>BTPG01000003.1:135665523-135993414 GCA_036245525.1 Semisulcospira habei
GTTTTATGCGGGTAAAATTAAAATCAATTGTGCGCGAATTCCATGTACACAGTATTAAGTAATAGTTCAACATGTATAGCTGTAGCGCTCTGTTTAGTGTGTGAGCGCACTTTATTTTACGATCAGTAAAAAATCCCCTCCCCCCCCCCCCCCTCCTTCCCCCAACCAAAATCAAAGGATATCAGGAAAAATGCGCAAGACGCTGAACAGACGCAGACCACACACAACTCTCGAAGTGTTAACTGGCCGTATCATTGGAACGATCAGTTTAAAAAGCTTCAGGAGTTTTGGGCGCGCTAACTTAAAGTATGATCGTATCATTCATTCTCCCTTCGCACCTGCCACACGGCCCCGGTCAGCACACACAGTACAGCAATATCGTATTTTAACAGGCAATCTGCTTCTTGTCATGCTCCCTGCATTGATTTCTAGACACGTCCAGTCAGCCGCGTGAGCGTATATTTAGAAAACTGCACAGAAAATTCCTCCTCCCCATCATTGCTGGTTTCAGCGGACACCACCTATCTTTACGAGACGTCTCACGAGCAGTGGCAGTCTTAGACAGAGCCAGAGGCATAGATCTACATGAGCCTCCGCAGATGCGGGGGCTTATATAGATCTATGCCTCTAGCTGACTCTTCATGTACACTTATGCGCGCTTATCATTTGAATTAAATGTCTCACGGTGGTCAGGTTTATTGGTCTATTACTTCTTTTTGGAAGAAAGTTACAGTTACACTCACATGCGTGAGCATGATATAATTTCAGCCAGGATACCTTTTGATGGGACTTTTACACCTGTGTTCCTCAGGCGGCACGACTCAGAGGGTGTTCAGTCTAATGGGCCTGTCATGGGCATAATCGCTTCAACGTGCGAGCGATTCCCAATCTAGCATAGATCTGCCTCCTTCCAGACGGACAAAGATACCTGAAACATTTCTGTCTCGTTCTGCCCATCCTAGAAATTATTTCATTATCGGTGCATTTTCCACCGTCTCGGCCAAAATGTGTCTACTCCACAGAACGTGGCCATTTCTTTTTTCTTTAGGTGACGGTAGACTGTTGTTGCACACCAGCTGCATATTCAGAATTTAGGCAGGACTCTGTGATCTGTTAAAACCACGTGACCACCTTTCGCTAATTGTTATTGACAAAGACGGTCACGTGGTTGTTATAGACTGTTCACGTGGTGATATGTATTGAATCTAGTGCTGCTGGTTCTCTAATACTTTTTGTGTCAACTCGTACATTTCTGTCTTAGCCTTTGACTGTCTGTAGTGCTTTTGGTCGAGCTGATTCTTGTAGACTAGATTTTGCGTTGATTAGATCTTTACAAATTATCGTTATACAGTATTTATTATTTTTATTATTACATGGTATTTATATGGCGCATTTCTCATATTTATATTATAACTCAATGCGCAGAATGTAGCCGCGAACTGAACCCAACAAGCACGCTCACGTGAATCACACGCATTCACTCACACACTGTACGTAAACACAGAACATTCACGTGGTGCTAAGGGCAAGCTCAAGCGAGCTACTGACGGTATTTGGAAATCGTTTTGTATTTTGAATTTTATTAAGTTGGCTGAAACTGATACCAAAGTAACAGGACTGTTCGTTGTCTAGTGCAGTCCAGAACAGAAATTAGATCTAATCCTGTAGTAAGTCTTGACATAGAATTTGGTCACAACATAGGTCCGTCCAAAATAGCAAATTGTCTCCACGGTAACGGCAAATCTGTACCGCAGCCAGATCTAATATGGCGGCGTAAGTTCGTAAAGCAGAGAGAAGGCAGCGTAATCAGGATACGAAACGGTTTGTTTGCCCCTTCCGGCATCTGCAATAGACATAAATTTGTATGTGTCCCTGCGGGTGTAGGGACACGATGTGAAAACCCGTGCCTCTTGGTCTCATTTATATCCGTTCCGCACTCGGTGGAAGTTACCTGAGCTTGACACGTGTAAGTTGTAAATGGACGGGAGACAGGCAGGCTGGTTCAGATTTAGAACTATTCTCTGCCGAGAAACAGGCATGGATTCTCATGAGCTGACATTGTTCAGCCTTGAAGCTTGGTTCTCTCGAAACCCCTACTACTTCTTGGGCTTATGAGAATCGTTTGTCTGTTGCAGATTTCTAGATCCGGCTGACCCCAGTGCGGGGGTCTGGTAGTGATTTCATTAGTGCGCCATCTATCATCATTGTGTGACAGAACGTCTCTTTTGAGTAAGGATGACTACGGTCAGTCCAACCGGAACACGGGTCTGCTGGCTTGCCCTTCTTTAGCAAGGAGACCTTGCTATGTGCAAAAAGCGTAGATTTTCATGAGTCTCTGCAAGTGCAGGGGCTCATGAGAATCGATGCCCCATGGTAGGCGGAAGGTTATATATGTTTCTCAGACTGAGGGTTTTATTCGAATGAAGCATACTTCGGGCTTGTTATACAATGTGTACATGTAGGGAATGTAATTTGTACGTTTAGTTTCACAGTGAGTGAGAGTGATTTTAATGGGCATCACTGCCCATGAAGCAGGTCAGACAGGCGAAATTCTACGAGAGAGAGATTTATTTATTACATGGTATTTATAAGGCGCATTTCTCATATTTATAATATAACTCAATGCGCAGAATGTAGCCGCGAACTGAACCCAACAAGCACGCTCACGTGAATCACACGCATTCACTCACACACTGTACGTAAACACAGAGCATTTACGTGGTGCTAAGGGCAAGCTCAAACGAGCTACTGAAGTGACGGTATTTGGAAATCGTTTTGTATTTGAAATTTTTATTAAGTTGGCTGAAACTGATACCAAAGTGGAGGGGGAGGAAGAGCCGGAGTACCCGGAGAAAGAACCCCCGACGGTCAGCCCGAATTAACGGTGACACTTACTAGAGGAGAAAAGTCCGACGCCGGAACCCGGAATCGAACCTCGCACCTTTGGCATTGGTGGCAGGCGCCTTAACCACTGCGCCACGGACCGCCCCAGAGAGAGAGAGAGAGAGAGAGAGAGAGAGAGAGAGAGAGAGAGAGAGAGAGAGAGAGAGAGAGAGAGAGAGAGTTTTCTAGTTTTTCCGAACATCGATTGCCGATGAGGCGCTGAACATGACAGACAGCGCGACGTTTTAACTCTGTTTACAAACCTCCACAGCAATGTCCGCAGTGTCAACCTTTCTGTATGCAGGAGACACAGATTTTCATGTGCTCCAGCAGTTGCAGGGGCACTTTACAGTCAGTTCGTCTTGCCGACCGGTCAAACAGAAATCGGCACCAATTAGTGCGCTCTGCTCTTACACGACGGAAATCATCATTGCATGAGTGAGCTTAGACCTGCGCCAGCCATAAAGCAAGGTGCTCCGCTATAGCATTATTCAGACACAATCCTGGAAACGTTCTCGCATTGTGTTTTCTAGATTTAAATGACACCGTTGTCTGTTGGCAAGAGGCAGAGATTCTCACGAGCCACTGCGGCTGCAGGAGCCCGTTAGGATCTATGCCTCTTGTAAACACGAAGACGTTGTCTGAGGACACAGTCCTGGCCTAACAAATCAGCCGATCGCGGAATCCGTCGATACACGTGGCCCTGAGCGGTGTTAGTGTGAAGCGCTGGCCCACTGCTTGGCGGGACGAAATTAAACAAATCGTTAATGTCACTGTGCCCTTTAAACTCTTCTTTTTTCTGCCACCTAGTTTGTCAACTGAGTGCGTCTGAGACCGAGACACAGGCAGGTTTGTGCACGCGCGTAAAACATGTTCGTTTCGAATTACCCCACATGTAACATGATGTTTAAAAAGTTCTAAATGCGAGCACTTCAAGGTTACAATGTGATTTCATAAATTAAAAAAAACAACATTCGATGAGAACACGAGACGGTGGTGTTTCGTAAAGGCTTTATATTTAAAGATCTCTAGGGATAAACGTGGTCTGCTTTTGCGAGCGCCGAGGACAATCCATCTGGATTAGGCAGAAGACAGAACGACGGAAACACTCTAGATTTTGATCAATTCTTTGTCGTTTTTGCTACAGTCTTTCGCCAGCAGGGTCCTTAAAATTACAAACCACCTTGGGTATAGCCATCATTGCTGGCAAAAGGAAGATCTATACGCTGCATATTTCATTCAGAAGGTTCTCCTTATCGAAACTAGAGAAACCTTTCTATACTTTCGGTGTCGTGAAATTTGTGAATGAAACCACACTCGTACTTCCTGTAAAGTTTTAGGTAGCTTGAGCTGCAGAGGGGTAGTTTGGATGGAGGCGGTTGTGGTTATGGGGAAGAAGGGAGGGGGTGGGTGTAGAGTGTTTTCTATGGTTTCAAGCGGAAGGAACAATAGACCACACAAATCACAGAGCGGGAAGATAAATGGGCGCTCGCCGCAACCACGAACCCGCCACTTAAAACAGTTTTTGGCGGTCGGTCCAGTAACCAAGCATACTCTTACTGGAGTCCATCCTGCCTTGTCAGCAAGTGGCATAGATTCTCAGAAGCCCCGCTGTCGCGGGGCTCATGAGAATCTACGCCTCTTGCTGATAGACATCGCCCTCATTAACTACCACAGACGATGTGGCTTCGACTGTACGTGGATTTTTCTGCAGTTTCGTAAGGGTAATTGTTTTCTCTCATTCTCGAATGAGTCCATACTGTCGGCATGCATTGACACAGAAGCAGTTACGACTCGCAGTCACTCCCAGGTAATTTCTCGTTTTCTCAGTGTCAGACAAGTGGCAAGTGCTGTCTGAGAGTTGATTTTTTTTGTTTTTGTTTTGTTTTTTTGTTTTTTGAAGTGGCGTGCATCTTCTTGCACGGAGAGGGAACTGGGAGAGAGTTGGCGGAGCGAACATGTAAGAAAATACTGAGCATGTCCAGGTCACCCTGTTCCACCAGCAAGAGGCATAGATTCTCATGGCCCCGCTGTCGCGGGGCTCATGAGAATCAATGCCTCTTGCTGAGTCTTTGAGGGGTGAGCGAGCGCGCGTTGGAGACGGTGTAAAGTGTTCGTTTCATCAGCATACCTGGTAGGTATTTTGATGACCTGGTTGTCCTTTTCCCACAGCAGCTAGGTATGCGCCAAGATTCACGGGGATTTCACGCGCACACATGTGAAATACATCGAGCGCAGGCGCTTGGTGTGCACGCCCAGACACAAGCTAACACTGGGGAAACACACACACACACACACACACACACACACACACACACACACACACACACACACACACATACACACACACACACACACACACGCACGCACATACGTTGTTGCTTGTGCATAGACACATGCACGGACGTACGCACACACACGGACTCACGCAAAGGCTACTGAAAAGAATACGTTTCTCTGAACTCATCGTGCAATTTCAGCTGATTCCAGTTCCATAGAGAACACTGGTCTGATTCTCAACGTGAAAATTTGCATGCACAGGCGCTCCTGCACATACGCACGCGCGCATGCACGCGCGTAAACAATATTGAAGTCTTAAATTGTTAAAAGATTGACGTATTCGCGTTTTCTTGGTGTGCCTAGTCCTTGTTACCCATCACCTTTGTGGTGACAAAGAGCGTTTAAACCCAAGCGTGACCCGCACTAATCGTTTCTTCCCATCTCTCTCTCCCCACTTTAGTGTTATTGCGCCCCGTCCTCGCAGGCGCCCGAAGCAGAAGCGGCAACGATGGGTGTTTGTTTTTGTGTCATTGTGTGCCGCTGATCGAGAGAATGGTATCGATTCGGGCGCTAAAGAGAAGGGGTAGGGTACGTCCAGCGAACCCCATCCGGTCGGCAAGAGGCGTAGATCCTCATGAGCCCCCGCATATGCGGGGGCTCATGAAGATCTGCGCCTCTCGCAGTACTAAGGTTTGTTAAAAGTAAAGCATGGTTAAATACGTACTTCCAGGAGTAAATTCCGAGATCTAATCAAAAATAGCACGAGTGTCAGAGTTAGTATACGGGCTCACGTCTGCGAGTTTTCATGGGTCCAATTAGGTCCGTGTCCCTAAAGTGGAGGTGGGGTCTTCAGGAGGCATTGAGATCTTCATCTACTTAGACTCAAGGGCATCTTTTGTGCATGACGGCTTTTCTTTCTTCCATGAGATAGGAACCGACAGCTATACAGCTAGCTGTGTTTCACAGTCTGTGTTCCTGCTGGGTAGGAGGCCGTCGGCTGCTCATTCTGCGGCTGTTTGGAGCCGACACGGACAACTATCGACAGTTCGTGAGCGGTGACAATGTCCACCAGAATTGTGTCACGCTACCAGACCCGCACACCGCCTCGCAGAACCGTCCACAAAGAGAACCGATAGGGAATCAGTGGCGCAACGCTTGTAGTTATACTGTCATAGTCATACACTTAAACCCGTTCAGTACCCAGAAGATTTGAACACCGCCCGACTGCAAGAGGTATAGATCCTCATGAGCTCCCGCAATTGCGCAATATACCTCTTGCTGACACCACTTTGAATCCATGTTCCTGGGACAGCTAGGTCTTTCAGGTGTTGAATCATCAAAGGTTGCAGAAACCTAATCTGCGTCAGCTGGCTCTGAACGGTTTAAACTGTCGCTCAGCCGGACTTCCCATTGTTGACCTGCAGGAAGCTAATCTGACTATGAGTCTAAAAGGCTGGGCACACGCTACCACAAACACCTATTGCCGGGCGCAATTTTGTGGCGGCAATGTTGCTGAGACATTGCTGGGCGCCAGCAATATTGCCGCCACAACTTGCCACCCGATACAATGCGAGTCTATTTTCTTGCGGTAGCCCGCAAGGCTTGAACAATGTTGCCATCTCTCAGCCAATCAGCGGTGTCCTTGCACCACTTCCCGTTTCATAATCTTGCGAGCTGGAAAAAAATGGTGGAGAAGCTGAACGACGGCTTTGAGACTGTTAACTCATTGGAGACGCGCCGCATGCGGAAACGCTGCAAATAGCCGCGTATCCGTATGCGGCACGCTTCCAGTGAATTAATTGATCAACCTTGTCCGAGGGTTCCCATGCATGTATGGGACTGCCGCAGCTGAGAGCTGTTCCATATATGGTAATGGCAGGTCAGTCAGTACAAACACATTGCGTGCACATTGAAACATGTACCACGAAGCCGATGTGGCAGGTGGGAAATTTTTGCTTACCACACATTTGCCGAAAGCAAAATCTGTCAGCGTGAGCCGACCCCTTACGAGCTCCTGGCCTGCAGGTGAAGACTAATAGCGTTGAGAAGACACGTTTACACCCCTGTCTCTCAAAGTTTCCAACTCCGTGTGCTTCGGATCTTGTTTTTGAAGCCGTTAATGCCAATCTTCCTGTGCGGTTGTGAAAATTGATGACCTTGCGTAACCTCGTTCAGTAGCCCACTGTCTTGCGTTATGAAGATAAGACACACTCGCCACGCCGCACACACAGCATGCTGCAAGTTGTTCAAGGAAAGTACCCCGAGCAAAACACGAGATAACTCGCTTTTTAGCACCTCCTTAGACCTCCCACTAAGAGCTTGATGCCATGTTTACGCGTTTGCGCCTGCTTTCGCGTGAACCACGCAGACTGGAGAGTGTCTTGTTCAAAATGTATAGATTCTATGCCTTTTGTGGCCACGTTAAATGTCTTGGCGGGCTGACCTGGCGGAGTTCGTCGCTCAGGGAGTCGATTTATAAACGAAGACGTAGGTGAAGGCTGGATCGTCTGTTAAGGCAGCGCGTGTCATGGCCGTGATCTGAGGCATACGCCCATGCATTAACCCTTTGGTTGTCAGTGGCGGGAATCATCCTGTAGGAATCATCGCGACAAAACCCGCCACCGACAACCAAACGTTTAATTTCCACCCCGCAAATGCCACATTCTGTCCTTTGAGGACAATTTAACCCGATGGCTGTCGGTAGCAGGTTTTCGTCGCGATGATTCGTGCAGGAATCATCGAGACAAAAAAACCGTACCGACAGCCAGAGGGTTAAAACATTAAGTCCATTTTTGCAAATGAAGATGCTCATTGTTTAGACTGCCAATTTTGTCAATCACGATTTGCATTATAAAACGACCTTTAAGTCCAGTGATGTGAAAATCAAGTTTTTTTTTGTTGTTTTTTTTTTTTTTTTTGGTAATAAAATACAATGAAAATCTTGATTTTTCACAAAAAAATTGACGTAGCCTTTTGTGCCGGTCTCTGGGCAGCATAATTCGGTCTTCTTGTGCCGCCACATACGTGTACGGGGACGAGGACTCCGAATATTGAACCTCAGAACGTCTGTGAGTTCCTATATTTATTCACCATGCATCGGTCGTATGTCATACGGAGAAGTGTAACATGGCATTCATTTTGGAGAGTTGGAAAACATTTGTATTGGTTACAAATTGAGTGGTGGGCTCTGATGTGCGGCATCACACACCGGCAATCACAAATCGTGTGCTGAACGTCAAATGCAAGAGGACTGTCAGTAACGGCGCTTTTGGTGTTGTTCCCACTTCTATAGCTGTTGACTACTGCCGACGATACTGCCGTTACGCGTTTTTTTCCACCGAGCGGTATCATCTGCTCAATCAAGGGGTTAAGATATAATAATAATGGCTACTTATATAGCGCTTATCCTTAAATAAGCTCTAAGCGCTTTACAAATAAAGAGTGGGAGTGGAAACAACGGATTCTGCAATACACACACGCACGCGCGCGCGCGCACACACACACATACACACACACACACACACACACACACACACACACACACACACACACACACACACACACACACACACACACACAGGTACATAATGGCAAAGAATTGAGCTACATTGGGGTATCGAACAGGTGGGTCTTTAGGGCAGATTTAAAGGCAGTGAATGAGGAAGAATGTCTAATGTCTATAGGTAGTGAGTTCCAGACAACAAGATATAAGTGTTCTCATCAGTAGTGAACCAGATCAATATTGGCACGATATATCGAAAGGAACTATGTGAAGACTTCAGATGTGTGGTGTCAAGCGCGCGTAGGCCTTTCCGAGCGCAGCGATCCCATCATGACCTATCTGAACTGAAGTGTTCTCCATGTTTTAAATTGCTGCGCTTCCACTCTCACGGTGTGTGTAAATTCGAACAATTTTGGCTGATTTCGAATCATGCGTAGATCACACGTGGGGGTTGAAACTTGAATGACGCCTGCCATAACTCGTTATCGTTTCTAGAAAATTCTCCTTCGTGTTCCCACAGTCATACTCTCCGCAGAACACTGTGCTCTTGTGAGGCTGGCCCGATGTTATCGAGATCTATGCAAGTCTTGGAGCTAGGAACTGAGGCACTGACCCAGGCACATCCTCCCTTCTACAAGAGGCACAGATTCTCATGAGTCCCTGCTGTCGCAGGACTCATGAGAATCTGTGCCTCTTGCTGGCTTAGATCGATCTTAATTTATAACGTTCCCTTAAGGACGTCAACTGGGTTTAACCTTAAATATCCTGAAGACTATCAGGCGGTCTCTAACAAGCCAGGATTCATTGATAAGACAAGGTCTGGGTGAGTGGTATATAGCCTTATAGCCAAACCCTTACCATCTGTAAGGCTCATAGATTTTCATTAGCATTTATGCCCTTTGCTGATGAAGATTTGAAACATAATTTTCATGTTATCGTCTCTGCTCTCCAGACGATGGAGGTCAACGCAGTTAATGACTGTCTGAAATCAAAGTGCGCGCTGAAACGCTGATAGGGTTACCGCTTTCTTGGTAAAGTAGATCTAAATTTGACCGATTTCCCTCCGCTAGACGTACAGATTCTAATGCGTGAGTTTCTGTAACATGCAGGGTTCGTGAAAATCTACGGCTGTGGGTGATCGACGGCGGATTAGTCAGTAATAACGTCAGACCAGGTTTGGCGGAATCAGGAATCTTCAACTCCATCCAACCTGCTGGCTGGTGCTAGACGTCTTAAAGCCTTCCCAGTGCGCAAAAGGTCATCAGGCCGATGTCGGCAACGATGTTCATTGCTTGCTGGGTTTACGGCCACCGAGTCACTGATTCCTGCTCTCGATGAAACGGATGGATGGCTGCAACAGTGCAAAATGGCACGAAGTCTTGATAATTTTGCATTGCCGAGCTGTTTCGATTCGATGTGTGGGCTGATTGATAATCAGTATACCTCTTGTAGCTGGGTAGTGCTCAGTTTTCTTCAGCAGCGAAGGGGTTTATCGTTAAATTGTAGGCCCCGTCAGGCACTACACTCGGGCTGTCTGATAACCGAGGAGTGGTGTCTGATAAGTGTCTTTACCTCAAGCGCTCATCATCTTTCATGACATGCGCGTATTACTTATAAATTAGTTTAAACTGTTTAGAGATTCAATCCGTTCCCTTTTGAAGATTTAACCGTTTGAACTCAAAATAATTGAGGAGTTAACCATTTGGAGACCTTAAACATTTTAAGATTGATTCCGTTGAGTTCTGAAGCTGAAAATTTCGACAGTTACGATTTAAACTAAAGAATACTGAAAGAAGACTGTTTTTAAAATACCGTTTTCTGCCAACCATTTGTTGAATTCGTAAGAGAACTTGGTTCGTTTGTGGAACACATGCTGGGGGCCGTTCTGCCACCATAACTTGAACACCCTGTCACTCCTCAGCAAAAGAATCGCACACACCCCGCAAGAGGCATAGATCTTCATGAGACCCCGCTTTCTGCGGGGGCTCATGAGGATCTGTGCCTCTTGCAGTTGGATGAACCATGCTGATTTCCGTGTTTACGGAAGCTGATAAAGTGAGACAGAAATACAGTATAATCTGTGGCGATGTTTTGGGCAAGAAGCATTGCTGGTGTACAGTGGATAACGTGGGCGCGCAGGTGTTTTGGAACACAGGGAGAGGTGTACTCGGTTTAAACAGATAAAATTCACATAAAACTCAGTGTTGGGAGTGCGGTTATTTCGGTTTATGCTTCTGTAAAAACGATCGACGTACATTCGTGACGCCTTGAGGCTACTAGTTGAAAGAAAGTTTTATAAGATTTTCGAACTCATTTTGAAGCAACAGCCTTCCCCTACACTATCCAAAGTTCAACTTTTCAACTTCACCCTTTGGCTGTCGGCAGCGGTTTTTGTCGCGATGATTCCGAGAGCCAAAGGGTTGAAATGTTATTTCGCTGACCTTTTTAGACGAGTATTGAATCGCAGTAATAATAGTGCATGAAATTTCAAGTTGTATGTGCCGACTACAGATTCAGATAAATAGTTTTCATGTCATTGTTTTAAACTGTCATTTCACTGGAAATCCAGTCTCAGCAGAGAGCTTTGATAAAATGTCATGAAAATTTAATGTGTTTTATGTAATTTGATGAAATGTCAGGAAAATTTAATCGGCCGGAATTGCTCATCTTTAGCTACATCAGGCTCACAACTCTGCATGTTTTGGGCAAATAGGCACACATCAAGGGATTGAATTTGTGCTCTAAAACGGTATTTACCTTATGCATTGCGTGAGGAAAATGTAAAACGTCGAATAAAAACGCAGGGCGCAGCGATATAAAATGTTAAGAAATAAAAAGTGGAATGTCGCAGCGCGCACGCAGCGTTACAAAACGCAACAAAATAAAATAAAAACCGCACTGTTTGCGTGAACGGCATAGCAACTTGAGATTTCAAGATCGTAAAAAAATGAAGATCAGTGCGTTGACTCAGTTGCTCGCAAGCAACATTACAGTATTATGCGTGTTTCAGCAAACGTAGCACGCTGTTGGTTAATCTTGGATCAACAGAAACAACGAAAGGAAACGCGGGCGATTTTGTATGCTTTTCTCAGGGCCCTTCTCTCGAGCCATACACATCCCCGCGAACCTCTAGTCTTCTACAAGAGGCATAGATCCTCATGAGCCCCTGCGTAGTAGGGGCTCATGAGGATCTACGTCTCTTTTGTACGTCGTTTCACCCCATGATGCCGTCAGGGTTTAGACGAGACATTTTTCTCTCGAAACCTACAAATCTCTCAGAAGACAAACTTTCGATCTGCTGGCTCTAGGCATATATCGTCATGCGCGCAAAACTCTACACGCACTGTAAGATTTGTATCTCCTTGCGTAAAACTGTATTTCTCCGTGGGAGGAAGTCAAAGTGGTTTTAGTCGACAATGTTTGGGAGTTTGAACGGAGCGCGTCATGTTCAAACGTGAGATTTGTCCATCTCGCGAGATTTTGTTTCTGGAACGTGGTCATAGTGCGGAATTGTCATGTTCGTGGGATGTATTCAATCTTTCACTTCTCCCTGGGTCAAATGCGAGAGATAAGTGGACTAGGAGTAGGATTGTGTAAGAGTTGTGCCTGATCATTGAAGCACTTGGAAAAGAGACGCACCAAGCCAACCAGACATTACATTAAGCAAACCATCGAACATTGCTCTAGAAGTAGAACTTTTGATATTAATGTTTATTTCTACATGGCGCGTAGCAGGCGATTCTCTCTGAGCGCGAAGAAAATCAGGGGCTACAACTGAGCTGCCTTGTTCGTTTCGTCTCTATTTTTGGCAGATGATTTTAGGACGTTGAGTATGGAACCATTTTGCTCTGGGATTGAAAAGGTTCAGATAAAAAAGTTTTGGAAAAAAAAAATCTGTCTTTTCTCGACGTGAATCTGGCGGACGATCGTGCCTATAGGGCGGTTACCGAACCCAGGAATTCAGTTAAACCCGTGCTCCTTTCGGTACACAATGTCTTGGCGAATGTCGTCCATTAGCAAGGGGCATAGATCCTCATGAGCCCCCGCGTATCGCGGGGGCTCATGGGGATCTTTACCTCTTGCTGGAATCAGTTATGTTATTTTTTTCTCATGCAGAGGAGATAATTAGGGTTTTCACCTGTGACGATCTGGTGTTGTGTTGGAGGACAGAGCGGCCCCATTGCTGGTCTTCTGGACTGGGTTTCTGGAAGACGTGTAGGATTCTGGTTGGCCAGAATTTGCTGGACTTGCAGACCGTGTGGCCGGCCTGCGCAGTGGCTTGTTGACCCCAGTGCGCAAAGGCCGTCGGGCCGACGTCGACCGCCGTTGGCCCGCGCACGACCGTGTTCTGGCTGACGTCGGCCCGATGGCCTGTTATGCATTGGGACAGCTGATTGTCTCCTGAGCTTGACGAACCTCTGTTGGAACTGTTGATCTGAGATCTTCTAGGAACATGTATTATCGTATTTTATTGTATTATTAACATTGGCAGAGAACACAGAGGAATGGAGGGAGCTCAGCTGGTTGCCAAGTCAGCAGTGGTGTCCCAACGGTCTGCAAGACTACGGGAGATAGATAGATAGATAGACAGACAGACAGACAGACAGACAGACAGACAGATAGATAGATAGATAGATAGGTAGATTACATTAGATTATATTAGATAGATAGATAGATAGATAGATAGATAGATAGATGATAGATAGATAGATAGATAGATAGATATTATTATTATTATTATTGTATAGCTAGCAGTAGTTACAAAGACACTCAATCTGCCTGCTCGTGTACTTCAAAATCAGTCAATGCACACCATAGAAGAAGAAGAGCAACCTGTGTGGCCACGAATTTGACCAAAGGGCTACATGTAGCAGTATTCGCATTAACTGGCAATTCTTCACGTTTTACTGGTTTGGGAAGGTAAATACCGGGAAGTAGCAGCTGACGGTCGATACCGACTAAGTAAGAGAAATACCGATTGCGGAGGTAAGGATACTGACAGTTGTTTAAGAGTATGGGGATAGACAATGAACTGATTTTTATGGCAGGTGCTACTGAAAAAAAAATTACTGGTTGTGAAAACCCCTAGCGCGAACACTTTTCATTTATTTATTTATTTATTTATTTTGCAAAGATGGTACTGTACACAAGACAGAGTCCATGTCACCCAAAGCGAGTCATTAATTAGCGAGCCGCGCTAATAATTCCGTGACAATGAATTTGAGCAGCAGCTACTGTGTCGACCGTACGTGGTTTGGTCTCTGTGTGTGGAGCAGTTAGTGCCTCCCCCCCCCCCCTCCACCTCCCCCCCCCACCTCCCCCCCCCTCCCCCCTTGTCACCAATGCAAACCGGCTGGTGGCGCCTAGCGTGCTTTCTTTTCCCCGCAGGTCAAATGGCTGCTTATCTGCGACCTGCAGCAAACCATTTTCACGGCTCTTCTCAGTTTCAAGCATAGAGAGCGTATACAAATCTATGGTTTCAAGTGTGTGTTACGAGCGTCGATTCTCTTTGGTCCTACCGTGGTCCTTTGTGAAAGGCCACAGTTCCTTCTTGTGTAAAGTGTGACGGCAGAATGTTAGAATAAAGTTTGACTACACAATTTGCTAAATGTAATTGTAATGCACTTGCGAGAAAAATTCTATGTTTTGGACGAAGCCAGCGTCCATTAATCAGGCGGGGTAAGAGGAGAAAAACTGTGTGTGAGGGAGGGGAGGGGGGTTGAGGGATGAGATGGGGTGGGGAAGGGGGCGCTGTTTCTGCCGCACACATCAAGCTGTTTGTACCCTTCACAGAGGGAGCATCAAATTAAAGATAAATCTAGTTCCCATTTAAAAAAATAAATTAATTTTGAGTATTACTCGAATGAGTTTTTGTTTTTTGTTGGGTTTTTTTCGGGGGAGCGGGTGGGTCAGGGATGGGGTGAGAGAGGGGAGCTACAGGTACTAACCCAATGAAGTCATTGGGATAGGTAAAGCTAGATGATCTACGAAAAACATAGATTCTCATGGGCCCCTGCGGCCGCAGGGGCCCATGAGAATCTATGCCTTTTGCAGACGGACGCAGGGGCTCGCGAGAGCTTGTCTCTTGCTCGTACGGCCAATTTCTGTTGTTTACATCTTCGCTCCTCTAAATAAGTAGAAGACAGGGGATGGTAGTCTGCGCGTTTGAAGATCCACACAAGCGTGTGTGAGACGTGATGCGACGACAGTTGAAGTATTTTCCCTCTCGGTTATTTTTCTGATATGTTACACCTCTCTCTGTCTCTGTCTCTCTCTCGCCCAGTCCAACCCAATTCCCAGAGGCATAGGTTGCAGGGGCTCATGAGAATCTTTGACTTGTCGCGCAGATGGGTGCCATTTACACTCACAGGCCGCGGGGAACGAATTATGCGAGCGCCGCCCCTCCCCCCTTCCGCCCCTCCCCGCTCTCTCTCTCTCGCTGGGTCGGCCTGGGTCACCTGGTACACGTGGCAATTTCACACTTTGGTGCCAACTAACATTGTTTTAGAAGAGAGGAAGCGTGCAGGTTTGTACTGCTAAAATCCAAACCAGTTTTGGCAGCCAAAAATGTAAAATTTATGAGTTGCAGTTTCGGTGCACGTGTACTGCAAGCCATGTGTCTGATTCAGCTATGATGGAGTCCGTAAACTCACGATCATAATCATGTCTGTCCAATGAGCCCTCGCGGCTGCACGTGCAGAAAATACGTGTGCTGGCTGATACATCATGCAGGGAGCTATATATATATATTATATATAAAGTGCTATTGAAGCAGAGCAGCCCTCAGGTGCGGCAGTGATCTAAAGATTATTGTTAACATTTCAATGAAGTTTTTATCTTAGAAACCTTGGCATTTGGTTGATTCTTACTAGCAAGTGACGTAGATTCTCATGAGCCCCTGCGTATGCAGGGGCTCATGAGAATCTATGGCGCTTGCAGATCTGTATGTGGAAGGTATCTGACCGCTGGACTGTTAAGAATTAGAACAGCTTGTGTGTGTGTGTGTGTGTGTGTGTGTGTGTGTGTGTGTGTGTGTGTGTGTGTGTGTGTGTGTGTGTGTATGTGTGTGTGACGAGGTCTTGATGGTATTTTTCGGGTACGCAGTGCATAATACCTACGGGCAAGGAAGTTGGAGTGAAAAAATAGCATGTGCACCTTTTCCTCAGATAATTGTCACGTTCACTAGTTTTTTAAACAATGGTTTTAGTCTTTTTATAGAGTGATATTTAGACTTTTTTGTTTTGTTTTGATTTAATGAGATTTTGTTTTATTAGTTTTGTTTTTCTGGTTAAGGCTACTCTTTTACCAATTTTGTTCTCCTTTGTTTACTTTTAATGCGATTTTGTTATTTTGTTTAACCTTTTTTTGTATCACAGCGTGGAATTAATTTAAAGCTGCAGTACACGATCTGCACAATCTCTCTCTCTCTCTCTCTCTCTCTCTCTCTCTCTCTCTCTCTCTCTCTCTCTCTCTCTCTCTCTCTCTCTCTCTCTCTCTCTGTGTTTCCCTCCCTCCTACCCCACCCTAAGCCCGTCCCTCACAAACACCTCACAAAAAGGCAGGAAAAAACAGCAGCGGACTTATTACGAGCGCTGTACAAAAGCAAGTTCCGAGTGCGTCCTGCCCTGAAAACACAGCCTCACACCCGCAACCGCCCATCTGCAAGAGGCGTAGATTCTCTCGAGCCCCTGCATCCGCAGGGGCTCGTGAGAATCTACGCCTCTTGATAATAGAGGTCGGGCCTGTTTAGATTCTGCTGGGGTGGTAAGTCGTCGGCTTGAAGTCTTGGACTGGGAAAGGTCACAGAAAAATTCCGGAGCTGTTAGCCAGGAAATGCTTCCATCTCCTTTTCGCCTTCCTGCAAGTGTTTTACCCCCGGCACGGGATCCCATTCTAGCACTCAACACCAGGTACCCTCTCCTCATTGAGACATAGATCCTCATGAGCCCTCTACAAGCTTCTGTTCAATTAATGAGACTGCATAATTTTTCAAATCGTGACTGTAAGTATCTATTATATACTATACGTGACATACAATATGCATGTTGATCGACTATTTTCGGCTGTTTTCCATCCCAGCGGCCTCTAATGGACACTTTTTTTTAACAGCGGATATGGAAGTTTTTACGTGAGCACTTGATGATTAAATGCGTGCTGTGCACACGCAGGCGGACAGGCAATACCTTAATCCGAGTCAGTACGAGATTTTGACTCGGTGGAATGAGAAAAAAATCCCTAAGCATTCCGGCCCACTAGATAAGAGACAAAGATCCTCATGAACTCACATCATACTTCTTTTGGACATCGTTCCTCCATATATACTTCTGTTGGACAGCATTCGACGAAGGAGACGGCATGATTTTCAAATCATGGGGGCGAGAAATGGTCGGTCACTAGTAAGAGGCATAGTGATAGATCCCCATGGGCCCCGGCAGACGGCGAGGTGCAGTTGGGTTGTAGTTCGTCACACGTGACTGCACGATCAGTGTATTTTAACTCTTTGGTTGTCGGTTGCGCTTTTCGTCGCGATGATTCCTGCAGGAATCATCGCGACAAAAAGCGCTACCGACAGCCAAACGGTTAACTCGTGTCGACTCCTCAGTAAGAGGCATAGACCTCATAATTATGCTCCTGGGAAACAAATATATATATATTTAAGTCGTCTCCGTCAAACAAGAATGGTGCGTCAACAAGATCTTCATGAGCCCCCCGCAATTGCCTCTTGTAACTCCTTCTACCCCAGACACACCACAGGAAGATAAGGATCGACCATGATAGTTCAAGGGTGATGCCAGAATAGCTTGGCGCCTATGGGCGCCAAACTATTCTGGCATCACCCTTGAACTATCATGGTCGATCTGTGTACTGCACTGCAATGCAGTCTTCAGAGGACAACGGCAAAATTTGGGGATTTCGGTCTTGGGGTACAGTGAGTTAAATGCATAGAGCTCTACAGAAGTTCCAGAAAATATGTGCCTCTCGCTTTGCCACTTATGAGGATCTGCGCGCCCCATGCAGGTGCATTGTGTGCTCTGGAAGTCTACCCTGGCAATACAAGAAACGCTTGGAAAGGTTTCAGACTCTGGATGGGGTACTGACTGCTACCTCATCTGGTGGGCAGCTGACGCTCCCCTCTCAGCAGAGAAAAAAGAAAAAGAAAGTATTTTTGCGTGCTGGCTTTATTTTCTTCTCACTCCTGCCTGTGTGATTCCACACACCCACTCGCTAGTCGCGACTGTATCCCCTGAGCGCTTGTTGGCCCGTTCACAAATGTCTGTAATCTTTTGCATGCATGACTGTAAAAAAAAAAAAAAAAAATTAATAATAATAAAAATGTAAGCTGGATCATGGACTGGGATTTTGCACTGTGCGGCCCCAGACCGGAAGATATTGTTGCATGCATGGATGTGAAAATGTACAAAAGTCTGTTATTTTGAACCTACAGCATCAGGATTTTGTAAGGTTAAGAATGAAAGACCTGCGCACACATATTGATTTCGTTATGTGGCATAGTTCCTGTAGGGTTAGACGTGATAACAATAGCCTCTGTACTCAAGCTATATCAAAAATAAAACTAAGAAAATGCGAAAGTATTTCAAAGGTATATATTTTTTATCAGGTGTCAATCACAATTTTATGCTGGTCCACAGACCAGCACACAAAATCACGCCAGTCGGCTACTGGAAAAGCACGCGGCCAGTCAGCAATTCGTGACCTATGAAATATGATGCCTGTAGGTGAGAATCGTGATGCCTCACACGGACTGCACGTGTCAAACAAATTAGCACCTAATCTTTTACATCATCGCTTTTATTTTTGAAAATGTATGCATTCCACATCAGCTTTGAAAAAAAAAAAAAGCCTAGCAGTGAAAACACCCACTTCAAAACTTGACGTGCTGGAGTCATTAGGACTTTAGATTCCTAGCACGAACACTTCGACAGTTAGAGCGGTTAACTTTTCCATCCCATATTTACCGCCAGTGCCATATAGCTAATAGCTCTGACGTGAATTGTCTGATAAACATTACGTACAAATCTCGCGATTGTTGCTATGATTGGCTATCAATTTCCAGCGGTTGACACTGGAAGGGAAAGAGCTGATCTGCAACACCTAAACGTTACCCCTTGCAAAATCAAACCACCTCAACTGGTAGAAGAACTCTGCAGGTCTTCTCAGTCAGGAACAGTACAGGTATGCGGAAAACGAATGTACATGTGGGTCCAGCAAAAGGCATAGATCCTCATGAGCCCCCACAGTGCGGGAGTCCATGAGGATCTATGCCTTTTGCAAATGATCAGGTTCGCGGTAAGAGTGTACTTGTACTTTGTAGTGTGCGTGCGCGCGTGTGTGTGTACTCCCAACGGGAGAGTCTGGACTTGTAATAAACTGGCGCGCCTTGCCCGACATCTGTGCAAACATTCTTATTTTGTAGATCCTCGCGAGCCCTGGAAGTCCGTACGAAGAAAAAGGATGCAAATGAAGCGTCCAGCAAGAGGCATAGATCCACATGCGCCCCCGCAGTCCTGCGGGGGCTCATGAGGATCTACGCCTCTTGCGAAGGAACGCCGTGCGCGGGAGCACTCTCATTTGTAGATCAGATCATACCAGAAAATATCACCCCTGGCATTCGTTCCTTGGCAAGCACACTGGACCCCCTCCCATCCCATGTGGCGCGAAGATTGCGCAGGAAAACATTCACACTTTGTATTCGCCGTTTCTGATGGTTTATTGCTCACAATACTTTTTCCTTGTGACAGTTTGTTACCTACGTACAGAAAAAATGGACCCCGGGGAGCTATGTGTGTGTGGCGGGGGGGGGGGGGGGGGGGGGGGGGGGAGTGAGGCTGTGGGGATTTTGGGGGGGGGGGGTGAGGCTGTGGGGATTTGGGGGGTGGGGAAGAGAGAGAGACCGACACAAAACAATCGAACGCTGTCTGAAGATTGCGACAGTTCCATGAAACGAGTCGAGTCATCGCATGTTTGTCGAGGTTTGACGTTCACACTCTGTGTGTGTGTGTGTCTGTGTGTGTATATATATATACATGTATAGAACTTAAACTTCCTGAATCTACAGTAAGTGTGAGAACAGACTAGGAACCTCCACCCCACCCCACCCCCTATCCTCACCCTCACCTCCCACCTCCAGCCCTGAACAACAATAACAACAACAACAACAACAAAAGGAGAGAAAGAACAAGAAAAAAGACAGAAAAGAATAAAGCGAAGTCAAAAAGCAGACAGCGCCCAAGTGGCAGGGATGGACCGCACCGCAGGGCGTAGGCATTCCCGTCCAGTGAGACACGGTAGCTGGAACTTTACCTGAAATGCTAACTGGCTCAAGACTTACCATGTGGCCATTCCAACGAGCCCCAGCCCTTCGCATCCTGCGTTGCTACTGTCTGCTACGAAAGGCCACGAGGGCAGGTGCCAAAATACCACACCCATCCGCAAGAGGCAAAGATCCTTATGAGCCCCCGCAATTGCGGGGGCTCATGAGGATCTGTGCCTCTTGCTGAAACTGCTCTCGCATTCGTTTGTGTGAGAATCTTTGGTGGCTAACTTCATCCGTGAGTCAGAGGACTGTGTCCCAACTGCACTCCATAAGTTTGTTGCTTGTTTGCGTGCTCTTCTCCCCACTGTTGGAAATACAGGAGCCGCCAAGCATCCCATGAACGTTTGATATTTTACATCACCGATTCCAGTACGCTGACTCAACCGTGTCCTCTAAACGCGACCCAAGGACGTACTTTGTGTGGCGTTCTGCTTCTGAAAGTGACGATCGTGAATCAGTCTAGCGACACTCTGATAATTTGTGCTTTTTTTAAGGGGCACAGTTTGCTGATCAAACTCCGCCGCATCCGTTCTCTGCTGTCTTTTATTTCATTCATAAGGTGATGCTGTTCGCTCGGCGTAAAGTTTGTTCTCCGGGGAGCGGGGACACAGTTTGCTGATCTCCGCCGCATCCGCCGGTTCCATGTCGTTTATCTCTTAAGGGTTATAAAATGATGCTTTTCTCCCGGCGTACTTTTGTTTTTTGAGGAGCACAGTTTGCTGATTTCCGCCTGTAACGCACGCAGACTTGCCCACAGTCGTACGCACAGACTCTCACGCAACAGACGCATACACCGCCACTGACTCAGACGGGCGCATTCATGCGGTAAAACACAACACACGGGCTCCCTTTCTAAAGTAACCTTTATACACTCTAAATGAAAAGACGACTTAAATGATTATCAACTATATACACTGTTCTATTATCACACCACACACGTATCACAATATCTTTGCCAGGTTAGGTCTTGGTCTCACATTGCCTCCAACCTGTTTGATGTTGTTGCCTGGTTACGTGGGTCCTTCTCACGTCTAGGCGTGAAAGTCCTTCGTCGTACGCTTGTTGCCGTCCTGTCTCTCTTTGGGCACGGACGTCCTCGTTCTCGTACGGTACTCAGTTCTCACTTGGACTTGGGTGTCTTGGTCCCCAGTCAGACTCACTCTCAGAAGAGCTGGAGGGATGACCTCACGTAGGTCCCACCTGCGACTCGACGTCTCGGCGTCCGTCTTTCCACTCTCGTTACAAGAACTCTGAATAGACAAAAGTCCCAACGTAACACTTGCTAAACACACAACATATTGGATCAATGAGAAACGTCACGTAACCTGGCTGATACAAATAACCCACACGTTCATTCACACACACACACGTGCTTCATAAACTATTTTCGTATCACCCCATCTCTGTCACTATCTTGAAACAGACTATAGCCTAACACTCTTGCTGTACATTACTTCATTACCCTGGAAAAGACTATGCTTACCCAACCACGTACTATCTTCATAGCGGCTTAGACATCTTACTTACTTACTTACGCCTGTCACCCCTACCCGGGTATAGGCCGTCGACGAGAGACCTCCAGCAACTCCTGTCCTGTGCTTCTCCTTCGATTCTACTCCAGGTGGTTCCCAGTCTCTTGATGTCTGCTTGGAGGTCTCGACGCCAGGAGTTTCTCGGCCTACCTCTTTTCCTCTTTCCCTGGGGGTTCCATGACAATGCCTGCCTAGTGATACTGGAAGCTGGCTTTCTCAGACTGTGACCGATCCATCCCCATCTTCTTCGCCCAATTTCATTCTCTGCTGTTATCTGCTCTGTTCTCTCCCAGAGTCTGACGTTGCTGATCTTCTCTGGCCAGTGGATTTTCAAAATTCTTCTAAGGCAACTGTTCATGAAGGTCTGTACTATGTTGACTGTGGTTTTTGTCAATCTCCATGTCTCTGCTCCATATAAGAGAACTGCTTTTACATTGGAGTTGAAAATCCGGACTTTGGTGTGTTGTGACAGCTCTCTGGAACTCCACACTTTTTTCAACTGGAGAAAGGCTGCTCTGGCTTTACCGATTCGTGCTCTGACATCTGCATCAGTGCCGCCTTTTTTGTCTATGATGCTCCCGAGATAGGTGAAGGACTCCACCTCCTCCAACGGGGTGCCAGCAAGCAAGACTGGTTCTTCCCTGGTTGCGTTCAGCCTCATTGTCTTTGTTTTCTGTTTGTGAATGGTGAGGCCCACTTGGGACGAGATGTCAGCAAGCCTCGTGGTCTTGTCCTGCATTTGTTGATGAGTGTGGGACAGTAATGCCAAGTCGTCTGCAAAATCGAGGTCGTCAAGCTGTGTCCACAGTGTCCACTGTATTCCACTTCGTCTGTGCTCTGTGGTCATCTTCATGACCCAGTCTATGGCCAGTAGGAAGAGGCGGCTTAGACATACACACTTCATATTCCTTTAGTCATCTAACTCGGTAAACAACTGTATACAAAAACACCGGTTACTTCACCGAATTCTAAACATACTATACTAAACCAAACCGGAACACCGCTATACAACCACATTAATCTTACCACGCATACTGTCTTTAACTAAACAACTATCAATACTACGTTTATAGAAACATACCTGAAATCTAGGCTTCAGAGTCTTGATACTCACAAACCAGATAGGTGAGGCTAGCGCTGGCAGAATTGTCAGTACTCAAACCAAGGGGAATCACAGCGCTGGACAGACAACAGTTAGATCCCCTGCCCCCGCCTATCAGGCACCCAATCGCCAGCCCACAGAGAAATACGCAGGTATAGAATAAGACAATCATTTCCATTCCTAATAAGAATGGATCAGGTCTCTTATATAACCCATGTCTTTCTCCGGAACTTAGGAAGTAGGCAGGAGAAACATACATACACAAACATGAAGGTGCGCTACTATATGTGGTCGGGTAAATACCCTGATTTCCCACAGTAGATGCACAGAACATTACACAACAATGTAACGATACAAATTTTGCCTCGAGTTATACATGATACTCACAAACCAGATAGGTGAGGCTAGCGCTGGCAGAATTGTCAGTACTCAAACCAAGGGGAATCACAGCGCTGGACAGACAACAGTTAGATCCCCTGCCCCCGCCTATCAGGCACCCAATCGCCAGCCCACAGAGAAATACGCAGGTATAGAATAAGACAATCATTTCCATTCCTAATAAGAATGGATCAGGTCTCTTATATAACCCATGTCTTTCTCCGGAACTTAGGAAGTAGGCAGGAGAAACATACATACACAAACATGAAGGTGCGCTACTATATGTGGTCGGGTAAATACCCTGATTTCCCACAGTAGATGCACAGAACATTACACAACAATGTAACGATACAAATTTTGCCTCGAGTTATACATGATACTCACAAACCAGATAGGTGAGGCTAGCGCTGGCAGAATTGTCAGTACTCAAACCAAGGGGAATCACAGCGCTGGACAGACAACAGTTAGATCCCCTGCCCCCGCCTATCAGGCACCCAATCGCCAGCCCACAGAGAAATACGCAGGTATAGAATAAGACAATCATTTCCATTCCTAATAAGAATGGATCAGGTCTCTTATATAACCCATGTCTTTCTCCGGAACTTAGGAAGTAGGCAGGAGAAACATACATACACAAACATGAAGGTGCGCTACTTCCTAAGTTCCGGAGAAAGACATGGGTTATATAAGAGACCTGATCCATTCTTATTAGGAATGGAAATGATTGTCTTATTCTATACCTGCGTATTTCTCTGTGGGCTGGCGATTGGGTGCCTGATAGGCGGGGGCAGGGGATCTAACTGTTGTCTGTCCAGCGCTGTGATTCCCCTTGGTTTGAGTTCAGAGTCTTGGAATGCGGGCTAGGTAACTCAAACACAACCGTTCCATACGATAAGACAGCCCGCACTCCCGATCCAGACCTCTGACAGTCACAGCTTCCGCCTAGAACTCACTAAACAGAACTCACTAAAAAATCCCGTGCTAACCATGTCTTACAGATTTCCCGTGCGTCTAATGCCACCACAAACAAACCGTTAACAAAAACCGTACCGTACTAATCCTACTAAATGAGCACTATGCCCGAGCATAGAGCTTCATCACACCGCCGCAGACGTATCATGCCTGTTATCGTATAGGTCATAAAATGACGTTTTTCTTTCGGTTTTTTGTTTGTTTGTTTGTTTGTTTGTTTGTTTGTTTGTTTTTTTTGGGGGGAGGGGGGGGGGTGGCACAGTTGCTTTTCTCCGCCGCATCCGTTCCATGTCTATTATCTTTTAGTTCATATGATGATGCTCTTCGCTCTTATTGTCTGACGTGAGACAGAGACACTGAGCGACGAAACTCAGGTAGACCGTTATATCTGCGCGTGCTGGTCTGTGATTTTGGACCTTACTGCTGTAGCCGCAAGGGTCCAGAAGGGTCAGTTGCATTAGTGAGAGTCCTGTGCTAGTCACTACAGTGGAGCACCTTGGTTAGATGCTGGCGCAAGACTGAGCTCACTCATGCAACTGTCTCTGTAGCGGTGCACCTTGCCTAGAGGCTGACGCAGGACTAAACTCACCCATACAACTGTCCCTATAGCGGAGCACCTTGCCTAGAGGCGCAGGACTAATCTCACTCATGCAACAGTCTCTATAGCGCCTGGCTAAGCTCACTCTGCATCTGGCCCCTGAACGCTGAAGTGGCACAGGCCGTTCTCACTTGCCTACGACCCGCAAGGGACACCGGTACGTGCTTGGGCAAGCAGTATAGAGTGACCGGTGTGTGATACTTCATCCCCTGGTATGTTTGCCCTGGACACACTCGCACCGGCCACTAGAAGTTACTCTTACCGCCGCCACCACCATCGCTTGAGGACCCGCGTTGCCCTGCGGCAGGTTCTTTGGTCTCGAATTAAAAAACGATTTCAGAAACAACCTGCGTCCACTCAGAAAGATTTTAGTGTCAGCAGACACGTCTATAGAGCCGGACAAGAACCTGTTACACAGTGGCCAAAAGTGCGTGTGGCTCAGACACCCCAACAAATCAACTTGCAGCAGCTCCCCTTGGGGCAAGCGACTTTGCGGGTCAACTGGTTTGATTGGGGTACATGTATCCGATGTAATCGGTTCCACAGGGTATGTTTACCATATTGATGGGATCAGGTGGATCTGTGGGCTGGCTGTGTGCCATTCACGGCGTTTTGCTAACTCTATCAGCACAGTGGTTGCCGTGGGATGAGGCTCTATACTTCCTCGCAGGCGTGACTCGAGCTACCTTTTCCCGCTGATAAGCGCAGGTTCATGAAAACGCGACTCTCCAGAAGAAGAAGAAGCCGTGTGCTGGTCAGTGATTTTGGACTTAGGGCTGAAAGCCGTAAGGTCCAAAATCACAGACCAGCACAAATCAGTGATAAAGACAGATTTCATTTATTTCTGTTCGTTCAACACCGAATGCCAGAGAACATAGCATGCAGCCTAGAGAGTCTAAATCTGGCGGCCAGGGTGGGCTCAACGAGGCGTGAGAGGTTTTCAGGTGGGTGAACCTTCCACCAGGTAGGTCACGGGTACAAGTTCAGGTGTGAGCCATGCGTATCCCGCACCGGCTTTGCTGAGTCTTTGCAGCCCAGGCTTACCGCAGCAAAGGAAAGACGTCATGCTATTCTGGGAACACCCTTGATCTGTCATGCTCGCCCTGCCTCCTGAATAGACGACATCTGTATATCAAAAGTAGGTCAAGAACTGTAAAGCTCTGACAAACATGCGATATCGCGTGGAAGGACACTTGTGTAATGTCAAAAAGCAACATTTTCCTTGGTCATTAGTCGCACTCATTGTCATTGGTTGCTCTTCTTTACAACGGTCAGTTGCATGGCGGGTTTTGGTTGCTAAAACTTGCCGATACAACGAGTTTTCAGCTAAGACTTTCACACTCGGTGTGCGTAAGCTCACGTATCAGAAGTTTGTTCACACAATGGGGAACTCTCCTACGTTCAAAGGAGATAAAGAGGAGGCAGGTTTTCATTTTACGATATTCACACTTCGTAAGTTGGCCCTTTTGTCCAGCGTTATTGTGAGACACACTGAACTATTCATGAAGGAGATATTGCAAGCTATTATTCTTTTATTGCATAGAGCATGTCGCTTTGACTACTTTTGTGTGTTGTGGCAAGAAAAGAAAACGATTAGACTGAGTCATCAGCAGGGCGAGCTTAGTCCTGCACCAGCCACTAAGCAAGGTGCGCCGCTATAGCGGCGGACCTTGCTTAGTGGCTGGTGCAGGACTAAGCTCGCTCATGCAACTGGCCCCAGAACTTGCCGGAAATGAGAATGGTTCTTGGAATTGCAAATTAAGACAGGGAGACGACGCTCTACTGTGGTAAGACTGGCCCGATGTCTTGACACCTCTCTCTGGTCCTTTCTGTCTCGTCCGTCTGCAAGTGGCGTGGATTCTCATGAGTCCCTGCGTCAGCAGGGGCTCATGAGAATTCATGCCTCTTGCTCGTGGATCATTTATCACATCTCCTCTGAGGAGGTCTAGGGTTTAAAGCCTGAGACGACCCTCGCCCGTGACCGCGGCAGGCCCCGTTTTCGGGTCGTTTGTCACGGCGAGGACACCGTGGCTCGTTTGTTGTCCAATGCGCTCATGTGTGCTGCTAGGAAGGGAAGAATTTTTATAGCCACGGGCCAGGAACTTGCAGCGTGCGAGCGGTTCAGTACACGCTGTAAATCGTCACTGTTTCTGAATCGTAAAAGATAATAGCTGGATGGGTTAGCACTAGGGACGTTTTACGACGGCGGTGTCAGGAGAGTTGAACCCTTTCACTGCCAGTGGACGCAGATTGTGTGTTTGAAATTAAATTGTAAGTTCAGCGTAAAGGATCCTCAGACGTATAGCGGGAAACATGGATACAAAGTGGTTTTAACAAGAGGCATAGATCCTCATGAGCCCTCGCATTCACGGCGGCTCTTGAGGATCTACACCTCTTGCAGTCACATGGTGCTCAACTTTTTTTCTGTTGGCAGTGAACGGGTTAATAAGTGGCCGGAAACCCAGAGCACTCGTTTACGGCATAATAGGGCTCGGGAAGCTGACGTCGTCACGCTAGTCGTGGCGGCCATCTTGAGAGGATTCGCGATAAGGCCCTCATAGGAAATCATAGGGAAAGTCCTGACGTGCTGTATGCAATAACAGCAATTCTGTCCTCACCGTAGGAAACCGCTAACCAGAATCTGTTTTTGTTTGTTTCCAAAGAGGAAGAAACGTGAAGAAAAACGTGTTGAAACACTACTTCGCTACCATCCGAAGACTATTCTATCCTATTAAGATGGCGGCTAACGCGCCGACGCTCCTAGGCAACGCGGGGAACTTCCCGAGCCCTATTAGGCGAATCACACGTGACACATAAAGTTATATTGTGTCATAAATCATATCGATAATCATCAAGTTGATGGCTTGGTGATTAGTCCAGTAATGAAACTGTTGAACATTGTGAACTATGAGAGCGTACACTACTGCTATTATTCCGCCTCTCATTGTTTAGTACCATAAACCTCATATATAACAAATTGCCAGGTACCCATTTTTTTCTCGTGTCATTTCCGAAGTGTGTTATAAGCGAAGTAATTTACATAAAGCGCCTTCGGGACCTCTGTGAAAAAGTCGAACTTTGGTATAAGCGACACAGACTGTACATCATCTACATGTGTATATTATTCCATGGAAACTTTGAGTGAAGACTTGTATAACACAGTTTCTCTCATGTTTTGTCGTTAACTGCAAGAGATACAGAGTTCCCATAACAATCTGCAGCCACATGAGAAAGTGATCCACCTCATCTTCTGAGGTGACGTTACCCCTCAGAACGGAAGCCTGTAAATCTATCCCAGTTCTCAAAAGGTCATCAGGCCGACGTCGGCCGCAGTTGGCCCGCGCACTGTCGTGCGCGGGCCAACAGCGGCCGACGCCGGCGCAAAGAAGTCTACTTACTGGGATGTTCAGTTCTGAGATGTGTGTGGATCTTAGTTTGAGACCGACATGTCAACAGTGTGGGATATGACCTCGGTGCAAACGCATGAAACCAGGCCTGCAGTAAACGTGAGATGACAACCTCCGGGGAGGCCACTCATAAACACGACAGCCAGGTTACCTCCCCCTCCCCATTACACAAAAGACGTGATGACTGAAACACGGTCGTTATGGGGAAGGCAAGCAGTGTTTATCATGGAAATCTAGGAGTTTTTTTTTTTTCCTTTTTTTTTTCTTCTTCTTTATTTCTTTCGAATAAGTCCCGTGGCTTGAGAAGGGTTGTTGAGAACTCTCTCTCTCTCTCTCTCTCTCTCTCTCTCTCTCTCTCTCTCTCTCTCTCTCTCTCTCTCTCTCTCTCTCTCTCTCGCTCTCTCTCTCTCTCGCTCTCTCGGTTTTGTAAAATAAAAAATAAAAATAAAAGGGCTGTCTTTGACAATGTCACTCCTCAACCGGTGTAAAATAAAATTTAATTCATTCTTTTTTCAGGGTGGCTCAATTCGGGCTCTCGATTGTAAGTTTGTGGGTTCGAATCCCGGTTAGGTCAAACTTAGTCTGGATACTAGTATTCGGTGCCCCGTCGTTAAAATCACTTTCGTGATGGCAAAAGACGAAAGAAAGATTTTTTTAAATTCATGACAAAGACACGTTAAACATGTAATCTCTCTCTCTCTCTCTCTCTCTCTCTCTCTCTCTCTCTCTCTCTCTCTCTCTCTCTCTCTCTCTCTCTCTCTCTCTCACACACACACACACACACACACACACACACACACACACACACACACATACAATGTTCATCCTTCTTTCTATGCTGCGTGCAGAGGTTTTTTACGAAGCCCATTTTGTGATGTTTCGCATATTGCGATTAAATGAACATGCTGACGAGTATTTAATTTGCTGTGCAACATTTGTCAAGTCGATAATGCACCTAGTCCTACGTGTCACCATGACCTCTTCCCTTTTAGGTCCAACTGTCTGTCCAAGGGCCGTAATGTTCAAAATCACAGACCTGCACGCGTGATGTAATTATGTATCATTAATGTGCATGTAAAATGTTCTGTTTCAGACGCCACATGTTGCTTGTCGCCTACGTCACGCACGGGCACTGCAGTGTTGCTTCTCCACTCATTTCCATCTTCAGGTGGCGTAGATTCTCATGAGCCCCTGTCCTGCAGGGGCTCGTGAGAATCTATACCTCTTGCTGACAGGGATTGGCCCCTTGCGTCCTTAGATTGAGGAGAGTTATCCAATATAGTCTGTGCTCAATGTCACCGACAGCGAGTCAGTCACGAACGCACGATCATACAAACACCCCCTCCACACACACACACACACACACACACACACACACACACACACACACACACACACACACACACACACACACACACACACACACACACACACACACACCACCACCACCACCACCACCACCACCACCACCACCACCACCACCACCACAACAACAACACCACATACACACAGAGACACACTGAGAAAGAGAAAACTCAGAAAAATGTATTGTCAGGCCTCCGGCCTGTACGCAAAATAACAAAATATATTCACATGATTACTACACGCACATCATGTAGAATCTGGCAACCAAATCGGACAAATAGGTGCGCCCCGAGGGGACCCAAAACACAAGAGAGAGAGAGAGAGAGAGAGAGAGAGAGAGAGAGAGAGAGAGAGAGAGAGAGAGAGAGAGAGAGAGAGAGAGAGAGGAATGAATCAATAAATCTTTAAATCTTTATTTTACAGCGGTGAATATATTATCACAATCAGTGAAAATGATCTTTTTCATAACTACCGAGCTACAACTAAGTTGAGAGGGAGTGGGGGGGGGGGGGTTGGAGGGTGAGAGTAGAAAATACAGAGAGAGAGAGAGAGAGAGAGAGAGAGAGAGAGAGAGAGAGAGAGAGAGAGAGAGATGTTCACTCTAGCCCTGTGGCTGTATTTTCATGGTGAATATTTAGTACACATGTAAGTAACCGTATGCATTTTTCATTTTACTCTATAGTAGGCCCTATGTGGCCGACGTCCTCGCCACACTCTTGTCTTCATTATAAAGTCAAAGTGGCTGGAATGGCCCATAACATGGCGAGGTCTTGCGATTGTGTGTGTCCCTAAAGACAGCTTTTCTGGGGTGGAGATGATGCGAGTACCGTTCTAGGTCATCATCCCAATTAAAAGCAACGATGTAAGTGAAGCGAGCAAGAGGCATAGATCCTCATGAGCCGCCGCTTTGCGGGGGCGTATGCGGATCTATGCCTCTTGCAGGCTGAAGCTGTAAGCTGAGATAGTGAGATGGCATCTGAATTACTTCATTATATATTTTTTAACAGACATTGATGCAAAGACTTCTGACTATGAGTCACCAGTAAGATGCGGTTTCTTTATTTTATTTATTCCCGCCTGCCGCCAAAATGGCCATTATCGTTATGTCGTTATCAGAGTTGTATTGGCTGCAGGCTGCTTCCAATGCTAAAAAAAAAAAAATAATAATAACAAATACATTGCTTGCTGTAGTTGCTAATTTAAGCTGGGGCTAAGAACGAAAACAAAGACAAGGTTGACCTGGCAGAAAGAAAAAAAAAACCCGAGCTTACTCTCGTAACATGTCCGTTGAAAGGTACTGGTGAAACAAAGTGGCACTGTTGCGGTATGCATGAATTGATCAGTGTTCAGGTCGTACACCATAGGCAATAGCCGCCCCTGTACACCACAGTCAGTTATAGGCATCCATTAACACGGTACCGTAGACGTTAACCCTGGAACTAATCAATCAGTGGAGAAAGGACGGTTTGATGTTTTTGAAGCGGTTATCTTGGTGGTAATAACAAATGTGGAGCCCTTTGTCATCAAAGGTTCATGCTGTTTTCCATTTTATGGTTTGACCCTTTGCCTGTCGGTAGCAGCTTTAACGCGATGATTACCGCAGGAATCATTGCGACAAAAACCGCCACCGACAGCCAAAGCGTTAAGATCCAGAACCCGCATACCAGCACACACACTATATGACCCTATGACCAGCATAAAGCAGGACAGTTGGAGAATGTTCCACAGAGGGTACACGCCATCCTCCTCATCAATCAGCCGGTGCGCAGTGCTTCCCATTCATTCTTCTCCACCTGTCAGAAGAAAGATTCACTTCCAACCCCTCTCCTCGCATCGCCTCATCAAAGAACCACCATTTGAACAGATTGTTTTGGGATACTCAGTACTCAGGGTAGCAACTTCCATAGGTGAGGTATAGATTCACGCGAGCCCTGACAATATTTGCCTTTTGCAGGCAGAGGATTTAGTGAGCTCAGCTCTTTAGCGCCTTGGTTGTTCCTCAAAGAGGGCCACAGAGGTAAATTGTTTGAGGTGGGCAAGAGGCGTAGATTCTCATGAGCCCCCGCATCTGCGGGGGCTCATGAGGATCTATGCCTCTTGCAGATGGACATTCGTTCGCTGCTGATTCAGCGGCAGACCAACACGAGAGGCGGTACAGCAGAGGGGTAAAAAAGAGGACTGTTTATACCTGTAGTACCTGGAGATGGTACCTGCCGCAACACCTGAATGGGGTCTGTTGGGGGCACTGCAAGGTGAAGTGGAAACACCACACGCGTTTGAATCGAGAAGGTGATCTACTCGTTGAGTGATCGGAGAACCGTGGGCCGACAAGGGGGGAAAATGGATTCGGCAGCAGTGCTTACTGTACCCCTGGTACCTTTCGTCGGTAGAGGGTCTGAAGATGAGCTTCTGGGGTCGTCCGATATCTCAACATGTATAATTTATATATATATATATATATATATATATATATATATATATATATATATATATATATATATATATATATATATATATAATATGTACAGGCCTAGATTTTCCCCCAAGAGAATGTCAACACCGTGCATATAAATATATAAGGTTCAGTTCTTGGACCAGTCCTCTTTACCCTGTGTGTTCAGCCACTGGCCAGTGCCTTTAACCGTTTCTCTATATCACATCATGCATTTGCAGATGATACTCAACTCCATGACTCATGTTCACCTGATCAGATTATGGACACAATCGAGAGCCTTCAGGAGTGCGTCTTGGATATGGATGACTTCAAACAAATTACAGTTGAATGACGGAAAAACTGAGGCCATGATCATTGCTTCCCCGAGGTTGACGAAGACGCTGACACTCCCCCAGTCATTACAAATCTGTGGTGCCACTGTCCCCTTCTCCCCCCATGTAAAAAATCTGGGTGTCACACTTGATAGTAGCCTGTCCATGCGCCTTCATGTGAACGTTTGCAGATCCGCCTATACTGAACTGCGACGTATTGCTTCAGTCCGCCACTATCTGACACCTGAAGCAACTAAAGTACTTGTCTGCGCTTTTGTTTTGTCTAAATTAGACTACTGCAATGCTCTTTTGGCTGGCTGTTCCCAGTGTCTGATTGGCAAACTCCAGAAAATTCAAAACTCAGCTGCTAGGTTGATTCTTAGAGTCCCTAGATCAGATCATATCACACCCCATCTGTCTGCCCTACACTGGTTACCTGTAACAGCTAGGATTCAGTACAAAATTTCATGCATGACTCACAGTTGTATTACCTGCTCCTGCCCACACTACCTTGCCTCTCTTCTCCAGCTGTATACGCCCTTAAGACAGAATTTGCGCTCTGCTGCCGACTCTCGAGTTTTACGTATCCCTCTTGTCAAAACAAAGTCGTTCGGTGAGAGGTCATTCAGATACCAGAGCCCAGTTGTTTGGAATGATCTCCCACGCGAACTGAGATACGTGGATTCGAGAGAGGCATTCAAGCGTGCCCTAAAGACCCATATGTTTTCTGTCAGCTACAAATGACTTTGTCACACACCTGTCATGTTAAAGTCATCTCTATCTATGTTAGAAGTAGTAGTAGTAGTGTGTGTGTGTGTGTGTGTGTGTGTGTGTGTGTGTGTGTGTGTGTGTGTGTGTGTGTGAATGCCAATATGAGTCCATAAGCGTAGCACTTTTGAATGGTGACTTTATAGCTTGTTTACAGAGTGCGTTGTATTTTGTTTTTGTACTTTTTGTAAATTCCATTTTTGTAATTAGTTATTTTTTGTACATTAGTTTTTGTTAAGCGCCTAGAGCTCTAATCTGAGGTTAGGCGCTATACAAGTACTCATCATTATTATTATTATTATTATTTTGGTTTTTGCCAAGTTTTTATTGTGTTGTGTACAGTCTCATGGAAAGATATTATGACTGATGCAAGGTTTGGCTGAGTAGAGGGGGTTGCTCGTTAACGAGAGAAAGTGAACACGATCCATGTCCAAGAGGCATAGATCCTCATGAGCCCCCGCATTTGCGGGGGCTCATGAGGATCTACGCCTCTTGCCGACACCACTTTATCTCCATGTTCCGTCCGTGGACGGCTTGGGCTCTTTGGCGTTGAATTAAAGATGTCAGAAACACAATCTGCGTCGAAGCCTGCACGAAAACGTAAAAATGGATGTCTCTTGCTATAGTAGTAGAGTCATACTCAGTTTATACTCTTCAGCAAGAGACATAGATCCTGCCGAACCCCCGCATATGCAGGCACTCACGAGGATATGTGCCTCGCACTCAGTGGTGGTGCAATCCTCTTAGTGTGTGTGTGGGTCTGTCTTTTTTTCTACTACTTGTACACTTCAAATTGTACACACGTTTACGTTTGCGCATGTTATATTGAGCAGTTTGCTAATTGTGTGCTAACGCTGAATCGACGGTGGGTTTTGCGTGGTGCGTGGCTAGACTTTGAAAGTCACAAAAAAGTGAGAGTTATCAATACCTGGGCGCAGGTCTCTCGGCCAAGGCTATCTCGTCAGGCCCCAGGTGTCGATGGCATGGATAATTTATTGCAATGCACACAGGTGTGCAGGTGTTGCGTGCTTGTATGCGTGCACAGCTAGAAGTCTGAAACACAATCACGACAAACTCTGGCCTTTTGTGTTGGCGTTACGTTGTTGTCGCGTCCCTCTGCCAGTACAGGTAAGCAGTTGGTTTAGAACATCATTGGGAGTGTTTCTGTAACTAGGTCGGCTGAACCCGTGCAGTGCCGAGAACACTGATATTGATCATGCACGCCGCAACAGTGCCACTTTGTTTCACCAGTACCTTTCAATCCCAACTGCAAGAGGCATAGATCCTCATGAGCCCTCGCAATTGCGGGGGCTCATGAGGATCTATGCCTCTTGCCGACACCATTCTGAATAAACGTTCTTGGGACAACTGGAGTTAGTGTGTGTGTTGTGTGGGAGGGTGTGTGTGTGCGTGTGTGTGTGTGTGTGTGTGTGTGTGTGTGTGTGTGTGTGTGTGTGTGTGTGTGTGTGTGTGTGTGTGTGTGAAATTAACGATGATTGCAGATACACGTCAACATGCTCTAAACGGGTTAAAATTCATTTTATTACACGGTCAGTTACGCGCTTGCCGTCAGTGTGCTAATCTCTGATTCTGATCCGAACGGCTTGGACAAGTTAGTATAGGTTTAGGTGACCGTGTAGGGTTTCATCTTGTCAAGCAACGGATACTACAGAGATGACATTTTATTTTTGTTGGGCTGTTACCTCTGTGGTGAAAAGTCGACGTTCGTTCGTTTAACGATTCGCCATTTTGTTTCTCTCGCCAACGGCGGGAGATAATGTGCACGGACCATGGTCATTAGGCAGTACCCGCGATCCATCTCCCGCGATGCGATGGTGGTATTGTTCAGTGACGATTCTGACACGCAACTGCTGGGGCTCAAGAGAGTCTGGTAGATCGTGTTCATTGTTCTCAGGGGTTAACCCACGTAACCTCCGCATGTCCACCCATTCTGGAGATGTCACCGAACGACTCAGTTTCAGCAGGGCTTCCGTTTTCACAACAGTTGAACTCATTCAACCCCATCACCGAAATCCCCAAATTTTGCCGTTATTCTCTGAAGACTGCATTGCAGTGCAGGACACAGATCGACCATGATAGTTCAAGGGTGATGCCAGAATAGCTTGGCACCCATAGGCGCCAAGCTATTCTGGCATCACCCTTGAACTATCATGGTCGATCCTTATCTTGTCGTAGTGTGTCCGGGGTAGAATGAGTTGAAGGGTCTCTAGACCCCCAGGTATAAATTTTAGAGGGTACACAGACCCCCGTCTGAGCATTATAGAGGGTCCGCAGATTTATTTAAGAAAAACTGCATCATCTGTATGTTCCTTAAAATAAATTAACTCATTTTGCTCTCTCCTCTAAATGTGTTGTGACAGTGTGTGTGTCCCTTCCATGATACGGATTCTTTAACTGGTGAGCTATCGCGCAGAATCCTGTCTCCCTCGCTCTGTCTCTCACAGACAGAAAAACATAATAATAATAATAATTACAGTATTTATAATGCGCTTATCTTATAATAATTATAACTCTAAGCGCACACTCACAACTCGCGCACGCATGCGCACGCTTTAGACAATGACTCACGTACCACAAACAGTGAAATACATTACGACGGTCAGCTTGGGGTGGGGAGTGCGGTGATATAGTGCTAAAACTGTTGAAAGAGATGAGTTTTGAGGGCGGACTGGAAGGAGGAGAGAGAGTGTTTCTGACGGAGAGAGAGTGGGAGAGTGTTCCAGGTGGATGGACCGTAGACGGAGAAGGAGCGGGGGCCGAAAGTGTTAAGTTTGGTGCGAGGGATGTGGAGGCGGAGAGGGTCGGAGGCAGAGCGGAGGGAGCGGGAAGGTATAATAATAATAAAACATAGTTGTATAATCGTTTGATAATGTATTGTAACGGAGAATATAGCGTTTTCGCCTGAATGCGGCAGATTGACAACCAAAGTATGACTTGTCTAAACTCTCTCTCTCTCTCTGTCACTCTCTCTCTCTCTCTCTCTCTCTCTCTCTCTCTCTCTCTCTCTCTCTCTCTCTCTGTGTGTGTGTGTGTGTGTGTGTGTGTGTGTGTGTGTGTGTGTGAACTGATGTACATCAAAGTTTATTTCAACCCATTTAACCACTCAGAAAGACGTGTTTCTCTAATTTTTGCCTAATAACTGTGTACTACCACCAGAAGATGGGTCAACCACGATTAAAAAAAAAAACAAAACAACTTACAAACTTATTTCTGTTAAAATTTCTGGACTTGCTTTTTGAGTTTGCCTCAGTGCACATTGCGCATGCCATTCGTGTGCCGTCGTGCTTTAGCCATGGAAATACACGCAGCGCAGCCACGAACTCTGAAAACCGCGTCATGGTCGATAGTGCGTCGAGGCCAAATGGGTTAAGTCTATAGATGCATTGTCGGTTTCGGTAAATAACGGGAGTTTCAGCGAGTTTCGTCGGCATGGGTGGCTGCCTGCACTGTCTCTCATCGCTGATAACAGACTAAAAGATTTGCCTGCGATGCACGATCCTCATGAGCCCCTGAGATTGCAAGGGGCTCACGAGGATCTGATGCCGCATGCAGACAAAGGTCCGCGTCAATTGTGCCCGTTATTCTCTGTGCGAGGAGAACGTGGTGGTTTCAGTGAGGTATTTCACAGGTCGCTTTGTTCTCGCTCCTGGCACCCACCACTTTCCAAGTCTGTTGCATTCTTTCACTCTCACTCTAGCGAATCTGCGCCCATCTGCAAAAGGGGAAAGAGTCTCATCGGACACCGCAAACTGTAAGGGTTCTTCTAATGTAAGTACCCTTTCTTGAGAGTGTTTATCTCTGTGTTCCTTTGGCGTTGCAGGTTGCTAAGCTTTTTCAAGTTCGATCTTCATTCTCACATACCTGTTAGATTCCTAGAGACTGTGCACTACGTTAACCTCGAAATTCACAAGATTAAATCGCTGCAGCTCCCTTCATCTGAGGAGCAGGGATTTGGATACACCAGTTAAACACTTCCGATATTCTTTGACTGCAAGGGTACATGAGAATCTATGCTGATTACAGATAAAGTGGCTGGCTGGGACACTGCGTTCAAGAATTGGTTCTGACGGTGAAGTGCGGCGGGCAGTGGGCTTACGTGTTAAGCTCGTTTTGCGGTAATAGACCGGAGATGGGACAGTTAGCAGTAAACACGTACCCGCCGACAAATCTTGGCTTAGGCGGCCGCTAATTGCATGTGATTTGAAGTAGGAGGTAGAAATGAGGCGCACTGGTCGTCTCCCTCGATTCGCTACCGCCTGTCAGCGGTAGCGAATCGAGGGAGACAACCAGTGTGGGGGCGACTGAGATTGCGAAAGCTGTAGCAATCCCACGTGATGCTGTGCGCTTTGAAGGCTGTGTTGTGTTGGAATTGAAAAAACAAAAACAAAAAAAAAACCAAAAAAAAAACGGAACACACTTGACGCTCTTTGTGGCACTGTGTTTCGCTGTGTGTATCATTTGGGCTTGTGAACTTGTCTTTCCTTAACCAATTTAGCCCCGGGGGGGGGGGGGGGGGGGGGCTCTGCAGCAGGACTGAAATGGATTGATCCACCTCCTACAACTGGTACATAGTAGTTTAGTCTCTCTCTCTTGGCTTGACTTCGCGAACGAAGATTTTATAGGAGTTGCCCACGACGTCTGCAGGCTTGTTCGTGGCTGCGGAGGCCAATCCGGGACAGGCAGGTTCGACCGCAGTGGCTGCAGGGGAAGGTATGGCCAGGGTTCTGAGTTGCAGCATCTCTGTTTTTTCTCCTGAGCCGCTTGTCCTTAAGGCTAGCTCTGCGAGAGTCCTCAAAGGAGACGGCTGCCTTGTAAATGGTGGAGCGCCAGGTGTCACGGTCCACAGCAAGCGAAGACCACTGGTGGTGGTCGATTTGGCAGGCACTAAGTGACTTCTTGAGACAGTCTTTGTATCTCTTCTTTGGTGCCCCTCTGTCACGGTGTCCAGTAGCAAGCTCGCCGAACAGGGTGATCTTTGGTAGGCGATGATCCTCCATCATGGAGACGTGCCCCGCCCAGCGGAGCTGTGTCCGCAGCAGCAAAGCCTCGATGCTCACAGTTTCAGCCTGTTCAAGGACCTCGACGTTGGTGACATAGTCACTCCAGTGAATGCCCAGGATGGTGCGCAGGCAGCGCTGGTGGAAGCGTTCGAGGAGTCGTAGTTGGCTGCGGTAGAGGGCCCAGGACTCGGAACCATACAGCAGGGTGGTGAGGACCACAGCTCTGTACACGCTGATCTTGGTGCCTGTTTTCAGCTGTTGATTGTGCCACACCCGCTTGAAAAGTCGCCCGAAAGCGCTGTTCGCTTTTGCCAGCCTGCTGTCAAGCTCCTTGTCCAGCTTGGCGTCCGACGTGATAATGCAGCCAAGGTAAGTAAACTGGTGCACTGACTTTAGTTCAGACTCGCCAATGGTGATGTGAGGAGGGCGATACACTGTCTTGGGTGCCGGCTGATGGAAGACCTCTGTCTTTTTCAGACTGACCTCGAGTCCAAAGAGCTGGGCAGCGTCTGCGAAGCAGGACGTGATGCGCTGCAGGGCTCTCTCTGTGTGTGCAACGAGGGCAGCGTCATCAGCAAAAAGCAGCTCACGAATCAGTTGGTCTAGGGTTTTCGTGTGGGCCTGCAGTCGTCTGAGGTTGAACAGGCTGCCATCGAGACGATACCTGATGTACACTGCATCGTCATCATCGAGGTCCACTGTGGCCTGCTTCAACATCATGCTAAAGAAGATGGTGAAGAGGGTCGGTGCCAGCACGCAGCCCTGCTTTACGCCGTTGAGAATAGGGAATGGTTCTGAGAGGTCATTGTTGAGTCTGACCTGGCCTTGCTGGTTCTCGTGTAGCTGGACAATCATGCTGAGGAACTTTGGGGGACAGCCAAGTCGCTCCAGGACCTGCCACATGCCTTGCCTGCTCACAGTGTCGAACGCTTTTGTTAGGTCGACAAACGTTACGTACAGCCCTTTGTTCTGCTCGCGGCACTTCTCCTGAAGCTGTCTCAGCACAAAGACCATATCGGTGGTGCTCCTGTTTGCTCTGAAGCCACACTGGCCCTCTGGGAGGTGGTCTTCAGCGATGGCAGGTACCAGCCGATTCAGGAGCAGCCTTGCAAGAATTTTCCCAGCAATGGTCAGCAGGGTGATTCCCCGATAGTTGGAACAGTCAGACTTCTCGCCTTTGTTCTTGTACAGGGTGATAACGACAGCATCATGGAGATCCTTTGGTAGTGTTCCTTCCTCCCAGCAGCAGAGAAAGAGTTCATGGAGCTTGTTGTGCAGTGCTGTGCCTCCATGTTTCCAGATCTCTGGCGGTATTCCATCAATGCCTGCTGCTTTGCCACTCTTGAGCTGGTGGATGGCTGTGAGGGTCTCTTCAGCGGTGGGCGGTTCGTCCAATTCAACCTTTACTGGGAGTTGTGGGATTTGTAGGAAGACTGCTTCTTGAACAGTGCGCTCAGCGCTGAAGAGGCTCTGAAAGTACTCCGACCAGCGGTTCAAGATGGAGGTATTATCTGTGAGGAGTGCCTAGCCATTCGCGCTTCGCAGGGGACTTTGTACCAGGTGCCTAGGGCCATACACTGCTTTCAGTGCTTCGTAGAAGCCCCTGTAGTCACCATTGTCAGCGCAAAGCTGGGTCCTCTGTGCAAGTCTGGTCCACCACTCATTCTGGAGATCTCTGAGCTTGCGCTGGAGACTGCTGCAGACGAGGCGGAAGGCAGACTTCTTCACAGGGAGGAAGGCTGGGCTAGGTGGGCCTGATGGGCGGCTCTTTTTTTTTGCTAGGTGTTCCTGGATCTCAACATCGTTTTCGTCAAACCAGTCTTTGTTCTTCTTTCTAGCGAAACCCAAGACTTCTGCAGAGGATTTTGCAATAGCAGTTTTCAGTTGTTGCCAGAGTGTTTCAGGGGAGGAGTCTGCTGGGTCCGCTGTGTCTTTGAGCCTGCGCTGTAAATCTGTCTGAAAGGCAGCTTTCACGTCGTCACGCTGAAGGCTGGCAACATCAAGCTTTTTCTTGGGGGGCCCCCATTTCTTGGGTTTTGGCTTAACGTGGAGCCTGTGTTTGCAGCGGACAAGGCGGTGGTCAGTGTGGCACTCTGCGCTGGGCATCACTCTGGTGAGGAGGACATCACTGCGGTCCCTCTGACGCACTAGGACATAGTCGATAAGGTGCCAGTGTTTGGAGCGAGGATGCATCCAGGTGGTCTTTCGACTGTCCTTTTGCTGAAAAGTAGTGTTGGTGATGACCAGTTGCTGCTCTGCACAGAACTCCAACAGTAGGCGGCCATTGTCATTGCAGTTCCCGACGACATGCTTGCCGAGGACTCCTTTCCAGGCTTCAGAGTCCTGGCCCACTCTGGCGTTGAAGTCGCCAAGGATGATGACTTTGTCGTCTGCAGGGGTGCTCTGTATGAGGCTGCGCAGGTCAGTGTAAAACTTGTCCTTTTCAGCAGGCTCTGCCAGGAGGGTTGGGGAGTACACACTGAGAAGGGTGACGTGTTGCTGGTGTGTCAGTGGGAGGCGCATGGACATGATGCGGTCAGAGTGACCCGTTGGTAGGTTTTCCAGCTTAGTCGCAATGGAGGTCTTGACCATGAAACCCACGCCTGAGAGCCGTCTTTCTGATTCAGGCCTGCCTGACCAGTAGTGGGTGTACCCAGCGCCAAGTTCATGGAGGCTGCCTTCCTCCGGAAGGCATACTTCACTGAGCGCGGCGATGTTGATGTTTAACCTCCGCAATTCATGGGCAATGAGGGCGGAGCGACGTTCAGGGCGTCCGCTGTCTGCTTTGTCGAGCATGGTTCGGATGTTCCAGCATGCTACGTTGAGTCCGGTCGTGGTCGTCATGAGAGTGGATCCGTTATTCTTTCTTGTTTTTTGACCGCATGAGAAGATGCCCGTTGACCGCGGCTAGCCAACTGGGGTTGCGAGGGGACGAGCTTTGGTTAGGCCACCTTTTCTAGGCCCCTCTCCGTGTGGAGCAAGCAGTGCTGTCCCTAGAGAAGGCTGCTTGGTCGTTCAGGGTGTGCCGAGTGATGTTGTCATCCCCAGGTCAACATCAGGCGACCAATATCCTGAACCGCCTGCATGCAGGTTTGAGACTGCGGCTTCCAGTGACATCTTTCACCTGCCGTTTCGCCCCTCGCCCGTCGCTACAGGACTTGGAATGGTCAGTGTCATGGTCCGTGGACGTTTCCTAAAGCCTGCGCGGTGGAGCTTTTTGGTGGAGTGCAGTGTGCGCAGTACTGGCCCCACCCTTTAAACCCTTGGTTCGTCTGCGATGGCCTAGCAAGCTGGGACGATGGCATCGAGGTCCTCGGGTCGTAGGTTTTATATCAGACTGTCCTTGTCCTAGTCTTTGGCTCAAAAGCCTTCCCCGGAGACACGGGGGCTTTGATGTCAGGGGTTTCCTCCCTTAGCCTTTCCGCAGCCAAGCGGCCAGGCCTGCAAGGCAGCAGGGGACTCGTGGAGGGCGGGGTCGCCTATGTCCCGTGCAGATGTGAACATTTAGTACATAGTAGTTAGACAATGCCACCAAAAGTTTGGAAATGCGACCGTGGGGTTAAGAGGGTTAAAACTTGATGAAACAGTGTTGTTCATGTACATTAGTAGTCGCAGCTGGTGTGTGTGTTGTGTGTGTGTGTGTGTGTGTGTGTGTGTGTGTGTGTGTGTGTGTGTGTGTGCAAGTGTATTGCAATGCCGTGAAATGGTTCAGGCTACAATAATTTTGTACATTTCTCGTTTCGCAAAAAAAAAAAAAAAAAAAAAAAAAGGCACTTAGGCACTCCACCCTCCCCCCCCCCCCCCCCCCCAACCACACACACACAAATCCCCACCCTATCCTCTTCTTCTATCTCTCTGGTATTACGTCTGATGTATACCCTATACATAATGAATAAAATGGTAATTAAATTACAGGTTCAAAGCCTTTTTTCGCCGCTGATACCGTTGCAGAGAGATTAGATCTACATGTTTTAAAGCAAAGACACAGGCTATTGTTGAGATATATATTATCGGAGGACCATACCGTAACCTAAACTCGGTACACATTTTGGAAAAACATCAAATATTTCTCGACCGCAGCTTGCGAGGAAGTCCGTCATAAGTCGTCATCAAAGGGCACACTGGTTGTCTCCCTCGAGGAGACAACCATTGTAGTGTGTATCAACGGCTGTTGCCTCACCAGCTGAAGGTGTCCCTGGATTGTCTATTGATTCACTGACTGCCGACTTAATCCTCTTTAATTCTCTGGCATTCTTTTGCCCAAGCCTGAAGCCGTGTATGACCTTTGTATTGACTTTCCTCTAGGTGCACTCTTTTCACGGATCTGTTCAGTAATCATCGATTTTTAGTCGGCAATCGCACGCGTTACCCTCGACCTGGAAAGCTGCTCGGTTTGGGAAGCAGATATCTAGATGTATGTGAAACGTGAGAACGATTTTTGCGCGAGCTAGAAGCATAGATTGTCATGAGCCTCGCGGTTGCAGGGGCTCATGAGAATCTACGCTACTGTGAGTGAAACGGGTGAAGGTGGTAGAGCTGCAAAGCAAAAGAAGCGTTTCAAAAAGGGTTACTCTTCTTTGGTTGTCGGTAGCGCTTATTGTCGTGAGTCCTGCAGGAATCGCCACGACAAAAAGCGCTACCGACAGCCAGATATGGTTAAAAAAAAAAGAAAAGTAAAGGGTCGGTTGCCGAAGGTAAACCTTCGGCTAGAGCTGCAGCGCGTGCGGCGCTAATCATTCGCGGTGGCGGCTAGGCTTCAAATGACGCGCCGGCCATGATCGAAGTACATGGAGCAAGTGGATTTCCTACACACTCAGTCAGCGATCGGCAAACACTTGAAAGAAGCGTAGACCTCCATGTGTCACACACAAACTATCTGCGTGCACGGCAAATTATTTATCTCTGTGTACTTCGGTAAGATCATGGAGTCAGTCTGTTTCTGTGGTTGGTGACAAAAAGTTTCCGGGCCCACGACGGCCGCAGTGGGCCCGAGGACCTTTGCTTACTGGTCTATTCGGAATCGCTGTATTTCGTGCGGCCATGCGGTTCGGCACGTGCGCAGCACACGCAAGGTTATTCTGGGGGATGGCCAGTCATTTAGGATCAAGTGCCAATACTTGGCGTATGCTTGACATGTACTTGTCTGCTAAGTAAGTACTTCCTACTCGACGTTTGTCGTCCTGATTTTATGCATCAGGAACAAGTATTGCAGTGGACAAATACAGATCGGTTTGACCCTTGGCTGCTACTGCTTACGACACCGTTTGGCGGGGGGAGGGGGGGGGGGGCGCGTAACTGCGGCCGGTATCGACATTAGCAGAGAAGGGCTTGAAACAAATAATGCAGAGCTGCGTATAAACCTTAATCGCTTGACTTGCTACTGACGATACCGCTGGACGGAAAAGACGCGTACACGCGTCACGCGTCTTTTCCGTCCAGCGGTGTCGTCAGTAGCAGTCATGGTGTTAATATAGCATAGGTCACAAACATTTATTAGATACTCGTCGCAATAAACCAGTAACAGCCAAGAAGAGAAAAGAAACACATCACTCAATTATTATCAACGACATATGCTGTGCAATGGTAACGTAGCTGCGCCACGCTCCAGACTGACATCACCAACCAATGACGACCATCCCAATCAAAAGTACCATGATCATTTCGTCTCGCGCCAATTTGGGAGGCGGCGGTCGATTGTGCTAGACTGGGAGTAGATTAAGGTAATTGCTCGCCTCATTAACATCCTCTGTTTACTATCTCTCAGCCAATTGCTTCCATGATGCAAGAGGGGTAGATTCTCATAAGACCCTGCAGGTGCAAAGGCACATGAGAAGGTATGCTTTTTGCTTTTGCGTATTTACATCTGTGATTTTCAGTCGGAGGAAATACGTGGGAATTAAAGCTTGAGCAATGAACGAATAAGTGTTGTGAAAGATCTGTACGAACACATGGCAATCACAGAGTTAAACCTCCGTCACTTCCTTTGTCTGTGGATCAGATGTGTGTAATTCTGGGACCAGGCCAAGTAAACAAAGTGTATATTCGTCTTCCTTTTAACTCCTTCTACCCCAGACACACGACAGCAAGATAAGGATCGACCATGATAGTTCAAGGGTGATGCCAGAATAGCTTGGCGCCCACAGGCGCCAAGCTATTCTGGCATCACCCTTGAACTATCATGGTCGATCTGTGTCCTGCACTGCAACGCATTCTTCAGAGGACAACGGCAAAATTTGGGGATTTCGGTGTTGGAGTAGAATGAGTTAATTAAGATCTGTTACCACCTTGTGACAGTTTTGTATTATTGTTCTTAACCCAACCAAACGAAACTGTTGTCCCAGTAAGATCTAAAACACCAAGATTTTGAAATTTTAATCTATTCTTGCACCACTGTTCAACAAGAGGCATAGATCCTCATGAGTCTCTTGCTGAAGGATGTAAATGTTTGGAAGCTCCACCAGCAGAAAGAATAGATTCTCACGTTTTCCCGGCATACTTCAGGCGCTCATGAGAATCTGTATCTTTTTGCATTGGGCTGGCTAACGGTTTGGGGCATTTAATAAATAAAATAATTTGCGTGGACGACCAGGGGCTGGAACAAAAAAAAAAAAAAGTGCCATCGATTGACAAGCTCATTACCACGTGTGACCTTTGATTAGAACAGTGTGAGATTTGCCTCCCCTTGTCGCTTCCGGTAGTCTGGGAGTGATCACGCTTTATTTGCACACTGGTTCCCTCGATCCGCTACGCGTCGGTCTGCCAGTGTGGCTTTGTTGGAATCACCACGTGACCGGCAATGGGGGGGATTAGCCGCTTGCGTTTTAAAACCAGGGCCTGCTGTTATCTATAATTAACATGATCACTCGTATATTTCTTGTCAAAAACGCCACATGACGAGTAATGGGAAGATCGCTCACTTTGGTTTTTAAAACTGCACCTGCTGGTATAATGACATCTTGTCAACGATACCACTCAGGAATCACGCTCTTGCTTTGTTCCAGTTTACTGTCCAACTGGCACTAAAAGTGATCGAGGACTAGCAGTTTTGGCGTAGTTTGCAGAAGTTTTGGCGTAGTTTTCCTTGTAGTTTTGGCGTAGGTTTTCCCTCCTCCTTTCTCATCCGGGCTTGAGACCGGCAACGGCGGAGTTGAACGCTCATTGGACTAGGTCTGACGATCAGGCAGTTTTACGTATTTCTTGTCAAAAACACCACACGGCCAACAATGGTTAAGATCGTTCACTTTTTTAAATTTTTTTAATTTTTTTTTTACAGTGCCTCTGCTGGTCGTCTGCTATTGGTGCACGTGTGTCACAACGACCACAATCAACAGAAAAGGTCCGCAACTAGGCTGATTTACGTGTTTCTTGTCAAAACGCTACATGGCCAACAAAAGAAATTAAAACCACCCACTTTGGTTTTAAAACTGTCGCCTCTGGTATAATTAACATGGTCGTTTGTGTATATTTCTTTTCAAAAACGATACCACTGAGAAATGGCGCTCATTAGACAAAGTCCAACCACCAGGCAATTTCATGCGTCTGGCACCTGGTGAGTGGTCTGAACGGGCCGACACACTATAGCTTCCTCCCCCTGAGGACCAGAGATATTCATGATTAGTAAGTGGCGCTAGCTTAATTCCACCTCTAATCAGCAGGAGGCACGGCCCCAGCACGCTTTAGGGTTCCATGTAACACTGTGTCTCTAACGGGTAGACATGGAGTAGATGAAGCACCGCCAGTAAAGCTCTGTTGAATATTAATACAGCTGCAGTGACAGTGACAGACTATGTTTAACCTGAGCGATTTCCTCAGTAGGAGGGAGTGAATGGGGAAGTATCATTTTGCAAGAGGCATGAGCCCCCGCGGAGCAGGGGCTCATGAGAATCTATGCCTCTTGGAGATGGTAAGGGTTGGTTTCAGTATTGGGCAGGCCTGCAGTGACAGTAGTCGTGTCCCAGAAACCCTGTAGACTAGGCCATTACGCGCGTGTTGCGTGAGGTATGATTTGGCAGATGTTGGACGAGACGCGGGTCGTGAAAGTTTGATTAGCAGGCTTGTATTTATATGGAAAAAATCGGCAAAATAACCATGTGCCGTCAGCCGGTTTAGACGTCGTGATTAGGGACACAGAAACAGGGGGGGGGGGGGGGGGGGGGGGGGGGCGGGGCTGCCGGTTGAGGGATGGTAGGTCGTGAGGGGAAATGGAGGGGAGTGGAGGAGAATGTATTCGGGGGTGTACGTAAAATATTCAAAATTGCTGCTTTGTACGTCACGGAGAAAATTGCCGAAATGGTTGTGTATGTCGTCAGCACTTTGGTAATATTACGAAACATAAGCAGCAGATGGATAGGGAAACGACTTTGGCTAGCGCTATGAGTAATTGGGTGGGTGCCTGATACGCTATTGCTTGACATTAGTTTGGCTATGATAGTTCAAGGGTGATGCCAGAATAGCTTGGCGCCTCAGGCGCAAAGCTATTCTGGCACCACCCTTGAACTAAAATGGTTGATCTGTCTCCTAATCTGTAATGTAGTCTGATAGGACACTAAGCGATAAAGAAAAACAGCCTCAGGACGTAATGGGTTAATAAAAGATGCCCCAGTAGTCTTTTACTTTGCGGCGAAGTAGTAACGTCAGCAAGTTTGCATCGTTACGAAAGAGACGCAACAAAGATTGTCTGAAAATTGTACCAGTATTTTTGCATCGATAATATTGTGTTGTCAACAGCTGTCACAATTTCACATTTTCAGAAAAAAAAGTGGGAAAATGAAGCACTTGGTGTTTTGCAGTGTGTCTCACCAAAAACACGAAATCATTGGTGTTTTGCAGTGTGTCTCACCAAAAACACGAAATCATTGGTGTTTTGCAGTGTCTCACCAAAAACACGAAATCATTGGTGTTTTGCAGTGTCTCACCAAAAACACGAAATCATTGGTGTTTTGCAGTGTCTCACCAAAAACACGAAATCATAAGTCACGACGTCGCATGCGGACACCAGTGATATACATCACGAGCGTTTGAATCAATGACCGCAGTGTCAGTATTATTGTAAGTGGTTTAGGTTATATGTCGCATGCGGACACCAGTGATATACATCACGAGCGTTTGAATCAATGACCGCAGTGTCAGTATTATTGTAAGTGGTTTAGGTTATATGTCGGATCTTACTCATAGGTGACTGAGACCCCAGTGCAGTGTTTTTGGGTGCCAGTTGTTTTTTTTTTTTTTCTCCAGGGGAGAGGTCATTGGCGAGAGGTTGCGCATCGCTGAGCAGCCACCGACGTGGAAGTCGTGTGCACTCAGCCGTGACAAGGGTTGTCTCCTTGCGCAGTCCCTCATTCAGCTCCCATTTATCCGCGTCTTCAAGAGGCATATCTGCTGATGAGAATCTATACCTCTTGCTGGCTATGATTAAAACGTCTTTCTTCCTCAAATGCAGGGAAGCCATCGGAGTTACAGCTTATCTCTGGGCTGTCTTAATTTTGCTTATGATTTTTTTTTTTTTTGTCGCGATAAAATTGAATAAAAATGTATACCGTTTAGAGGGCATATTCGATAAGAGGGCTTGGCTCCGCATGAAAGATCACGAAGATTTGTTTGAACAGTTGAAAGCCCACTTTAAGGTTTGTGTGTGCTTTGTTAACTCATTCAGCCCGGGCACACCACAGCAAGACATGGATCAAACATGATAGTTCAAGGGTGGTGCCAGAATAGCTTGGCGCCCAGATAGGCGCCAAGCTATTCTGACACCACCATTGAACTATCATGGTCGATCTGTCTCTAGAAATGTAGTACAGTCATTCAGAGGGCAACTTTAAATTTTGTAGATTTCGGTCCTCGGGTAGAATGTGTTAAAAAAGGAGTTGATGTCTGTTTTGATAACACAAACAAATATTTTATGAAAAGAAATTCCACAAAAAAAAAAAAGAAGAAAGAAACGCTTGGAAAGGACAACTGTAGCACAATTTATTAAATGTTTTAAAATAGGCGTACAAACAAGTACACACTCTACTACTTATCGAAATTTCTTTTGGTGGTCGACAGTATTTTCTGTCATAAAGCACAAGAACTAAATTTCAGACTTTAAACTACACTACCATATTACAATTATACTCTATGCCAAAAGTGTCCTTTCACAACTATTATTGCAATACTTTTTTCTCTTCCACAGGTGTGACCCAACGCATTGGATTAGTGTTTTCCTCAATCGAGGCATCTCACTGTGGATTTCTCTCTCGCTGTTGGTAAGTAAGTTAAACACTACTCAAGCTTGACACACTATGACAAGATCCATTAACTATAGTAGTTCAAGGGTGGTGCCAGAATAGCTTGGATAGGCGCCAAGCTATTCTGGCACCACGCAGTCCCTTCAACATCACCTGACTTGAAATGTATGGTCTTTTGAGGACGATCATCGCATTTTGATTATTGGGAATGGAATAAACGTATTTGCTATCAATCAATGTCTAGATATACATCGCGTATGACAAGGTGGGATAGAAGTCGGAAATAATATATCACTGTCTTGTCTACGTGCAGTTTGCTGCCACGTTCATGCACACTGTTCTGGTCTGTGATTTTCGACCGTACGGCTCAAGGCCGTAAAGTCCAAAATCAGAGACCAGCGCACATTATGCCTATGCTCGTTTCTCAAGTGTCTGGTATCCGTCACAGAGACACTGTACATCCCATCCGCATGGGACAGTAGATTCAGAGAGTATAGGGTGTTGTATACCTCTTGCTGAATGCTTGGTTCAGTGTATGTGTGTTGCTCTGAAGAATGTAGTTATCCACTATCAGGATGGCCTGTTGATGTATTGTAAACACAACTGTGCTGACATCACAGGTAATGACTGACGTAATGATTGTTTAATTGGCTAGAAAAAGGTGAACCTGATCCAGCTGCAAGAGGCATAGATCCTCATGAGCCCCCGCGGGGGCTCATGAGGATCTATGCCTCTTGATGATTCCACTTGTATACCTGTGCTTTGAGCGGATGTGGTTATTGGGCGCTCAGTTAACAAAGTCCTTGCCGACTGGGACGTAAGAGGCTGGGCCCACGCTACCAGAATTTGCGACTGGCAATGTGTGGTACGCAACAATTTGCCACCTGCCACATCGGCTTCGTGGCACACGTTTCAATGTGCGCGCAATGTGTTGTACTGACTGACCTGCCATTACCATATATGGAACAGCTCTCACCGGCGCGCCCGGTTGAAATATTCGGAGCTGCGGGAGTCCCATATGCATGGGAACTCTCAGACAAGGTTGATCAATTAACTCACAGGAGACGTACCGCATACGGATATGCAGCTATTCACAGCGTTTCCGCATGCGGCGCGTCTCCAATGAGTTAACAGTCTCAAAGCCGTCGCTCAGTTTCTCCGCCATTTTTTCCGGCTCGGAAGATGAAGACTGAAACGGGAAGTGGCGCAAGGACACCGCTGCCGATTGGCTGAGAGGCGGCAACATTGCTCGAGCCTTGCCGGCTACCACAAAAGAATAGACTCGGTTTGTATCGGGTCGCAATTTGTGGCGGCAATATTGTCATCATCATCAGTCCCTTGCCCGAACTGGGCGTTGGGGGGACTGAAAGACAGCAGCAACAGACAGTGCTCTCCACTGAGTTCTATTTTGGGCGGTGGCAAGCAAGTCTGGCATCTCGAGTTCGGTCCATTCTTTTATGTTTGCGACCCAACTCTTTCTCTGACGACCTCGCCGACGACTTCCTTCGGCAATATTGTAGGCGCCCCTAATTGTGGCGGCAACATTGCCGCCACAAAATTGCGCCCGGCAATAGGTGTTTGTGGTAGCGTGTGCCATGCTTCTAAGACTCCGCGCTGTCTTGGATCACACAGTAGGCATCAGGTCGGGTTCATGTGGCGAGCTCAGCGCGGAGCGCTCTGATCGCCTTGGTGTTGTTAGATGTGCAGTTGTAGTTATTTGGAAAGTCCGACCCTCCCCCCTCCCCCCCCCCCCCATTTCTCTCTCTCCCCTCCCCCTCCTTCCGCCCTGCAAGGGCCAGAGGTAAACATGGTCAACAAAGTGATAGGTAGCTCCCGTGGGCTGCGTGAATTTGTAGGAACTTGTCCTGCGGTGCCTGCAAAGGTTGTCGCTGTCTCAGGTGATTGTGCGAGCGACTCTTTTTAGTATAGTAACTGTTTTTTTTAAATATGTACAGACCTTAGAGTCTTAGGAGCACAATTGTGTGCAAATTGGGCAGATCCCAGACAACATTCCCCCTTCTCCTTATTTTTTAAGCGCACCCTTCCTCTCTCCCCCCCCCCACCCACTCCCACACCCCCCCCCCCCATTCCCACCTCCCCTCCCTCGCCCGCTCATTGTGGAATATTTCGCAACTTTGGGATTACCACGTCACTATATGGTAATGAAGAATCATACTGGTTGTCTCCCTCGATTTGCTACCGCACAAAACAGTGTGATGAAGAAGAATATGTAGAGGTCGGTGAGAATTTCTTCCTCTCGCGTTTGTATCGAACCACTCGCATTAGTGAGCTTTAATCCTGCGCACGCCACGAAGCAAGGTGCTCCGCTGTCGGGGAACACCTTGCTTCGTGGCTTGCGCAGGATTTAAGCTCGCAAATGCAACTGGCTCCAGCAATTAGACACCATGCGTGCCAGAGAAAACAAAGAAGAGAGGCCATCGCAGCCGCATGTAGATTTTCAACCCCAATCTGATAAGCGGTACAGGTGCTACATTGTTACTCTAAGAGGCGTGTAATCGCATGAGCCCCTGCAGTTGCAATGACTCATCAGAGTCTATCCCTGTGAAGACGTAAGGTTGTGACTGACAGACCGTACCTCCCAGGCCGACTGTTTGTTTCCCCACCCCCGATACTGATCACAGCTCGCGCTGATCGCGGTGGTGATTGGCAGCCGATAATTGTATCACGCGCGGCCCTACAGACTCGGAGTGGGGCCAGCTGTTGGGGGTGTGTGAGGCACTGTGGCCATAGTCCCGTGTGGGCTGTGAGCTTGACCGTGTGTAACCTAGACCAGTGTAGCCTACAGTGTTCCTTGTCAGCGTTAATCATTTTAGCCCCGGATCCCTACAGTAGGAGATGGCTACATAGTACATAGTCGATAGGCAACTCCTCTAACATTTGAGAAATGTGACTTAGGGACTAAAAGGGTTAACCTGTTTCATGGCTCATACATATAGCCTGATGGCCCTGAGAGTAGATGCTAAACCCTTTGGGTGTCGGTAGGGCTGTTTGTTGAGGTGATTCTTGCAGAAATCACCTCGACAAAAAGCGCTACCGACACCCAAAGGGTTAAGCTGATTCAGGTACTGTATTTGGTGTCTGGCGTTTTGCGATCGGTCGAGATTTCTTGAAACCATAGCGATGATAGCGCTGAAAGTGATACTGATAAATTTAAGGATTGCGCTGGTGAAGGAAGATTTTACGTCATGGTTCACATTGACAAGAAATACCACCGTAGTCTTACACTGTTCGAATCCGTGGGAGGGAGGGGGTGAAGGGGGCGGGGGGCGTGGATGGTGGGATAGCACGTAGGGGTTTTAGAGTGTTTTCTGGCTTGACGTGCCTGACATGGAGATATCTAGTTACCGACATGTGTCGCGTGCTTTTTTTTCTTTCTTTCTAAGCTGTTGATTGAGCGAATTCCTTCCTCGCCTCACCTGTCGTATGCCGTTGCCTGGTCTTTGCAGAGCAGAGGTTGGTCTTCTGTACTTGGAATGGAAAGAGGATGGCAACGGATTTCAGTGCCAGGCATGTGTGTGAGGACCATACACGTATACTTGATTGGGCGAATGCTTGTATTGCTAGAGATTGCTGGGTCAGTAGTTCCAGTGACCAGTCCTGCTCGTCCTTGGGAGGAGGCACATATATAGGGATCAGTTGCATAAGTGAGCTTAGTCCTGCGCAAGCCACTAAGCAAGGTGTTTTGCTATAGCGGAGCACCTTGCTTAGTGGCTTGCGCAGGACTAAGCTCACTCATTCAACTGGCCTTTTCAACTTAAGTCATTCGAAACGTCGCATACGAATATGCGGCAAAAAGTCGGGTATCTTTATGCGGCAACGTATTTAAATAGGTCGCGTGCGGATTTAGAAGGGAATTAGATACACAAGAGATTACCAGCAACAGCTTGCGAATGCCATGAGCGGCGGGAAAGTAAGATTTAAACCTCCCCATCAGCAGGGCTTTACACGGGTTTCCAGGTTTGCAAGCTAATCTCTCTCTCTCTCTCTCTCTCTCTCTCTCTCTCTCTCTCTCTCTCTCTCTCTCTCTCTCTCTCTCTCTGAAAGCATACCTCATTAATCAGAATTAGCATCAAACAAGCTTTTACTAGAGCTTTTTATGTTTTTGCTTTTACTGGCATTTCAAGGGCTTCATTTAAAAGGATGTTTGTTCACCGTAGTTTTTTTTCGCGGCAGCAGCCGACAGCGAAAGCAGTTATTCATCCTGCAAGCTACACTTTCTGTGGACCTTTCCATCAACCTCCTTTGTATGTTTTTGTCCACCTCAGGACACTGAGGCAGTGCAGATGAGCACACTGTGGACTTCTATCGCAACTACACATTATTTCCTGCTTTGGAGGACCAATTGAAGTGTGTTCCGGCTCCGTTCACACATTGGTTACTTCCCTCGAACCGCTATGCACGATGTGTAGCGGATCGAGGGAGGGAACCAGTGTGGGGGCACAGCTTTGTTGTTCGTCACTGCTCTATCGTCAAGATCGGCAGCTTTCATCACAATTGTATCATCGCCGTTTACACAATCAGGCCTTTTCTCTCAGTGTCGATCGGAGTGGAAAGTCCTCAGCCGGTCCATCCTATCTGCAAGCGGAACACAGATACTCATGAACCCCAGCAGCTGCAGTGACTCATAAGAATCTGTGCTGGTTAAGTCTCCAGACCTCATTTGCTGCAATCTCTGCACTTAAGATAGACCAAAGTAAAAGAAATTCAGCAAGTAAAAGAAATGCGGCAAGAGGCATAGATTCTCATGGGTCACTGCAGCAGAGCTACAGGGGCTCATGAGAATCTATGCCTCCTGTTGCTTCGGGTCTGCTCCCGTTGGTTCCCGTAATACTCGGCCTAAGTAATCGGGAGAGAAACTACAGCGTACCTCAGACGACCAAAGACTAGCATTAGTAGCAGAGATGGCAGGCATGCATGGCATGACGAAGGCGCCTGCGCACACGCTTCCACTGTGATGCAATCTACCTGCTGGGAGGCTTGTTGCGCCGTTCCTCTCCGCCTGCAGTGATTAAAACCGGTCTGAAAAGAGCAGCGCTAACAATATATGAATGACTGGATGGTCTGTGAAGTCTTAGAAAGATTGCTGTCCCATTAATGAAGTGAGAAGGAGAAAGGTCGATCAGGCAGTTCAAGGGCAGTGCCAGATTACAACACTATAATTTTATTATAAATGCCCCGCAGGTTACTGTAACGAAAGTAGGGGTCAGCTGAACGAGTTAGCTTAGTCCTGCGCCGGCACTAAGCAAGGTGTTGCTGTTGCGGAGCACCTTGCTCTGTGGCAAACGCAGGACTAAGCTGTCTTCTGTGGCATGCGTAGGACTGAGTTTACTCATGCGATTGGCCCCATTTTCAGTCGCGGCAGTACAACCGGTGTGCTCTTACCTTTGGTACCTTTACGTGAGCTCATGAGGACCAGTGACAGAAAGGCGTTCGCATCATTTGAGGGGGGAAGGGGCGGGGGCGGGGGAGAACGAGGTATGGTGGTGGTAGTGGGACTGATTTAAATAGTAGCATCTTCGGACTCCAGAGAGAACAATTCACTGACAGTGTTATTGTTGCTAATCTGGTAATCAAGTCATCAAGCGAGTTCCAGGGAGTGTGTGAGGTAAGGGGGGGGGGGGGGGGAAGGAGGGGGGGGGGGGAGGGAGGGTTTGGGAGACGTGGGTGACGCATGGGCCATTGTCAGTGTTCAGTTTGCATCAAGGCAGGTAGTAGCCCCTTCCCAGCCGAGAAAACGCGAACACGATCAGCGAGAGACATAGATCTTCATAAGCCCTCGCAGTCTCGGCTCTTGCTGACAGCAGTTTGTATCCATGTTCCTTGGCTTTTTGGCGTTGAATTGAACAGATTTCCGCAGCACAGTCTGCGTCCATTGTCGGTGAAGTGTTTAAACTGTAAATGGTCTGGTATTTTGGACCATACGATTGTGTGCAATTTACTCCCAAAATTACAGACCAGCGCACGTGTATCGTTTACTGTCCTCTATTTGTATCACTTCTTTGATGGTAAATGACGAAACCCCATCACACAATGCTTGGTTCGCTTGATACACACCTCTAGTCAACCTTGGCCGAGTTGCAGATGGTATTTCAACATTGCATTGTTTTTGATCCGATCTCACAATCGATACCAGCGGCCGCAAACCGCGGTAATTTTCTGTTCCTAGGAGCAGAGGAATTTTGAGCAGTCGACCAACACCAGGCATGGGCCCATGCATTTCAACAAGAGGCACAGATTCTCATGAGCTCCTGCGGTCGCAGGGGGCTCATGAGAATCTGTGCCTCTTGCAGATGGAAGGGGGCTGGCTGGAAGACTGGCATTGTTTTGATCCCGTTTCAGCCGCAGCACCAGAAAGCGGGTAGATAAGATGCTGTCGGAGGCGCCTCTGCCACTCTGTGGAATGCCAGGAAAATAGCGGCAGACGCTACTCAAGGCATCCTGCTATTCTTTCTCACGCTGAAACTGGCTCACCTCTCACTTGATAATAAATAAGAAAATCCCTTCAAATGGAGAACATGCTTAGAAAGACAAACTTGTACAAAGCAATTTATGAAAGTTTTGGGTTTAATCTTCTTCTCTTTTTTTCCCCTTCAAATTGGATTGTGTACGGAGAAGAATGCCGGCAATGCATTACTTAGCTTTCTTAGCGGATAAGTGTAACGGATAGTTTGCGAAGCGCTACGCACAAGTTGCGGGGAATAGATCGATCTTGAAAGCTTAGGCATAGTGTGCGATGTTTTTTGGAGGAAAGCGAACATTTTTTTTTTAGCAGGACACACAGGGAAAATTGAACTGTTTCGATCATTTTTGAACGCTTTGTTAATGTTTGGATTTTTTTTATGCTTATTCTTTTGGACAGAAGTGAGCAAGAGATTTATATTCTAATACTGTACATTAGTACACATCGATCGTTGAAACTCTTGTTTTGACCATAGTTTCAACCTGTGCCTGTAGACTGCAGTTCTGTAGAGACATTCGGCCGAAGACGGTTTCTCTGAGTGATGATTGTGACGCCTGATGCCCGATGCCTTCGTCGTCATAAAATGCGTTACACCTCCCCCTTCACACACGGACGCAAAATAGAACCAGCAAGAGACATAGATCCTCATGAGCCCCCGCAATGCGAGTGCTCATGAGGATCTATGTCTCTTGCAGATGGTCCTGCTGGGTGCCGGAATGTCTCCAGACGAATCGTCTCTATCAGTCCGTCATCAAATCGGATCGTGCGACTTTGTTCTCGTCTAAATGGCTCCCAAGGTGGCAGGAATATTGGGATTTCTACACGTGAAACGAGGTTTTGTGTTGGTTGGTTGGTTTGTCGGTCAGCGCGCGCGCGCGCGCGCGCGCGCGCGTGTGTGTGTGTGTGTGTGTGTGTGTGTGTGTGTGTGTGTGTGTGGTTGTTGTTGTGTGAGTGTGTTTTGTTTGATCGGTTAATTGGTTAGTGATACTGAAAGGTTAAACTATCTCTCTCTCTCTCTCTCTCTCTCTCTCTCTCTCTCTCTCTCTCTCTCTCTCTCTCTCTCTCTCTCTCTCTCCCTCCCCACCTGGATAGGCCCTGGGGGGACTTGGGTGGGGTTAACTACTTTTTAGTTCCCAGGGTCACTCTGGTCAGCCCCACAGGGTGGGTTTTCCCCTCTATTCTGGGGCATGTGTTTCTGTCTACCCTTGGTCCATTCACCTGTATTTTCCTTTTTTAAACTCTCCCTACTGTCTGCGCTTCCTGTAGCTCTTGATATTGGATGTATGTTGCTAAATGGTCTTAGCTTATTTAGGCCCCCATGTCGCAGGTTTATTTTAACGTATTGGACCGGCTGGCGACATACATTCAATATTCTGTTTAGTTTTTTTTTTTTTTCACAAGCAGTGCAGGCACGTCCTGAGAAAGTCTTGTTGCTGTCGGGACGTTAAACAATGTACAACCAACCAACTCTCTCTCTCTCTCTCTCTCTCTCTCTCTCTCTCTCTCTCTCTCTCTCTCTCTCTCTCTCTCTCTCTCTCTCTCTCTCTCTCTCTCGTTATTTTGAACTGTATTTATGATATGGAAGGTTACAAAGTAAAGTAGATTATAGCACTGTCAGGGGAGAGAAATGTGCATGATCGACCAGTGATCATAGATCTACTGTGGCCAAAGCACACACACAAAAAAAAAGAGATGGGAAAGAGAGGGGGCGCTAAAAAAGTGACTGAAAGCAATGCATATGGAAGCCCCCCCGAAGGGGGGCGTATCACATATCCCACTGTTCCAGCCACTCAGTGCATGGAAATTTAAATCTAGGTCCCCCCGAGGGGGGTCCAGATATTTAGCCGGTGTGGACAGCTGTTTCGGTCTCGGCGACCTCTTCAGCACACCATCGGCGATACTGGAGGAGGCAGGAATTTCTGCCTACCTGCAAAGACAACCACATTTTACTGTGGTGTCCGCAAGGGCATACATTCCATGCCACCACCTAGAGCCAAATTTCCATGTATTTTTTGTATTTATGATATCTTTTCTTTCCACTATGCGCATAGTTGACAGACAAAGCCCTGCATGCCTGCAATTTTAATCTTTTGAAAAAAAAACCCTCAAGTTTCTCTTTCCCTCTGAAATGAAAGAATGGGCCCAATGTTTCTCCCCCACCCGGGTCTGCCCTGGGAGACTTGGGTGGGGTTAGGTATTTTTTAGTTCCCAGGGTCACCCTGGTCAGCCCCACAGGGTGGGTTTTTCTCTCTATTCTGGGGCACGTGTTTCTGTCTACCCTTTGTCCATTCACCTGTATTTGCCTTTTTAAAACTCTCCCTACTGTCTGCACTGCCTGTAGCTCTTGATATTGGATGTGTGTTGCTAAATGGTCTTAGCTTTATTTAGGCCCATATGTGTTAGGTTTATTTAACGTATTGGACCGGCTGGCGACATACATTCAATGTTCTGTTTATTTGTTTTTCACAAGCAGTGCAGGCACGTCCTGAGAAAGCCTTGTTGCTGTCGGGACGTTAAGCAATGTACAATCCCAATGTTTCTGACATGCAGATTTGCTCAGTTTGTTCACGAATATGGTATCCGGTCTGTAAACTTTTACATAACTGGCGTGACTTTTACGTTGAGCGTTTTCTTGAACATTCCCAGGAAAGTTGGCCAACATTTAACTGCGTAATAAACGCCGGATAACCTCCTCGCCCTGAGAAATAATGATGTAATTGATCTCCTCAATAGCGATAGATCCTCGTGAGCCCCCGCAATTGCCTCTTGTAGTTGGTTGGGTTTCCGCAGTCGAACTGCATTCTTGAACTTTGCTTCAAAGCCGTCTTGAAGCAATTAGGGTTCGGAAACAACAAAAAATGCCGGGTCGCCAGGGCTAATATTCCTATTCATGCCCATGAGAATCCCATTTGCGCAGCAGCGCTGCAGATTCCCCCCCCCCCCCCCTTCCTCGTTGTAATCTTTCGTTTATTTACGCGCTCGCGAACTTTTGCTTGAAACACATACTGAAGCAATAAAACAGAGGAGAAGAAAAAAAATTAAGAAAGCTATTGGTAACACCCCCGTTATGCCACCACCACCCTCCCCCAATCCCTACTGTTCTTGAAGTAATTTTTCATTTGTTTGCGCTCTTTTGCTTCATACGTATTAAAGAAAATTAACCCTTTTAGCCCCAAGGTCCCATTCCTCAAATTTTGGAGGTGTTGCCTAACGACTATGTACCAGTTGCAGGAGATGGCTTGACCATGATAATTCAAGGGTAGTGCCAGATTAGCTTGGCGCCTTCAGGTCAAGCCATCTCCTGCTGTAGGGATCCGGGGCTTAAGGAGTTAAAGAGCTTGGTGGGTTTTTTAGGTAGGGGAGGCGGGGTTCGTTTGGAAAGGGGGGGGGGTGGATTAGGAGGATTGGGTTTGGCTGATGTGTGTGTGCGGGGAGGGGGGGGGGTATTAAACAAAACCCATGGGGAAATACTTCCTGTACGCCTCCTCGTCCACTTCATCCCTTTATGACATGATCTTGTAATTCTTTATGCTCATTAGATCACTTCAAACACAAGTCGATAGAATAAAAAAAAGGCGGGGGTTGGGGTTGCGGTGGAGCGGAGTGGCTCAGGGCAGAAAGGGGAGGGGGAGTAACATAGCCAAAAGACCTTCGAATTCTACATGTGTTTGCAAAACATGTGACATAACCTTTGACAAAAGGGCAGGGGCAAAAAAAGAGGGAAGGGGGTGGGGGGGGGGGTGTCTTGGAATATAAAAAAAAAAACACGTTTTGCACGTATGGATTTCTACACAAAATGTGGAGGTTGCACGTGTGACACAGCTTAACCTTTTGGCTGTCAGTAGCGGGTTTTATCGCGATGATTCCGGCAGGACAAAAACCTCTACCGACAGCCAACGGGTTAACATATTTGACCTGTCGCATCCAGATACGCGGCATTTTTGCGTACAGCTGGCGCCTAGAGAACCAATCTATTCTGACGCCACCCTTGAACTTTCTCGGTCGTTCCATCTCCTGTTGTGGTGTATCGGATCACACTGGTTGTCTCCTGCGGCTGCAACGAATCGAGGGAGAAATCCAGTATGTGGTGTTAGACCTCAGAGCCGAGTGAGCTAACTAGAAGGAATGAAGAGGAAAAAAAAAGATATCGTCTGCAAGAATGCATTACATGTGTTTGAGGGGAGGGGCAGGGGGTGGGGGGGGGGGGGAGGTGGGTCGGGGTTGATGCGGGCATAACATATGATATGACATGTTCAACTTTGACAGGGAGTAGGGAGCATAACGGTGGCCTGGGAGAGAAGCATCTTTGTGGAGAAAAACAACTTTTTTGTTGTTGAGGGAAGGTAATGCTAAACCCTTTTACTGTCGGTAGCGTTTGTTGTCAAAGCCATTCCTGCAGGAATCGCCTGGACAAAAACCGCTACCGACAGCCATAGAGTTATCACGTAGGGGAGGGAGGCGGGTGGGGGTTGGTTGGCAAAAAAAAAAAAAAAAACAGCAATGCGAAGATGTCGCGCAGCGATTGAAAACTACAAGCTGTGGCTAATGTCAGAGGCTGGTCGGGCTGACGTTATGTGTTTGTGAGCGTCATTTATTTCTGTGTCACCCTGACACGATCTTATCCTACGCACCACATATGTTGCGGTTGAAACGATGCCGGCTGGCAGTTTAGCAAGTCAGAGGCGGAGTCAGAGGTGGGGAGCCAAGGGGAAGGGGAGAGAGAGAGAGAGAGGGGGGTGGGCGGGGGGGTGGGGTGGGGGGGAGTTGGGAACTTTATCCTGCGCACCACGTAATCTGCGGCTCAACCGATGCCGGCTGATGTTTTCAACAAGATAGAGGCGGATTCAGTGGTGGTTGGGGCGGGGGGGGGGGGAGGTCACAAGGTGGAGGAAGACCAGGGATGTAAATGCTGCCCCGGGAAGGAAGGCAAAAGACATTTAAGTCTATTATTTGTGGATAGCGAGATTTTCATTGTAATACAATGAAAATATTCCTTAAACAAAAATTGGCTTACTATCTGATGCCTTCCCAGAGCAAGATTTGCCAAGAAGACAGATCTATGTGACTGTGAATCGGCAATTCCTCTTACTGATAAGCATGTGGTCACTTTATACACATTAACTCTTAGTCTGACAGATATGGATTATTTTTTTCGCTCTTGTATCGGAGCATCAGTTTCTGTGGCAGATGGAAGACGTTCGCTGTACGTTTTTTTTTTTTTTTTTCTCTCTCTCGCTCCAGCATCAGCTTTTGATACAGGTGGAGTGCGTCCGCTGTGTGACGGTGTTGTATGAATCATTTTATTTACGTTTCGCGGTGTGATCAGATAAACTGTTTGCGTTGTGTAACAGATAACCTGGGATTATAGATTTATTGGAACGCTCCGACCTATCTTCATCCCACACTAGAGGGCGCAGCGCGGCTGATGTCTTTTAGTTGACCCGCTGACATTTTGTTTATAACCTCCACGCTGTTGCGCGTCACTTCCGCCGAGCGATGTCGTCAGTAGCAGTCAAGGAGTTAACACAGTGAGGCCTAGCACAGTGGAACAAGATTTGTATCGATCGCGATAGTTGAAAGGTGGTGCTAGAATAACGTGGCGCCTAGAAGACTAGACGCACTACAGTTTGAGATGGATCGGCCAGAATAGTTCAGTGATGGTGCCAGAAACAGAAGTGATTCTCGCACAACTCGTAAAAACTAATATGGTCTGTTAGGTTTAGCGCTTAAAACACACAAAAAATGATCTGTATTCTAGTCATCAGAGTGCAGCTCACAAATTTGGATATTTTACATTGGTTTCAAAACATGATGAATTAAAAACATCCAACACCGATTGGTTTCACTACATGTGTTAAACAACTGTGCTGGGGAATTTTGACTTGATGGCGCAAAGATGACCTTCAGTGCTGAATGAGGGTGGTATGTGTGTGTGTGTGTGTGTGTGTGTGTGTGTGTGTGTGTGTGTGTGTGTGTGTGTGTGTACTTGGGCGGGGCGGGAGGGGGGGTTCAGACTGGTTGTCTCCCTGTCTATTTTTGACTACTCCTCCGCCCCAACTGGTTGTCTCGAGGGTGACAACCAGTGTCGTTTGAAGGTGTAGTTAAAAATTAGTCGTGTCAGTTCATATCTGTGGTTTACAGTAAGCTGAGTCGTAAACGTGTGTTGTGACAGATTATGGCTTGGAGCCCCCTCTTTACCTGTCGCCGTATAAACTTGTCAGCATTGACACTACAATTCTGAAATATCTTATTAGTCTCGCCTGCGGATGGCTGACGCGTATTCTGCCAAGTGCCAATTGTGTGTTGATATGTGATTATAAGGTGAAGTAAGGTCCAAAATCACAGACTGGTGCACTTTCGTGTAGCCGTAAGATTCAAACTTACAGGGCAGCGAACAGTTGATGTGCTATGGCTCAGTTGCATGAGTGAGCTTGGTCCTGCGGCAGCCACTAAGCAAGGTGCTCCACTGCAGCGGAGCACCTTGCTTAGCGGCTGGCGCAGGTTTAGCGGAGCACCTTCCTTAGTGTGGCTGGGGCAGTTTAGCGGAGCAGCTTCCTTAGTGTGGCTGGGGCTGTTTAGCGGAGCACCTTCCTTAGTGTGGCTGGGGCAGTTTAGCGGAGCACCTTCCTTAGTGTGGCTGGGGCAGTTTAGCGGAGCACCTTCCTTAGTGTGGCTGGGGCAGTTTAGCGGAGCACCTTCCTTAGTGGGCTGGGGCAGTTTAGCAGAGCAGCTTCCTTAGTGTGGCTGGGGCTGTTTAGCGGATCACCTTCCTTAGTGTGGCTGGGGCAGTTTAGCGGAGCACCTTCCTTAGTGTGGCTGGGGCAGTTTAGCGGAGCACCTTTCTTAGTGTGGCTGGAGCAGTTTAGCGGAGCACCTTCCTTAGTGTGGATGGGGCAGTTTAGCGGAGCACCTTCCTTAGTATGGCTGGGGCAGTTTAGCGGAGCAGCTTCCTTAGTGTGGCTGGGGCAGTTTAGCGGAGCACCTTCCTTAGTATGGCTGGGGCAGTTTAGCGGAGCAGCTTCCTTAGTGGGCTGGGGCAGTTTAGCGGAGCACCTTCCTTAGTGTGGCTGGGGCAGTTTAGCGGAGCAGCTTCCTTAGTGGGCTGGGGCAGTTTAGCGGAGCACCTTCCTTAGTGTGGCTGGGGCAGTTTAGCGGAGCAGCTTCCTTAGTGGGCTGGGGCAGTTTAGCGGAGCACCTTCCTTAGTGTGGCTGGGGCAGTTTAGCGGAGCACCTTCCTTAGTGTGGCTGGGGCAGTTTAGCGGAGTGCCTTGCTTCGTGGCTGGCGCAGGACTAAGCTCACTCATGCATCTGGCCCCAGCACCTTTGTCGGCAGGATGTTATGGATAGCACAGCGTTTGCTATCACGATCAGCCAGAGGGTTCAGTGTCGAAGTTCACTGAGAAACAAAGAAATTCCCGCCTAGCGAAAATTAGTTGAGGAAGGCAATGGGCTGGCTGGTCTGTGATTTTGGACCTTACAGCCAATTGCCGTAAAGATCCAGAATCACAGACCAACACACAGGAGAGTGAATTGTGCGCGATACAGCTATGTGGCTTTCTTCCTACTTCAGTGATGTCATTTGCCGATGTACCACACACTATACTAATAAGATTCACACAGAAAATGTTTGCAATTTGCCGAATTTTTTAAGTATATACTGGCAGCTTTGTTCTCTCGTGGGCGTCGCCTCTGCCACAGCATTCTGACGCAACCTTATTAGTTTCATAAGATACCACAATGGAAGGGGTAAATTCGGACAGGCTGAGGCAAAACCTTGTACTGTGGACGACTGACCCAGTCCACTTGAGAATGGAATGGGGCCAATATTATGCGCCTGCAAGAGACTCATATTTCAATAAGCCTCTGTGGCTGCACGGGTCATGAGCATCGTTACTTGTTGCAGGTAATTGGGTCTTGTAGAATTTATCTAGAACAAAAATCGACATGGCAGAATTTCAGTCAATCTGAGAATACGACATGATGCTGCTGACTTCTGCAACAAGATGTGTAGATTTGTATGAGCCTCTATGTCCGTTTGCAAGAGGCATAGATTCTCATGAGCCCCTGCGCCTGCAGGGGCTCATGAGAATCTGTGCCTCTTGCAGATACACGGCACGAGACGGAGATTTGGAACGGTCGACTGGCGATTGCATGCGATTGGTGCCATCCGGCCCGCGGGACCTCTGCTGAGCGAATCGTGGCGTGGGGGAGGGGGCGCGAGAGACGAGATCTCTCAAGTAGAATTGAAATTGTGCAGACGTGAAGTTATCGGTGTGCCAGCTCAGTGGCCGGTGCGCGGTCACTAGGCGGTCTTCGAGTCTGGAACAGTGCTCACTTCCTTTGGATTCTTGCCTGCTTTAGTCCCTGTGCTGTGAATCGGGACCTGGGGTCAGTTGCATGATCGAGCTTAATCCTGCGCCAGCCACTAAGCAAGGTGCAAGGTGCACCTTGCTTAGTGATTGGTGCAGGACTAAGCTCACTCATGCAGCTGTGCCCAGTTCTCAGATGACTGGAGTACCTGCTTCGACGTATATTTCTGAGAATGTTTCTTTCAGTGATTTTATACATTCCGTGCGGAGTAGATTGAAACTGTCTTTGTCTGAAGGTCGAACTGCATTTGGATAATGATTTAATGTTTCAAGTTACGTGGCAGTTTATTTGAAGACATCGATGGAGTTCGCCCACAAATACTGCTATGCATCTCGTAGTTTGCAAGCCGTACTGGAATAAGACAAAGATATCCAGTGTAACAAAAACGGTACGTACAACAAGTTACGATCTTGAGAACGCCTTGGGAGTTTGGTAAACACCCACCCGCAAAGAAGCAAACATGTTTAGAAAGGGAAAGTCCTTTGTACAAGACTTGTCTTTTCAAAGCGTGTTTATTTATCTAAGCGTGTTTATTTATCTCTTTACTACACTTCTACGGCAAAGAAAGAAACACGCTGAGAAAGTACAAATCTTGCGTACAAGGCTTGATCTTTCGAAGCGCGTTTCTTGCTTCTTTTTTTTTTTTTTTTTTTTTTTTTTTTTTTTGTATGTCGTTCAATTTCACACCCTTGGCAGTCACCGTTTTTGGGTATTGCTATGAAATGTTGGTGTTTGCTACTTTGTTAGTTACCAGTACTCCAAGCCCAAATAGAATACAAAGCAGTTTGATTGTAAATAGCAGTGCACGAGCTGTGGGAATCATGCGCGTGTCTTTGGCCAGTGAACAGCGTGATTTAAACTATCGCAACGCAGTGAATGGAAACACAATTTGTCTGTTATGTTGACGTAAGTTGTTTTTCTCGATTTATTTCCAACCATCTTCCTTCTGCAGCTATCCGTTTCGATTGATACAAATCGGCCTCCAAAGTCGAACTTGCGAAAATCCGAAACGTGAATGTCAATACTTAGAAGTTTTATCAACAACTCGTCACGTTCTCAATTTCGGTCAACCGATCTTGACACATACACTGTCCGCGCGACACCGGATCCGAACATATTCCGTGTCAATACTTGACATTCAATTCAATCAGCAGAAATCTTCTGCGTCTGTTCCGGCACAAGGCTCCGACCCGCCACTGCGCAAAAGGCCATCAGGCTGTCGTTGGCTCGTGCATTGCCGTGCGCGGGCCATCGTCGGCCCAATGGCTTTTTGCGCATTGTGGAGGAGCTCAATGTCAATACATGATATTATTTGCCAAATCTTTTTCCTTTAAATATTGGAAATGGCGCTAAAGAGTGCGTAGACCTCCGGACGGTCGGGCTTTGGAAAGCAGCCGTCAGCTGCAAGAGACACAGATCCTCATGGGTACCTGCTTCGCAGGGAACTATGCCTCTTGCTCACAAGGTTGGGTGTCATTTATATCTCTGTTTTCTCTCCAAATGAATGAGGTGATAGGGGTTTGACGACAACTTGAGATCGCATCCCCGTTCTGTTTATCGTGATGTTGACGGGAAGCTGGGAGTCAATATGAAGTGCACTAGGCAAGCGGAATTGGGGCTGTTTGCACAACACATTTCGCTACCTTAATCTCAGAGAAATATCGCGTTTTAATGGGGCCCGCCAAGAGGCACAGATCCTCACGACCCCTCGCATCCTGCGAGGACGCCTGAGGCTCTGTGCCTTCCGCAGTTTTGGCAAGCGGAATTGGGATGTTTGCAAAACACATTCGTCATCATTTAACATCACTACGTGATAAACACAGATGTCAGTTGTGCCAGCAGGGAGTGCAGGTCATCGTGAGCTTTTTAGTTTGCATGGGCTCATAAGGATCTGTGCTTGTTTCTGATGACTAGCGGAATGGGGATGTTTGCGCAACACATTCAAGGCTCACTCGGTTCGATAGCGGCTGTCAACTTGCGCAGGTGCGGTGTGCTCCGAAAAAAAAACCCACTGTACCCAGATGCTGGTGTTGCTGACGGTAGGGATTCGTGTATTGAAGGTTATTGTGATCTGTTTTGGTTCCCTTGTAAAATGAATGTGCATGATTAAATTGGCAAGAAAATCGTAAAATGAAGTACAAAGTAAACTTGGGATTTAACACACCACCAGGGACCCAGCTTGTTAACACGCTTATATCCGATGTTTGTTTTAACTCATTCTACCCAAACACCGAAATCCTTAAATGTTGCTGTTGTCCTCTGAAGACTGCATTGTAGTGCAGGACACAGATCGACCATGATAGTTCAAGGGTGATGCCAGAATAGCTTGGCGCCCATAGGCGCCAAGCTATTCTGGCATCACCCTTGAACTATCATGGTCGATCCTTATCTTGCTGTGGTGTGTCTGGGGTAGAGTGATTTACATTTACAAGCGAAGTGATTTACATTGAAAGATTTATGTCGGGACCTCTGCACAATGTTCTTATATCCGACGTTTGGCTGTATTCAACCTTGTTTTTAGCAAAGTAGACAAAGTTATATAGTTTTGCACTGTAAACCAAAAAGAGTTCCGAACAGAATGAATTCAGTTCTTACTAGCACGCGTAGATCGACGAGAGATGTCACAATTACTCTGTCTGAGGAGACTATTTAAGTTCACAAGGAGTGTCAGAGCTGTCACAGGACCCTCCCTCCCTCCCCCCCACCGATCGCTTGATCAAAGTCGATAATGACGATACGAAAGTGCAGCCGCGGAATGTTTGAACTACGCGGCCTGCTTCGGTGCACCATTACCGTATCAAGGAACCATCACTGCACTAGGGGACCTCAAATATTATGTATGGAAAGCTATCGCTGATGAATGGGGCTCATGAGGATCCGTGGAGTTGATCGTTGCCAACGAGGTGCTTGTTTGTAATTTTGGACCTTACGGCCTTACGGGTCGCAAGGTCCAAAAATCACAGACCAGCACACAATAATGTTGACTATGGTGTTTGAATGCTCTCGGAAATCGTCGCACATTTGATTGTTGTCAGAAGTGTGCTAGTGGTTTTGTGATTTGGGGCTTAGGTCTGAAGGCCAGTAAGGTCCAAGATCATAGACCAGCGCACGGATGTTAATATCGGGGCGGTGTTCATGCTGTGGTGTGTTTGAACGCGCTAGGAAAGCGTCCCCAATTTGATTTGAGTGAAGCAATGCGACCCGCGGGACGTGCTAAATACGATGGGTGTGTATAACAGACAGATGGCGCGCCACGAGGTGTAGTAGCGGCGGGGATGACTTTACACAACACATGGTGCATCCTGATCCGGTTAGATGGGGGTGTTGTGTTGTCGTGCGTGTATGTGTGTGTGTGTGGGGGGGGGGGGGGGCATGAAATTATTATAAAAGTAGAGAGTTTGGGGGGAAAGAGGCAGTGGGGAGGGGGGAGGTGTGTGTGTGTGTGGGGGGGGGGGGGCTGGGGGGGGGGGTTGAAAAGAGAGAAGTGTGTGTTGACTACAGGTGTTCAATCAACTTGTAGCTTCGTTATATGAGAGTGTTCGGTGTCAAAGGGAGGAAGAAGGGGAACTCTCTCTCTCTCTCTCTCTCTCTCTCTCTCTCTCTCTCTCTCTCTCTCTCTCTCTCTCTCTCTCTCTCTCTCTCTCTCTCTCTCTCAGTTGATTAAGCAACGGCAAGTATGAAAATAAGGTTCATTGTTCTCTCTGTATGTGTGGGAGGGGGAAAGAGAACCGGATCCCAAACAGGATTCGTTTGACTTCTAAACTGCTAGTCACACGAAACCTAGCATAAACTCGATTTTAATTTATTGCTTGCTGTTCATCCCTCGCCTGTGGCGGAGGGAGGAGGTTATGTTGTCCTGGGCGGCCCAGCCAGGTGACGAAACGTGTGTACGTTACTCGCATACCGCAGACAGGCGCGGATGACTGCACGTCGCCTCACGTTAGCTTCTTGTGCTTACCGCCGGCAAAACGGTTACCTGCACGCCGATAGGTAAGCAATTACATTATCCATCCACAGGTTGACACCTTGGAGACTTCCTCTATCTGAGCAGGGATGTGAAAAGAGTGGAAGCAAGAAGCACAGATGCTCATGAGGCCCTGCGAAAGCAGGGTCTCATGAGCATCTCGTTTCTTGCGAAAAGAATTGTTGTCTAACTTAGGGTTTCCTTCATCAGAGAGGCAAGGGTGTAAATGGTACCGATCTGCGGCAGCAAGTAGCATAGATTCTCATGACACACTGCATCCGCAATTTCACATGAGGATCTGTGGTTCTTGCTGTTGGAAAGGATGGGCTAAAGAAATTGTTTCCGCGTTTTTTGCATTGCGTACTTTAGTCCTTGTCTGTAGTCGTACAGTACTCGTTTGCAAATGACTCCACCACGAAAGGTCGTTACGATGACAGGCTGGGTTGAGAGAACAGATGCGACTGTGTGTGTGTGTGTGTGTGTGTGTGTGTGTGTGTGTGTGTGTGTGTGTGTGTGTGTGTGTGTGTGTGTGTGTGTGTGTGTGTGTGTGTGTGTGTGTGTGTGTGTGTGTGCCGGCCTGTGACGTCAAAGATCAGCACAAATTAACTGCTTCTTTGGCAGTGGACGGAGATCATGTTTCTGAAATCTTCGTTTATTCAACGCCAAAGAGCCCCAGCCGACCCAGGCCATGGTACAAAGTGGTGTCAGCAAGATGTATAGATCCTCATGAGCCCCCGCAATTGCGGGGGCTCATGAGGATCTATGCCTCTTTCTCATACCCCTTCATGAGAATGTACGTCTCATGCAGTTGGATCATATTCGGGTTTTTTCTTCTTCTTCTAGACAGTGAAGAGTTGGATGCTATTACGTAACCAATTAATTGACGCAAGTTCTCTTCCCCAAACATGTAATATAATGATGTAACGTGTCGGACGGAGTGTGGATTGCAGTTAAGTTTGTCTATGTTGTGAGGTGTTAAGAAGAGGTGCCAAATTAGACACACGTAAACGATTTAGCTTACAGCTTTAATTTACTGGCGGCTTCATCAAGTGCACCGACATGTTTTTAGTTTACGTTTCTTTGTTTTTTGTGTGTGTAAGCCTCGGTCTAGAAGCTTGCTAAATGGAACGTCAAAATAAAAATCATGTGATGATGACATTGCATAACTCTAGCTATTTCTGCATGCTATATAGCTCACTGAACTCAACGGAACGGAACTGGTATGCGCGCTGTAGAAAAATGCACCCGGGCAACTGTTGAGAAATGCGGGGGTTTTTTATGTGTGCATTTTGAGAAATGTGGATTTTTTTGTGACTTGCGGATTTTGAGAAATGTGGATTTTTTTTATGATTTGTGGATTTGGAGAAATGTGGGTATTTTCATGATGTGGAGTTTTTCACGATGCGTAGATTTAGTCCACCATTATGTGTCGGTGCACGGTATCACTGTCAGTCGCATCTGTTCCACTATCAACGAAATAATGATAATAATAAAAATACTACAACTACTCATACTACTAAGTACTACTACTACTAATATAAAATATGATAATAATAATAATGTTAATATTACTACTAATAATAAATAAATAAAAAACTTTTCTTGACCTTAATCTGTGCAGACATGTACTTTGACACGTGCCAAATGCCTTTCGCACCCAACATGAGTAGCACCGATGGTCTTTTGCTAGTCTTCTGGTTAGATTCATATTGTCCTTAATATCTGACGTGATTGCTAATATGCTGCAGTCCGATCTCCTGACTGCCAGCACCTGTCAACCAATGAAGTGTATTATCAAGACTAATTGTCCAAACCGGATGACTTATCTCAATGAGAATGTAAATTGCACCCATTTCTTATTGCAGGAGGCATATATTCTCATGAGCCCCTGCGAACGCAGGGGCTCATGAGAATCTATGCCTCTTGCAGACGTAATTAGTTAAACATACTAAACTCTTATGACGGACATTATTCGCTCACTTCAGTCAGTCATCCAATCACGGAGACGGTTAGATTGGGATTAGCCAATTGCGGTGTCGCTTAGATAAAAGCCACACTCCAGTCGTCGGCCAGTCAGGTTGATAGTTAGATGAGATTAGCCAATCCTATTGTCGGTTCGATGGGATTAACCAATTGTATACTGTCGCTGAAGGATTAACCCGACCGCCGTGAAGGACTATTATGGATTAGCAATAATACTGGTAATCTTTTTTTCTGCCGGAAATTCCTGTGGTGTGAGTGGGTGGTTTTTTTCTTCTTTTTTTTTTTCTTTTCTTTGAATCCATTATGTGTATAACTGTGTAACCGTAAGGGGGTTGCTTTTGGATACCCAGGATATTCAGTTTGTAAGCACTGAGCTTACACTTAATCCATACCCGAAAGATAACCGTCAAGCACTAAAATGCTGATAGAAAATCAAAAAGAAAAAACACACGCGCTTAGAAAGAACAAATAACAATGTATATAATTTTCGGTTTAAAACACGAAAATGTAATAATTGTTTTGTACATGTCCTTTTTAAGTGTGTTTCCTTCGTTGTTGGAAATTTTGAAGCATAAACTTGTTCACGCCTCAAGCTACTCAGAATGTAACAGAGAAAGAGCTTTGCAGACTACATGTAATGTGATCCAGTGCTCGCAGTTGGCTCTGGTGTGTGAAAGGGTTAATTCATGTTTCATTGCCTGTGATACAGGACCAGACAGCAGTCGGCACTGGTTTATGATTTTGAACCTTACGCCCTAAATGGCCGTAAGGTCCGAAATCACAGACCAGTGCCGCACGTGGACTTCGTGCAAGTAAATCAAGTTAATAAGTGACCAGAATTAAATCCCTTTGACAGTTCATGCATTCCTTCGCGGCTTTAGGTAGTCGCCTGGGGTAAGCTAATCGGAGAAACAATTGCTGTACTTTTCCATATGCGTGGCAGACGACCACTGCTTTCATTATATTCTTTGTGCTTGAGCAGGCGCCAAGCTAGTCAGGCACTACCCTTGAAGTCTCATTGTTGATCCCTCTTCTGCAGTTGGTTACAAAAGATTGAGTACATTTGATGCACTGTAGATCTTGATGATAATTTAGTTCGGCATGTCGGTATGTTGGCGTGCACATTCGTATAGTAACAAACAGATTACGTTTTCGAGGAAAAACGGGGAACAAAGTGTACATTAGTGTCAGAATATGTGATTGGGGGCTTTCCTCACAAGGCTGTTAAGAGTATTGCTTGAGATGTGGACACGTTAGAGATTTTATCAGAAAATGGGACAAACATCAGAGGCGGCAGCCATGTCAAAACATGCTTTCGCGCCATGTCAGGTTGCATGCGCACACCATCGATATGACAATTTTGTGTAACTTTTGACTGGAATATTCACTGCCGCCTTAGACCTGGGCCAAGTTGTGCGAGTGAGCTTAGCGCTGCGCAAGCCACTAAGCAAGGTGCTCCGCTATAGCGGAGCACCTTGCTTAGTGGCTTGCGCAGCGCTACGCTCACTCTCGCAACTTACTTACTTACGCCTGTCACCCCTACCCGGGTATAGGCCGTCGACGAGAGACCTCCAGCGACTCCTGTCCTGTGCTTCTCCTTCTATTTTACTCCAGGTGGTTCCCAGTCTCTTGATGTCTGCTTGGAGGTCTCGACGCCAGGAGTTTCTCGGCCTACCTCTTTCCTCTTTCCCTGGGGGTTCCATGACAATGCCTGCCTAGTGATACTGGAAGCTGGCTTTCTCAGACTGTGACCAATCCATCCCCATCTTCTTCGCCCAATTACATTCTCTACTGTTATCTGCTCTGTTCTCTCCCAGAGTCTGACGTTGCTGATCTTCTCTGGCCAGTGGATTTTCAAAATTCTTCTAAGGCAACTGTTTATGAAGATCTGTACTCTGTTGACTGTGGTTTTTGTCAATCTCCAAGTCTCTCACTCTCGCAACAGAGGCCAATACTTCCAGTTTCTCATACAATCCTATCAACAGTCACACGTGTCAGCGATGTAGCATGTAATGTTGCGAGTTGATATTATGAACTGCCTGTCAGTATGGTATGCAGGAAGGTATGTCTTTCTTATATTGTTTTCCACATAATTACATGCATACACTGAATGTGTGTGAAGGCGGGATTTTCAGGTTGACAGTATGCGGTAGTTGGTTACGTACGCAAATCCCAAGTAATACGTAGCTAATCTCTGTGGGCAAGAGGCGTAGATTCTCATGAGCCCCTGCAGGGGGCTCATGAGAATCTATGCCTCTTGCAGACGGGAAACAATGCTGAGAAGACGTATTTTGTTCAGCGTCAAGGGAAATATCTGCATTTGTGTCCAAGAAAATGCCAGCTGTAACGTTCGGCTGAAGGACGTCTTTGTGGTGAGAAAGAATGGGGTTTTGTTGCGTTGCATTCCTAGACAATATTACACCACTTTGTGATGCTGATGTAAGGTTGAAAAGAATTCTTGGATCGTCCACCTTTGCGATATGAAGTTATACAAGTATAAGGCACCGCCTTTGAGACATATTTTCTTCGTCGATCCAGAGTAGACTTCAATAAACTGGAATGCCAAAGCAGCGTCTTTGCATGATGCAGCTTGGCAGTGTCGGCGAGAATGCATCATGTTGTCCAGTGTCGTCATTGTTGTTGTTGGTGGTGGCCGGTTTTTTTTTCTTTTCGTTTTTTTATTTGGTTGGTTTTTTGTTGTTGTTTTTTATGTTGGTTTTGGTGTTCATTTTCTTGTTTGTTTTCAGTTATTTCATGCGGCATAGGCACGTACTGAGGCATTTTAAAAAAATCGAACAGCACTAATCGACACTTGGCTGTCCAAATAAAAAAGGTATTACTCGCGAATCCCTCACATATATTATAATGGCGTGGTCGCTTATTTACCGTGGTACTGCCTCCGCATCGGTCCCACAGTCCACTGACAGAGAAAAGTATTTTCCCCACTAAGCCCCAGCCCCAACTATACTGACTTCCTCCATTTGAAGATGGAAGAGGTGAATAAATGAGTCTGACCTCAAACCACAAAAGAGGTATAGATTCTCATGAGAATCTATGCCTCTTGGAAGGCAGGGTTTGGGTGGACGAAGGTCCAAGTCTGGTCAGCGCGGGATTATGAATGGCAATGCCGTGGTTTATGTCGGGGCTAAGACTCTAGCTTATTGATTTGTCTAGATCTTCTTTTCTTATTGTATAAGTGCCTTCAGGGATCCAGAGGAACAGATCTGCATGAGCCCATATGCGAAGTTACTTAGATCGTCGTGACGAGCCCTTTTGCAATGTTGCGTCAAGATCACAGGAGTAATATGACGTGTGGTATAAACTCGGTGAATTCGGTTGCAGCCCGTTAGTTTGTCTGCAAGAGAAAGAGAAGATCCTGAACCTCAGCAACGTTAATTGTTGGCTCCATTTGCTATTTTATCCTTCTTAAATGAGGAAGTGATTGTGTTTTAAGTATGTAGCTGGGACCCCCCCACCCCCACCCCCCACCTCCTCCATCCGTCCCCTCGTCTCTCTCTCCCCCCTCACACAAGCCCAGACACAAAATAAAGTGAAAGAAGGAAACACACAAGAAACCAACTACTTGAGGAAAGTCTTCCATTTTCCTTTTCCTTTGCTGGCAGTAATCAGCCCTTTTAATTCTACGTAAGTGTTTGCCTGTGCCGGAGGAGATTACGTGGCTTTCAGCTACAAACGGTCTCTTGGCTTTGGTCTGCCAGGTTCTTGGGAGGGAGATAGGTTTCTTTGATTATCTGTCCGTTTTGCAAAGAAGATAAATTTTCTTGGCAAAGACTTTCCTCAAAATGAAGAGCTTCCCCTCTCCCTTCCACCCCAGGAGGCATGGAGTCTCATGTCTCTGTGGACGCAGAGACTCATGAGACTCTATGTCTCTTGCTATTAGCGATCGATGCATGTTCGACCCCATCCGTTTACCCGTCAACTGCCGTTGAACACCACCCAAATGAAAGAATCGCCTGGACAAAAGCGCTGCGAATGCCAGAAGTGTGAACAGGTATTGCCGGCAGTGACATCAGGACACTGTCGTTATGAAATACATTACTGCTGACATAACTACTGCAAAATGAATAGCGAAGGACTTTGGCCTTTTTCTTTGCCTTGGTTCAGCTCAGATGGGATCTCTGCGCTCGGGCACACGTATGTTACGCACTCTTATTTACTAAAACAGGAGGAGCGTCCATGGTGTTATGCCTGCGACGAGCAGTACTCTGTTCAACACTTTTTGTTGTCTTGTGCTGATCTAATCGACACAAGGTATAAACAATTCACAACAGACTCCTTGAAGGTTTTGTTCCGGGATGTGCCCCCGGACAAGATCTTCAGTTTTCTGAGAGAGTGCCATAAGATTTGAGCGTTTATAGACTATGATGTTTCTATTATTTTGACCTTTTTGAGAGTCTGTCGACGTTTTCTTTAAAGACCTGTGCGACATTTTATCCTGACATATTTTTAAGGTATATTTACATCATGTCTTAAGACCTTTCATTTAGTCTGGCTGACCAGATTTTTACCATTCCCGCCGTGAGATGGCCTTAGTTGCCTGCTCGGCGTTAAACCCAAATAACTAACTAACTCTGCGTTCGGGAAGGCCTATATGCGCTGCACCCCACCCATCAGAAGTCTTCCCAGAGTGCATTTCGATATCGTGCCAATATTGGTCTGTTTAAATTGGATCACTCGTGTCCTTTGCCTTTGCCTTGTCCCTTGCGACAGCAAGTTTTCTGTTACATTTCGTGCTGGGTCGAAATGTTTTGACACTTTTAGCTGTTGCACTGGGAACAGTGTCCCGCTCCGAGCTGCTGCACTAAACTCCATCAACACCTTGTTTCGTCAGCCATCCGCAAGGGGCCTAGATTCTCATGAGCCCCTGCGGTCGCAGGGGCTCATGAGAATCTAAGCCTCTTGCCGACAGAGGTCGGCTTCGGAATATCCTCAAATTGAGGATGATGCCTGGAGATTTAAGCGGACGAAACTTGTAGGCACCATTAACACCTTGTGCGCGATGTGATGGACGTCGTCTGGCCGTTAGTTAGCCGTTAGAGAGAGCGGGTCCTGGATGAGTTGACACTTGTTTTCCGTGACGAGCTGTGATGTTATGTGTTGAAATGATGCGACAGAGCGTTTCCGTGTTATCGACAGAAGGTCCCAAAGAAGGAAAGAAACACGCTTAGAAAGGTACGGTGCAAGTGTTTGTCCTTTCTCTGAGCGTGTTTCCTTGTTTGTTGGGCTTTTCGTTGCATTGTCCGGGCTTTTCGTTGCATTGTCCGCGCTTGATAAGACAGTCACTTTTTGGTTTGGGTTTCGTGTTAAGGAAATCAGCATTCATCTCTCTTTTATGTATGTATGTATGTGCTCCTCCTGAAAGGTATGCCGTAGTGGAATTTCACAAGTCGTACTTTTTAAGTATTAGTTTCCTCATTGTGCCCGAGGTACGAAATACCCACATTTTGGAGCTGTCCTCTGAGGACTGTATTATAATTCAGAAGACAGATCGACCATGATAGTTCAAGGGTGGTGGCAGAACCTTGAAGTATCATGGTCGAGCCATATTTTGCTGTGGTGTGTCGCGGGCAGAATGAGTTGAGCGTTAGTTTCCGCAGCAACGGCTGAAGAAGATTGCCTACGGCGTGCTTTGACACAGTTTGTGAACCGAGAAAGCAAAGAGCGCGAAAACCACGTACGATAAGTTTGTCGCCATCAACATACTGAACAGTATTGTCTGGAGTTCATGTGCATGCTGTGTGTGCAGAACAGAAAATACCAACCAAGAAGGACACACGCTTAAAAAAGGTCATGTACAACGCAATGTATTATTAGTACATGTTCCAAGTGGACATTTTGCAAAGTAGATATACAGACATTAATACAATGCACTACTTTCCTGTCATACTATGCGAGATGTACAACTCTGCATTTTATGTTGTTTGTCTGTTTTCCACCCTACCGGTTCTAATGTGACTTAACTTTTCCAACAGCGGAGGTGTTAATTTTAACCCTTTGGCTGTCGGTAGCGGTTTTAGTCGCGATGATTCCTGCAGGAATCATCGCGACAAAACCCGCTACCGGCAGCGAAAAGGTTAAGGTGCTCACTTGACACAGTACATGTAGGCTATTATTTGTTGGCACCTGCCTGTTTGTGCCACCTTGGTTTGATAGTTATCTCTGCCCGTCCGCTCCCCTCCATCAAAGGCTGCATCACGTTTACTACCTCTAGCTAATAAAACCTAATTCACCGAGTTACCTGCTATTGCCCACCACAAGCTGAAACCTTGATAATCTTTCTGTGAAAAATGTGAGTAGATGATTTCAGCAAAAGGCATAAATTCTCATGGGTCCCTGCGCCTGCAGGGGCCCGTGAGAATCTGTGCCTTTTGAACATTTGTGGTGGAGTTGGCATTTACGTACTCGCAATTTTCACTTTAACATCCAAGACACTGGCCTCTCTTCAAAGAATGGGATAATGGAATACACCCATCCCCCTCCCACCCACCCACCCCACCCCCTACCACCCAGCCCCCCCCCCCCCCTCCAAAAAAAAGGGCATACAATTATATTTAAATGTGGTCCTGCAAGAGGTATAGGTTCTTATTAGCCATCGCGGCCATGCAGTGGCTGATGAAAATCTATGTTTCTCGCAGTTGGGTGGAGTTTGCAGACTTGTCGATCGCTTTGAAGTTGAGTGTTTACATCCCGTTTATCTGCCGCTCTCGAAACAGTAGAGGGCCGGTAATGACCAGAAGTCATAATTCTCAGCAGTTGCAGACCAGTGGTCAAGGATTCTTAGCCCTCCTCCACTAATACAGACTGAACGCCCGCGCCGCTGACCTCCTCCCAGCATGAACGCCTCGAGATCTGCAGGTGTGTGCTGGTCAGTAAATTGGCATTACGAGTAACTGTAAGAGAACATACCCACGAAGAAACAAACACGCTTAGTCACAACACAATATTTCGGGAGAAACCTTTTTTTTTATCAGACAGACATGTATACAATTTGCTACCTATCTTTTCGTGATGGGAAGTGGCAAATGTAAGACACAGAGAGATGTTGGTTGCTTGCTGTTTGCTTTTGAGCAGACTTTGTTTGATATGTTTTGTTTTGATTTTACAATATACCTGAGTGAAACATTAGCTAAATGCTTTGAACACATTCTACCCTAGGAGTGAATCCCCAAGTTTTAAGGTTGCCCTCTGAAGGACTGTATTACAATTCTAAAGACAGATCGATGATATTTCAAGGGTGGTGCCAGAATAGCTTGGCACCTATGGGCTCCAAGCTATTCTGGCACCACCCTTGAACTAGCATACTCGATTCATATTTTGCTGTGGTGTGTCGGGACTGAGCATTTAGCTAATGTTTCGCTGTAGGCTCTTGACTTGAGGATCCTTGCCTCTTGCAGGTGTATGAGTGTTCGCTTCTAGGATGATTTCCTGACCTTCTGTTGCCATCCAGTCTCCCCGCTGTCTCCCTCAGTCTCCCGCTGTCCCCCGGAGTGCCGGACTTCTGCGGCTAATTACAGACTATCGGTCACCCGCTCTTCACTCGAGTGAGAAACAATTTAAAGCCATCAGGGCATTCTGGACTTCCCTGGAACGAAGACCCTTTCGTCTGCAAGAGGCATATATTCTCATGATCCCCTGCAGCCGCAGGGGCTCATGAAAATCTGTGTTTCTTGTCTGTTCAAATTTAGCTATCTGCGCCCCGTGGTCTTGGGTTGGTGGTCATGACCTGGGTGAAGACATCAGTCTGGGCAGTCATTCCTTTATCCAGTCCTCAGAGCTTACATCTGTAAGAGGCATAGATTTCCACGTGCCCCTGCATCCGCAGGGGCCCATGCGAATCTTTGCCTCTTGCTAGCAGGGAATGGGTTCATTTTTATCTGGCGTCCTCAGGTTGAGGCGGTCATCTGGGTGAAGACGTCCCGCTGCTGTGGAGTTTCGGCGCCGACCATTGATTTGGTACGTTAGTGGTTGTGGGGGTGAGAGACCAGCTAGAGAGAAAATAGACAGGAATGGAAATCTATTTACGTGAAACGTGCAATCTTTTCTCTATTTTTTTAACCGTGATATATCTAGGGTAGTAAAGATGGTCTATGTCTCTGGTTAGAATGGGGTCTTTGTGACTTTTTTTTAGGCCTTTTAATTCTGCAGTGTCAGCCGACCATCTACAACATTTTGAAGACTTTTTGATCATGTCTGTTTTCCAACCACCGGCTCTAGTGGACCCCTTTTTTTTTTCTTTTTTTTCGAACAGTGGAGATGGGGGTTTTTGACGTGCGCACGTGATGATTAAATGTGTGCTGTTCACACAAAGGCGGACAGGCACCGTAACCCGAGTCTGTATGAAATTTAGACTCGATGGAATAAGGAAACAACAACAGCCATTCCGGCCAACCAGGGGATCGCACCCTGAACGTTTGTCATCATCATCATCAGTCCCTTGCCCGAACTGGGCGTTGGGGGGACTGAAAGGCAGCAGCAACAGACAGTGCTCTCCACTGACTTCTATTTTGGGCGGTTGCAAGCAAGTCTGGCATCTCGAGAAGAATGGACCGAACTCGAGATGCCAGACTCGAGATGAACGTTTGTGCTGCTATCTAAAGCAGACTATGCTTCCGCTAAGCTACCGGCATATTCCGACGACATTTGTTTGTACGCAATTTCAAACCAATGCGTTTACTAAGTTAACCCATATCATACTGAGGCTAAAAGCTTCATATTTGTACACTGCCATATGCAAGCTACATTATAGTACTTACAGAGAAGGATATAGACCAACAGCTTTAGTTCAAGGGTGGTGCCAGAATAGCTTGGCGCCTAGAGGCGCCAAGCCATTCTGGCACTACCCTTGAACTATTTTAGTCCCACTCATTTCACACACTAGTGTATTCCGAATGGTAAGGGTTATGCTCCAGTGAAACAATGCAACATATTGCTATCCATTCGCTGCCTGCCTAGTTTTGTGCTCCAGCCAGCGTTCTGTGCTTGTGGTGGGTGGACGTGATAGACCTTGAAGTAGAAGAAAGGTGGGGGAGTAGCTGTGCAATTTCCAGAGCTCTACCGCCTGGTCTTTCCCTTGCAGTTCGATTCTCTATTGCCTGGCCTACCCAGCTGCAAGAGGCACCGATCCTCATGAGCCCCTGCAGTCGTAGGGGCTCATGAGAATCTTTGCCTCTTGCTGGCAAGGTGTAGGGATCGGTCACTCCGAAGGAGTCGAAAACCCAGTCTCTCATGCCCACTTCTCATTCCACACCAGTTGTTTATTGCTTCCTTCTTTCTGTTCTTTCGTTTATTTTGCCCTCTGTGGATGTAATGTTTCTTTCAGGGGATGTGCTTCAGAAAATAGCATGCGCCCACCATGGGTATTCAGGGAAGTGGTGGGAAGTAGGGAGGTTTGGAGAGAGAGAGAGAGAGAGAGAGAGAGAGAGAGAGAGAGAGAGAGAGAGAGAGAGAGAGAGAGAGAGAGAGAGAGAGAGAGAGCATCATTTATTTCCTGGTCTATTATTTTGATTCCATACAATATTCATGACGTGATTTCATTCAAGTTGTTCTTTAGACACGCACACATCCAAGCACTGCTGTGTCGTAGGCGATGTTGACTGCTTTCGAGTCGTCAGGCCCACTGCCACAGCCAGCGCGCGCGCGCACACACACACACACACGCACGTCAAAAAGAATCATGCCCACAGCAATAATTATGTTTATGGAAATGGCACAGTTGTTATGTGTTCGGTTGGGTGGCTGTCACAGACACTCATACACATGGAAACATACTTGAACATCAAATATTATGCCTTTGAACGGCTGGCGGATTCACGACCCTTAAAGGCACGAGTGCTGCAGCAATGCTGTCAGATGAAAGACAGGTTGTGATATTAATTCAGTCTCTCGCGTCAAAATATTTACTGTTCAGCTTGCGGTGCATCTTTTGGTATACACCCGGAATAGAAACGAAACATCCGCTGTCTTGTATGTCAATGCATCTGCAAGAAGCATATATATTCTCATGAACCCCTGCATTGCATGGCATCATGAGAGTCTATGCCTCTTGCTGGTAGGCGTGCGAGGGTATTTACTAACCCACTGCCCACTCAGTCCGGATCTAGGAAATCATTGGAATATGAGCGTGTGATCCGGAGTGCTCTCTCTCTCTCTCTCTCTCTCTCTCTCTCTCTCTCTCTCTCTCTCTCTCTCTCTCTCTCTCTCTCTCTCTCTCTCTCTCTCTCTCTCTCTCTCTCTCTCACACACACACACACAACACACACACTCGCTGTCTGTCTGTTTGTCTCTCTGTCTGTCTCTCTGTCACTTTCTGCGAACACCTTTCATCTGCGAAACTAAGATGCAAACATCACGAGCCAGCAGCATGAGTGAGCTTAGTCCTGCGTCAGCCACTCAGCAAGGTGCTCCGCTATAGCGGAGCACCTTGCTGAGTGGTCTGCGCAGAACTAAGTTCACTCAGGCAGCTGAAGAAAGGGGTCTATCCATTTTGCTGTAAAACTATAGACTTGCCCTCCAACCCTAGGGGCTGATGTGAATCTGTAACCTGTCCCTGGTAGACGCAGGTCGCTTCCAATCACTTTTTTTTTTTTTTTTTTTTTTTTTTTTGCTTAAAACTCCGATAGAAGTCGAATATTCTGTGTGATTCTATTGAATCAGTGGTTGTCCCAACACGTTTTTACCTCCCCATTTCTCTGATCATTATGGGGTGCCGCTATCAATTATTCAACTGCAGAAATTACATCGTCACTTCGTAGCAGCCAGCCAACCGAAATCCGATTTTCTCACTTCTCTCTTCCGTTTGTTGAAGGTGACAATTGCGGCTTGGTGCGTTTTGTTGTGTACCTTCCACACTACGACAAATTGGTTGACCAAGGATAGTTCAAGGGTGGTGCCAGAATAGCTTGGCGCCTTAAGGCGCCAAGCTATTCTGGCACCACCCTTTTTGAACTGTCGTGTTCGGTCTTTCTCCTGAACTGTCAAGTAGCTTACTGGAGACAGTTACTGTAGAAGACGGGAATTCTTAGCTTGGGGCTTTGTGTGTGTGCATTTTACGTTTGGTGCTCACATGACAATTGACGTGATGTCCCAACAGACATTGTTCTTGTGTCCGTGCGATGCCAAGAGCATGAACATTTGAAACGTGTTTCGTAGGGGCGCGGAACATTTGTTACAAACTGAAGGTCAAGAAAATGCTTATTTTCCCCGCAATTCTCTTGACATCAACCCCCCCCCTCTCTCTCTCTCTCTCTCTCTCTCTCTCTCTCTCTCTCTCTCTCTCTCTCTCTCTCTCTCTCTCTCTTTGTCTGTCTCTCTGTCACTTTCTGAGAACAGCTTTTATCTGCGAAACTAAAATGCAAACATCAGGAGCCAGTAGCGCGAGTGAGCTTAGTCATGCGTCAGACACTCAGCAAGGTGCTCCGCAACAACGGCAAGTTTGAAAACTGGTCCTGTTAACAATCACTTCTACCGTTGGAAAATAAAGGTTCATTCTCTCTCTCTCTCTCTCTCTCTCTCTCTCTCTCTCTCTCTCTCTCTCTCTCTCTCTCTCTCTCTCTCTCTCTCTCTCTCTCTCTCTCTCTCTCTCTCTCTCCCTCCCCACACACACATACACACACACAACGCTTCCCTCGTCACCACCACCACCCCTCAGCACAAAGTTGACAAAAATCGATGAAATTGCGCGGAAACGCGGCTCCACACAGGGTTCGCATTACGAGTGAACGTCTCCGAGGGCTGCCTACTGCTGTGGCATTGTCTGAAGTTCCGTTGTTTACTGTTGAAAAGACGCAATGGCTCCCAAGTGGGCAGTTAGAGTTGACCGAATTAGTGGCATTGCGTGAACACACAGCACAGCAGAAATTATGTACGGCAGGTCTGCCTTATGCAGGCAAAAGTCAGTAAGCCGGTTTTTGTGAAAAGCGAGATTTTCACTGAATTACTGTTTTACAGTGAAAAGCACGATTTAAAAAAAAGTGGAATTGTCGTCTTATGAACAGTGGTGTATTTTTGCCGGGACAAATTTTGGGATTTGGACATTGCGTACCCCTTCACTGCCGAGAAAATGTTATCACAATCCAACTGCAAGAGGCATAGATCGACCCCCATCCCACCTGAGGATCGATGACAACAATTTACATCCATGGTTCTTGAAAGGCTGAGGTTCTTTGGCGTTGAATTAACTCAGACTTCACAGGGCTGCCATTTTTACAGCAGCGCAAAGGGTCTGAATACCTCCATGTGGAAATTTTAGAGGATTCACATGTTAAAAGATACTAAATTGGACCACTAATACCGAATCACTATCTCCCCACCCGGGTCTGCCCTGGGGGACTTGGGTGGGATTAACTACTTTTTAGTTCCCAGGGTCAGCCTGGTCAGCCCCGCAGGGTGGGTTTTTCCCCTCTATTCTAGGGCATGTGTTTCTGTCAACCCGTCCATTCACCTGTATTTTCCTTTTTAAACTCTCCCAACTGCCTGCGCTTTCTGTAGCTCTTGATATTGGATGTGTGTTGCTAAATGGTCTTAGGTTTATTTAGCGTATTAGACCGGCTGGCGACATACATTCAATATTCTGTTTAGTTTTGTTTTTTTCACAAGCAGTGCAGGCACGTCCTGAGAAAGTCTTGTTGTTGTCGGGACGTTAAGCAATGTATAACCAACCGAATCACTATCACGTTCTTTAAATAAATAATAGATAATTTAAATGCGTCTCGGACGCAACCGCGCTTTTTTTTTTTTTTGATTGCTTCGGCCTACCCATTCTTCGTCACACTTTCAGCACGTGATGGTTTTTATTGTGTCGTAGACGCACAGACACATAGAAACGAGATCTCTCCTTCAGAAGCGTAATATGCGTCCACTGTCAGTTAAATGGTTAATTAAACACATTTTAACTTTACTGTCTTCCCTCTGTATTTTTCAGGAGTAGCGGAGATGGTGTCCTAACCGACCGGCACACCTAGACCGCAAGATGTCTACAACAGCATCTTTATCGTCGTCCACACGCCTAACACACCTCCACCCCTGCGTGCTTCTCACGCTCGTCCTCGCCCTCCTCCACTCCCCCCTCCTCAACATCAACGGAACGTCGGCAGAAACGCCAGCGTCAGAGGCCGTGGTGGCCACGTTCGATACGCCACATCCGCTATCAACCTTCATACATCAGACTATCAACCGCGAAACTCAGACATTGTATATTGGAGCTGTCAACTATCTGTACAGGTATGGAGGCGTTTAGTTTTTAAAATTTATTTATTTACTTATTCGTCCGTCCGTTCATTCGTTCGCTCCTTCGTTCGTGTGTTTGTTGACATTCCTTCTTTCAAAATACTTTTGTCTGAACCGACCGTACCACACTATTGTTATGCACTTTTACCGTTTGGCTGTCGGTAGCGGTTTTTGTCGCGATGATTTCTGCAGGAATCATGACGACAAAAACCGCTACCAACAGCCAAAGAGTTACAAACGCTAACACTTTGAGAATCAAGATAAAACAAACGGGTTTCATTTTTGTTTTCCGCAAATGGCTCACTTTAATATTTATGCCACAATTCGCTCTTAGAAATGCTAATTATTTTGCAGGCCTACAAACATAGACATTTACAGTTGTGTGTGTCATTGTTTTGTTTTGTCGCGTTTTCAGAGTATATGACTATGCAGGAGACCGGCCGATTATGATCGTTCAAAGGTAGTGTCTGATTAACTTGGCCATATCAGACACCACTATTAAACTATCATGGTCGGATTATCAACGACTGACCAGTATGCATTTGCCAGATAGTCTCTAATGTGACCTTTGACCTGTGTGTTTCCATACAGCTTGTATCCGGACCTGACACAATGGCAGTCCGTGGAGACCGGACCCCGGCTGGACAACACGGAGTGTCCCCCGCCCATGCCCCAGTTCCAGGAGTGTTCCCACACCAAGCGGCCCATGCCCAGCTACAACAAGGCGCTCGTCGTGGATTACACTAACCGCCGCCTCATCGCCTGTTCTAGGTAGGTCATGTGTGCTAGTATGTGAGCTCGGATCTGGAAACTACCTTGTTTTTGCGCGAATGGTTGTACTGTTGTCTTGCTATCTATTTTTATTTTTGACGCTTTGAACCTTTTGTAAGAGATATTGCGCATTATAAGAGGGATTCAGTAGTAGTAGTGGTAGCAGTGGTATTCAGATGGACGGATACCCCAGTAGTAAAACCTCTTGGGGCCCACGACGACCGCAGTGGGCCCGCGCACTGTCGTGCGCGGGCCCACTGCGGTCGTCGTGGGCCCGATGAGCTTTGCTTACTGGGACACTGAATGAGAGTTTTCAGAGCTGAACATGTCCACCGAAGAAGAGTCATCAAGGATTGACTGTGCTTTGAACCTTGTCTTTAAACTCTTGATCGCTTCACTAAAAACACGGATAAAACAGTCTTCAGACTGAAGTAAACATTTCATCAGACTGGTTTGTTCTTGTTGTATCCAAATCGTGTTTCTTTATTGTTGGTCATTTTACTGCATTTCATACGTTTGCTCGTCAGCCCTTTGGTCTGGATTCAGTTTTCTCTCGATCTCTTCCTCAGCTTGTTCCACGGGTTCTGCGAGAAGCGCGATCTGGACGACATCACCAAGGCGGACGATCCCAGCTACGTCCCCGTGGTCGCCAACAACAAAAACGCCACCACGGTGGCCTACATTGCCCCTGGACCCGCTCCGGAGCTGACCAAGCTCCAGCCCAACGTCCTGTACGTCAGCGCGTCCTGGAGCCGCACCGGGCAGAACATTTGGCGAGAGCGGGTGCCGGCTTTCTCCAGCAGGAACCTGGAGAACTTCAACCTAGCGTACTCGGACAACTTCAGGCAGACGCACATCAAGGTAATGGTCGGTGAAGTGATGTGAACTCTATGGCCGTTGGTAGCGCATTTCCTGCAGGAATCATCACGACAAAATTCGCTACCGACAGCCAAAGGGTTAAAGGGAATGGGGCTTGGGGAACGTGCTTGTGTCTTTGGTTGGTTGGGTGGTTGTATTGGCAGAGTAGTTATTTGGTCTATGGCCGATGTTTGGGTTGGCGGTAGGGGTAGAATTTTAACGAAGTCAGACATGTTTAACCCATTGACTGCTACCTACGTTACCGTCTATTGAATTGATGATGGGGGTTGTGATGACATTTCTGAAACGGTTTTCCCAGCACTGGTTTCGGGAATTGGACGACCCATGATAAATCTAGGGTACCACAATCTTGGCTTATCTCTCTGCTGTCAGGACCCACCCTTATTTCTCATGTACAATCAAACCTGTGTAACGCGACCACCGAAAGTGGTCACCTTTGACAATTAGTCTGCATAGACAGGGTCATCTAAGCAACAGAAAGAAGACCACGGGACCATAAATGTTTATACGGGTGGTCTGCGGTGACAAGTGGTCTTCTTTGACAAGTGGGCGCCTTGACAGGTTTGACAAGCTAATCTGGCACTACCCTTAAGGTGCCAAGCGCCTGGTGGCGCCAGGCTAATCTGGTTGACTACCCTTAAATTATCATGGTCGACCCCTCTCCTGCGTCGGCCGCCGTGAGATGGCCGTAGTCGCCTGATCGGCATTAAACCCAAGTAACTAACAGATCGTAGTTCGGTGGACAATATGGGTTGGTATCACCGTGTCCTGTCCTTCTGTTGCAGATTGAGATCCAGCAGCTGGAGTCCTTCCCGGTCTTATACGTCTACGGGTTCAGCTCGGACAACTTTAGCTACATGATCACCATCCAGAAGCGGAGCGCCAACAGCGAGGAGTACATCTCCAAGATCTTCAGGGTCTGCCAGAACGACCGCAACTTCTACTCCTACGTGGAGGTTGAGTTCAAGTGCTCCTTCCAAGGCACCCACTACAACCTCGTTCAGGCCGCCTACCTGGGCAAATCCGGCAAGATCCTGGCGCAAAGTCTGAACATCCCCACGACGGAGGACGTGTTGTACGCCGTGTTTTCCAAAGGGCATGACTCGAGTTTGAATCCCACGTCGGACGCGGCCATGTGTGTCTTTCCCATGCGGATGATTCGGCGACAGTTCACGCAGAATATTCAGCGTTGCTTCGACGGTCTGGGGAATACTGGCCCGGATCATATCTCCAAACCCGTTGATTGTCTGAAAAACATGGTGAGTGTATTTCGTCGTCGTCGTTGTTGTTGTTGTTGTTATTTAAGGGTGGCGCCAGAATAGCTAGGCGCCTGAGGCGCCAGGCTGTTCTGGCACCGCCTTTGAATTACATTGTTGCTGTTGTTGTTGTGTGTGAGTTTATGATTTTGCACCCACAAAACTCACAAACTGGCACACATTTTTAATTGTCATTTAACCCCATAACTGCCGGGTTAACCCCTTAACTCGAACGCTACCCAGCAGCAAGACGCATAAATCCTCATGAGCCCCTGCGGTCGCGGAGACTCGTGAGGATTTATGTCCCTTGTTAATCCTATGTTCTTACTGCCTGTAGTTGGTCTCATTTAAATCTGTCTTTCACGCGAATGGCGGTCAGTGTGTAGAGGTTTCAGACGCGCAGTTCGTCATCACTGGCCCCTTTTTGTTTTCGAGTACAACCGTACTGAGTCAGGTGGTTTCTTTCCTTCTTCGTGTGTGTACAGGTCTGTGATTTTTGGACCTTACAACACGCAGCCATAAGGTTCAGAGTCGTAGACCATCAAGTCTGTTTAGCATTTCACTTTCACGTTCTGAATATCTGATGGTCCCATTCGGTAGTAGTGTATGCTAAATGTACAGTTGCAATATTTAACTCCTTCAAGGCGCCCTGCGTCAGTAGCTTCGGAATTGTCGTCTAGCGTTGCCGCCGGCAACGCTAGACGACATTTCCGAAGCTACTGATTACTTTCGCAGCTGTTGATGTGGGGCGCCTTGAATGCGATATTTTTCTTTATGTGTACTAAGACAAGTAGTCCACTGGACCACTGGTGTGAAGCACAAATTACTCGAGAGGGGGAAAAAAATCTCGTAGTTTGTGAAAGTCTCGCTGTTGCGTATTATTTAATTATGTACAGTCTCTTGACGTCGTTAACTTCACTGAAGTCGGAAAGAAATTAATGCGGGATAATGCAGGGCATGCTAAATTGCTTAGTAATGCGTCACTGTCCACCCACGCTTTGTTTGTTTTACGAGGCAAGGCAAGCGACGTTTTATTTTTCGTCCAGATGACTCGGCAACGCAATAAAAAAAAATAATAAAAAAAATAATAAAAAAAAACAGCAGGGACACTTTTAAAGAAACTGTGTACTTTGACCTTTTTTTTAATTAATGGGTGAAAATAAGTCACGCGTCTGCACTGAAATGTGTGATTGGCACGAATACCTAAATCATACATTCTGCATTGATCTTCTAGCGATTAACCCAAAGTAAGCCAGGGGTCAGCTGCATAAGTGAGTTTAGTCCTGTGCAAGCCGAAGCAAGGTGCTCCGCTATAGCGGAGCACCTTGCTTAGTGGCTTACGCAGGACTAAACTTATTCATGAAAGTGGCCCTTGTCCTCGAGAGAGAAGGGGGATTTTTTTTCGCGCGGGCCTCACTTGTGTTCTAAATTGAGAGGACAGTCACTTTAAAATGTGCACACACTGACACCGGAGACGTCGCATTCCGCTGTCCATGTCCGCATAGATCTGCATTTAGGCAAAGTGTAAGTCACACGACTGCAAGAGGCATAGATCATCATGAGCCCCCGCAGGTGCGGGGGCTCATGAAGATCTATTGCCTCTTGCCGCACTTATTTTTGTCTATGTTCTTTAAGCGGGGGTTTAAGAGGGAGGGTTGTCATCTGGTGTTTAGTTTGTTTTCCCGCCCTCGCAAACTGCATTCCTTCCAAGTTTTGTGGTTAATTGGGCGAACATAAATAGGCAGAATGGAGGGGGAAAAAAATCACTGACGAGGCGACAGATGTAAATGTGTCTGTGTTTCCTGCCACCTAGATCCTCATGAGACCTTGTAAGCTGCAAGGGCACACGAGGGTGTGCGCCACTTGCAAGAAAATACGGTTTTGAATTTGTGTGGCCTGATGGACGTCTGACGCGTTAAACTAGACACCCGCACAGCGAGAAATGACATAACAATGAGCGACAGTACTATTGTAGTCGCGACAACTGAATATCTCAGAGCTATACGAGTTGCAGGAGGGAAGTAGGCTGTTTCTGTCATTTGATACTCTATGGCTGAGTACATGATACATACTCGGACCGTCCAAAAGCAGAGACCAGTAAGGTGTGTGTGTGTGTGTGTGGGGGGGGGGGGGTGGGGGGGGGGGGGGTGGGGTCAGTTCACCTTTTCACTCCCAATCCCACATTTCATGCCAGTAATCATAAGGCCTAGCCTTAGCCCCTTTATTCCATTCAGCCCTGACGCACTACAGCAGGAGATGGATCGACCATGATAATTTCAAGGGCAGTGCCAGATTAGCTTGGCGCCAACAGGCGCCAAGCTATTCAGGCACTACCCGTGAATTATCATGGTCGAGCCATCTCCTGCAACAGGTGCATAGTGGTTAGATGACGCTTCCAAAAATTTGGGAAATACGTGCGTTGGGCTGAATGAGTTAATGCCAGTGGACGCAGGTTGTGTGGTTTTTTTTTTTTTTTTTTTTTTTTAAATCCTTGTAAGTGCAACGTCAAAGATCCTTAAACCTCAACCCCCACCCCCACCCCCCCACCCCACCCACCCCCACCCCCCCCCCCAAAAAAAAAAAAAAAGCCTACAGGTTTCAGCGAGAGGCAAAGCTCCTCATGAGTCACCGCAAACTGCGGGGGCTCATGAGGATCTATGCCTCTTGCATTTGGGTGTTGTTCAGATTCTCCCGGCTGTGAAGCACTTCTGTACTACTTGTACACTTGCTGTACTCACTAGTAAATAGGTTGTGCCCATTCCCTGCATTCCATGGTGACAATTCCAGACCTAGGAAGAAAAGTGACCTAAGTAAAACCGGTCGAGAGGAACACAAAGTGAGACAGAAGGCCTAGTTTACTCTTTGAAGCATGGCAGTGGGCTGTGTCTTTGGACCTTACCTCTAGAAGCCATCACTTCCAACGTCGCAGATCAGCACACGTTTTAAAGATGCGGTCAAGTTGTTATTATGCTCGGTGGAAATGATGAATCAGTTCTTGTGGTAATTCCTGTATTTCTTTTGTAATAATTACTTTTCTTAGTCCGACTTGGAGGACACGCTCATGCATGCACGTACACTCGCCCGCACGCACGCACGCACGCATACGCACGCACGCACACACACACACACGCATGCACACGAGTTCTCTGTCTGTCTGTCTCTCTGTTTCTCTCGTTGTCTTTCTCTGTCTCTCTCAGTCTCTCTCACTAATGTCTGTCTGTCTCTCTCTCTCGCTCTCTCTCTCTCTCTCTCTCTCTCTCTCTCTCTCTCTCTCTCTCTCTCTCTCTCTCTCTCTCTCTCTCTCTCTCTCTCTCTCTCTCTCTCTCTCTCTCTCTCTCACGTTCACTGCATTTGAACAGACACAATACAGCCTGGAATAAAGCCCATTCATTCATGAAAACCGGCTGCACGATCATTCAGACGACTATTGCGCTACAAGGGAAACGAACAATAGGAGTTCTAGCACCACGGAAGTGGGCCATCTCGGAACAAGGACAGAATCATCAACTCCATCGATCTCTGCCCACCTTTCAACTGCCTTCACCCTCCCACCCCTCACTCACTCTACCCCCCCCCCCCCATCCCCCCACCCCCAGACTCGGAGTTTTTTGTTTGTGTATAAAGATCCCATTCACTGACGCTAAGAACACACAGCCTTCAGTTCGGCACTCAGAGATATTTCCGCGTTTCTGGAAATGATAGACCCGCACTGGTTGTCTCCATCGCTTGACAAGCGCAGCGTAACGAGGGAGACAACCAGTGTTGGTCGGACCATGGTAGGTGAAATGTAGTGCTTCATTTGTTTGGCGCATGATGGGCCATGCTATTAAACCCTACTCTTTGAGCTGTTATGGTCCAACCATCTCCACCCATCAATCATTTGTCTTATCAGACGCGCTTTTTGTCGTGACGATTCCTGTAGGACACAATGCATACTGACATTGCCTACACATTGCCTACACAATGCCTACAGGAATCATCACGACAAAAAGCGCTTCCGACAGGTAAAGGTTAAAACAGTGCAAGAAAAAGGACAGTGTCCTAAAAAAGTTTTTAAAAAACAAAAAAAAAAACAACACCATGACAGGCGACACATACTCAGTACTGCGAACCTTCGATCGATCAGCCCATAGGGGGGCATGTGGTGCAAATGGCGTGTCAGGACCACAAAGAGATTTGCCAGATAAATCAAATCAAGCACCGCCCTTCAGCTTTCACATCTGCAGGCGGTCTTGTGGCCCGTTTGATAATTAATTTTTATTTCCCCCGCTCGTGAAACAAAGTGTCGTTTCATTGTTATTGATTATGTTTCGTTTCAAATGTCGCACTGTCCACGGTAACCGCGGCATCGTCGGATACAACGCGCACACGTCTCTGGGCGTGCCTGGTGAGCCAAAGGTCCTCGGGCCGACGTCAGCCTTAGCTGGCCCGCGCACGGATGTGCGCGGGCCAGCTAAGGCTGACATCGGCCCGAGGACCATTTGCTTTACACGCCACGCGAACATTACATCCCAAATATCTCCTACGATCAATGGATTTATCATTAGTGGTTTTGCTTGTAATACGTAAAGACAACTACGGAGGTGCGCGGGCCAGCTAAGGCTGACATCGGCCCGAGGACCTTTTGCTTTACACGCCACGCGAACATTACATCTCAAATATCTCCTACGAGCAATGGATTTATCATTCAGTGGTTATGCTTGTCGTACGTAACGACAACTAGCGGAGTTCCAAGCGGATCAGACACTACTGTTTATCTTTCACAGTCGGTCGGTCCGTCCCCCGAAGTTTAACCCTCTTGTACCTGCAGCCGCCGGTGCTTTTTTTCACAGCGCCGGTGGCTAGCCGCACGCAGAAGAGGAGGGTCAGCGCCAGGGAAGAGTGGCCCTCACAGAGTGCGGTGAAGAGTTGCCTTTGTAGCGAAAATAGCCGTGCGATCAGTGGGATCAATTTGCCTTGTTTAGCACCAACGTGCTATTGTTACGAGAGATAAGAAGTCCTTTGAAGCCAGGGTGCTGTTTAGAAGTGTGTGCCAGTTGCATGAACCAGCTAAAAACCCTACGCAAGCCACTCAGCAAGGTGTTCCGCGACACATAGATCCTGCGCAAGCCACTAAGCAAGGTGCTCCGCTGTCGCGGATCACTTTGCTTAGTGGCTTCCGCAGGAAGAAGGTCACTCGTGGAACTGAGGCTTAGGGTCCGTTTTTAGACCTTAGCGTGGAACAATAAAGTGTGCTGGCTATGTGATTTTCGACCCTTGCGAGTACTTGTAACATTAACAGATCACTTAAGGTAATGTGCATGTGTTGTAACTGTAATGATTTTCTTTTTCTTTTCTTTTTTCTTTTCTTTAAATACGATAAATTAGCATGAAGGTGAAGAGTCCCTAGCATGTCTTAGGTTTATTTTGCTTATTAAACCGCCTGGCAACATACATTCAGTAATCTGTTTGTGTTTTTTTTTTTTTCCCGCAAGCAGCGCAGGCACGCCCCGAGAAAGTCTTGTTGCTTTCGGCGTTGAGCATTGTGCACCTCCCACCCACCCACCACCACCCCGAAAAATAAATTAAAAAAACAATCACACCCACTCACGTACAAACTATTTTTTTCTTTCAGCAAACTCGAATCTCTGACGATTACTGCGGGTCGTCAGACACCAACCAACCGATCGGGGGTTCGGACCCAGTGGCCAGTGACGCGGCCCTCAAGTTCCCCGCCAACACCAACGTCACGGCTGTGGCGGTTTCCATCACGGAGGAGTACACGGTCGCCTTCGTCGGCACTTCCAACGGTCGGATTATCAAGGTACGAGACGAGACTGTCGATGCACAAACCCTTTGGCTGTCGGTAAGCCGTCTTTGTCGCGACTAAAACCGCTACCGACAGCCGGAGGGTCTAGTTAAGGGTCCGTTTATACACAACGCGAACGCGTCCAACGCGAACACGAACGCGAACTCGACTTTTGAGCAGTTTTGCCATTCAAATAGAGCACGAACCCGAACGGGGAAAACCGTCGACGGCTTTCGAGGCGGCTCGTCTTTTTCTATCATAATTCCAATATATATTTCTGTCATAGCTAAAATGGTGTCATTATGAAGACTGCTGACATGAAAGTTAAAACGTGTATAATTAATAAAGTCGTGCAGACATTTTTTTTTTTTTTTACAGTTCCATAACATTGTTGACACAGGTAAAATAAAATTAATTTCAATCACATACCTGTCAGTCCGACTCTCTGTCCAATTGCTTTCCATACGTCTCTTGTTTTCGTGATGTCCTTGTAATCTTTGTCTGCTTTGTCCTACAGTACATGATTCTCTCAATTTCAAGAATCATGGCTTCTGTCTTGTCCATTGTCAGGTCAGGCGTACAAGTTTCTATTTGTGGAAATGATGCAAGGGAAGTACCTGCTGATCGGTTGATAGCAAAAAAGCCGCGCGACCTTCTGAGAAAATTCGCTCTGGGGGCAATCAAGGCGGTCGTTCGCGCGAACAAAAAATTGTTCGCGTTCGCACTCTATTTGAACGGTTCCTCTACAAATGACTACAATATTCCAGGACGAAAACACGCGTTCGCGTTCGCGCTCTGTATAAAGGTCAAATAGCCGCTTAACCCCTTAACTGCTACTGACGATACCAGTCAGTAGCAGTCAAGGAGTTATCCCCGTATGCACGCAGCCGCAGGTACCGTTGGCTGTCCTTGTGGTTGTATGCGCAAGGCCATCGGGCTGACGTCCCAAAAGGCCATTGGGCGGACGTCGGCGGCCGTTACCCCGCGCACGACCGTACGCAGGCCAACGGCGGCCTTTAGCGGATTGGGTATGTGTTTGTACTACTGTTGTGTGAAAGCGAGAGAGAATGTATGCGACACCACGCCATATTCCTGACTTGATTTTATGTCGTCAGTATGGGCTGCTGCTATAAACTCTGATGTCCATGTAGTATGGCTACGTCTAATACACGTATTGTTATATTATTTTCGCAACTTCGGGAGGCCGTGTACCAGCTGTGTAGTGCCAGATTGGCTTGGCGCCTTCCCAAAATTGCGAACAAAAATGACAAAAGAGGTTATACAAGTCGAACAGAAAACAATAGCGTGCACAAATTACTAAGAAAAATGTTTCCTTTTAAAAATAAATCATCTTTCGAAGGATGAAAAAGTTTCGTTGCAATCTCCTTTCGAAGAATTGCATCGAAAAATGTGCTTTTTAAAAAAAAATCATTTTTCAAAGAAGCGAAAAACAACAAAGAACGGCATCGTTTGAAATCTTTCGAAATGTTTTCTTAAGAACAAGTTTCTGTCGATTCTGTGCGTGCGTCCGTAATACTTGCGTTCGGCTTCGGCAGATATCTCTGGAGTCTGAGTCGGAGGCGAATATTTACCAGACTGTGAGCGTGCAGCCTGGACAGTCTGTACAAAAGGACTTACTCATTGATGAAGATCAGGAGCACCTGTATGTCATGACGGAAAACAGGGTAAGTCCACTTTCCTTCTTAACTCATTCAGCCCGGCGCACTTATTTCGCACATTTTGGAGGCGTCATCTAACGACTATGCACCTGTTGCAGAAGATGGATCGACCATGATAATTCAAGGGTAGTGCCAGATTTGCTTGGCGCCGACAGGCGACAGGCTAATCTGGCACCACCCTTGAATTATCATGGTGGACCCATCTCCTGCTGTAGTGCGTCAGGGCAGAATGGGTTAATACCCCTGTGTGTCTGCTTATGCACTGCCGATTTAACCGTTTCACTGCAGGGACAAAGCGAGCAGTTCCCAAATGCAAGAGGTATAGATCCTCATGAGCCCCGCAGTCGCAGCCTCTTGAAAGTTTTATTGAAATTTATTTTCCTCATGAAAGTGGGCAACCTGACGGTGAATCTGGTATAGTTTCACAGATGTTATTCGTGGTCTTCGGTAGTGCACGGATTAGTGAGGCTGTGAAGGGGTGTGTCTGCTTATGCACTGCCGATTTAACCGTTTCACTGCCGGGACAAAGCGAGCAGTTCCCAAATGCAAGAGGTATAGATCCTCATGAGCCCCACAGTCGCAGCCTCTTGAAAGTTTTATTGAAATTTATTTTCCTCATGAAAGTGGGCAACCTGACGGTGAATCTGGTATAGTTTCACAGATGTTATTCGTGGTCTTCGGTAGTGCACGGATTAGTGAGGCTGTGAAGGGGTTAACACATTCGAGTCGTGCCGCATTAGGATACGAATGAGCGACTGGTTGTCTTGTGATATTTTTTGTATCCATCCTGTCCGAATTGTTTGTATTTCTAGTTGTGTGTCCATTCGTCGTGAATGTTTGTCTTTGCCGATTTGTCACTGTTTGCTGTTGTTGTTTTGCTAACGCCTTTCTCGTTTGTGTGTACGCCCATTTATCGTGTGTGTTTGTGCCCAGTTCGTTTTGTTTGTGCCTATTTTTCGTTCAGTGTGCTTGTGCCGATTTTTCTCGTGCATTCTGTCAGTCGGCTTGTGTGCGATCTCTCAGTGTGTGTTTGTTGCCATTCGTCTGTGTGTTTTCGCAATCTCCTTTGTGTTTTTGTTATGTGCAGTGCCATTTGATGTCTCTCTCTCTCTCTCTCTCTCTCTCTCTCTCTCTCTCTCTCTCTCTCTCCTCTCTCTCTCTCTCTCTCTCTCTGCCATTGCCTCTCTCCCTCCCGCCTCCACCCCCGGGGGCATCCTCTCCAGAGACCTACATTGTCATGAGTCATATTCGATGCGTGAACTGTCCTTTGCGGCGCTTTAAAAAAGATTGGAATCCATTTTACAAATTGTGCGACCTTTCGCTGTCAGTTGAACGAAGTTCATCCCATTGTATCCCCCCTTTTTACCCCCCACCCCACCCCCTACCTCCTCTGCCCCTCCCTTAGTCTTCATTCCTAACCATCCCCCCCGCGCTTCTTGCGGTTTTCATAGCCGATCTATATGCAAGCTCTGACGTTCGACCTTACAAGAGGCGTAGATTCTCATGAGCCCCTGTTGCTGCAGGGGTTCATGAGAATATATGCCTCTTGCAGATGAAAGGTGTGTTTTCCCCCTCTGAATCCCGTTTACGCGTTAACAGTACTAATCGCGAGCACTACGTTTCCATATAACTAATGCCGTTAAAACTACGTGCCACTGCAACTACGCGTAGATTACATTGTCTTGTATTTGTCTTTTCTAAGCGTGTTTCTTGTTTCTTCGGGATGTTCTCTGCGTATAGATAGCACTGCGTTTTTCTACACTACCTTCGATAGCACTCCGGTGACACGTAATGATAGTGACACGTAGTGCTAGCGAAATTTGGTATAAAAATAATGTTTCAGAAAGGTACAGTATTTTGTAGCAACATACACTGTGCATTTTAACAATTTCAGTGCTGGAAAAAAATGCGTAAACCACCCAGCTGCAAGAGGCTAAGAACCTCATGATCCCCCGCAGATACGCTAACTTACTGCAGATGCGGGGGCTCATGAGGGTCTTTTCCTCTTGCTGGTCTTAGTCATATTATTGTGTTCGTCTGGGATTTATGGGATTATTCGGAGTGTTTAATTTGCCCAGCATTCAAAAAAATCAATTTTGCGTCCGCTGGTTAACAGTGACCGGATTTTCTACAGGTGTACTGTAATAGTGGCTGGCGGGTTGGCTGTATCCCACACACACAAAAAGGCAGGCGGTGTGGGCGGTAATGCATGTCGACGTCGTGCTGTGGCACATATAGACCGATATGTGAGGTCATGACCCTATCACCCAAAGGTCATCCTACATCAAATTCTATGACGTTCTTCACAATGCAACCCACGCGTCATCCGTCTCTTCTGCAAGTGACGTAAATCTCATGCTCCCATACAAGCTGCAGGCGGCTCATGACAATGGGTAGCGTATGGGCAAAGAATGCGAGGTGACTTCGCAAGCTGCGCAGCGGTACACTTAACCCCTTCTCAACCTGGGGAACAGGCATGGGTGAATGGTACAACACGAGGCGTAGATTCTCATGAGCCCCATGCGAAGGCAGGGGCTTATGAGAATCTGTGCCTCTTGCAGATCTGCAAGCTCCAGAGCTGGGCTAATGTTTCGGCACAATCACGAGTCTGCATTAGCGTCCTGCATAATTGATGATCATCGCAACAGGAGTTGGAAACGTGTGCTAAACGCTACAGCAAGGTCAGCCATTTTTACCCCCAGAAGCAAATTTAACTCCATCGCTGACGAGAGAAAGGGAACAGAATCTAACTGGAAGAGGCATAGATCCTCATGAGCCCCCGCGGTCGCCTCTTGCTGAAACCGCTTTGTATCCCTGTTCGTGTTAACGGCATGGGGATCTTTGATGTTAAATTTGCAACGATTTAAAAAACACAGTCCTTTGGCATTGAAGGGATTAATGGGTAATTTTCAACTGAGATCGATATTACTTGATTATCGGAAGCTATTTTATTTTTACTTCGCTTTATACAGTTGTGTAAAATGGATCGACAAAAACGTACATTTGTCAAAAAAATTCTCGCATAGAATTGAACGACTGAAAATTCTCAGTCACATGAAGTAAACGCGTAAATGAGGTGGATGATTTTTTTTCCGGTGAATGCCTACGAAGGCCAGTGCACTTGCCTCTGAAAAAAAGTATCTCATATTACTCTGCAATCAGACCCATTACTTGAAATAGCAAAGCGGAGTTAGCTAGGCTCATGAAATCAGGCACATTACTTTAAATGACAAGGGTTAGCTTCAACTGTAGTAACCGCTCCGTTCTTGATTTTTTCCTTTTAGGGCCGTTAACCTGAACTATATGCGAGTGCATGCTTTTGAATAGAATAGCTAAAATTGATATCCGGTAAATAGAGTAGGCGTTTAGAAATATGACATAGCCATAAACCCATTCGTTTTACGGTCGTAGGCGGGTTTTTTTTTTTTTTTTTTTTTTTTTTCTTTATTCTTCTTCTTGAAAATGTTAAGAGCGTGTGTGTACTTCGCGACCGGGAAATTTCGACTCGCTTAACACCGGCGAAAAATCTCACAATAACGAGTCTTTACATGGGACAATTTCTCAAACAGCTCAATCCATCTGCAAGAGGCATAGATTCTCATGAGCCCCTGCGAATGCAGGGGCTCATGAGAATCCATGCCTCTTGTTGAATCAAAATCTTTTCAAGGTCCTCACTAGATCTAGATTTGTATCTTGACTAAAGCATTTGCATGGGTCGATTCACAGGCTTCAGGGGTTCATGAGAGTCCTTGCCTATTGCAGGAACAGACCAGCATAAGCATATTATAGCCTGTACGTGTCTGTTCCTCAGACAGAGTAAGGCTGTTTTGAGGGGTTTGAGTCTGACAGTAGGAGGTGAATCGAATAAATGACAGGGTTATGCTCAAGCACCGGCTGACTGAATTACGACCCGTTTAAAAAACCGGCGATTGCGTGATGAGGGCTTAATGCTCAGAGCGGAAGGTCGGTAGTCAAGAACTTGAGTGAACGCACCGGTTCACTGCATTACAATTTTAACCCATTTAACCCCACGATTGTATTTCTCAAATTTTGGAGATGTCACCCGACGACTCTGTGCCAGTTGCAGGAGATGGATCGACCATGATAATTCAAGGCATGATAATTCAAGGGTAGTGCTAGATTAGCTTGGCACCTGACGGCCTACCCTTTAATTATCATGGTCGATCCATCTCCTGCTGTAGTGCGAGGGCGTTAAAATGGTCAATGCGTATTGATTTCCACTATTCAAGACGTGCTTAAAAAATCAATAAAAGAAAAAAAAAAACTCACAGGAAAAACCTCTCGGATATATTTACAATATCTGCTAGTCCGTGACTTTGGGCCTTACGGCTGTTTGCCGTTAGTCTAAAATAAGAGACCCGCACACAAAAGAATCAGGAAAAGGAAACTTGGACATGGATAAAGAGTTCAGTGTTTGTTTTACCTGTCCCGGCGCGGCAGTCAACCCGTACCGTCTACAGGAGGCATAGATTATTATGGGTCCCTGCAGCCGTGAGAATCCACGCTCCACCCCGTCAGAAACGAACCACGATGGCGTCGCTATACCTCCATAGACCCTCATGTTTTATTATGCACACTCAAGTACATAGACTGCTCGTCAGCTATGCCGCAAAAAATTCCTAATGTTTATGCATATGGCAATAAAGTTTATCTTATCTTATAACAAGTCAGCCTCGGCATATCGTGGCACCCGCGAACTGTACAATAATATAGTCAGACCGCGTTGTTCGCTATCGTGTTACTGCAGTGCTGAAGTGACGCATAGTCTTTTGAAGATTTTTTTTAAACCATTTGATAGGCAAAAGGTCATCGGGCCGACGTCAGCCTTAGCAGGCCGGCGCACATCCATGCTCGGGCCAGTTAAAGCTGACGTCGGCCCGAGAACCCTTTGCTCACCAGGTAACCGTCCCCGTTGGATCAAGCCAGAGACTGCGGTATACTGGAAGGGGGGGGGGGGGCGGGGGGGGGGGGGGAAGGAGGGGGGGGGGGTTAATTTATGTAACTGAGACTGGGCTGTATCACTTCGGGCTGGCGTGGCTTTGCACTCACTTAGCTGCAATCGGTCGGTGCCAGAAGCGAAAGAGACTCGACTGTCAAGGGTTGACAGCTATACATTGATTTTCTTACTGCTTGCTTCTTTCGTGTGTTGTTCTGCCGTGTTCACGATCCAACTGCAAGAGGCATAGATCCTCATGAGCCCCCGCAGTTGCGGGGGCTCATGAGGATCTACGTCTCTTTCTGACAGCACTGCTTAGGAATGCACAATCCTTGGACTGCTAAAGCTCTTTGGTGTGCAATTTACAGAAAACTTAGGATTATATGTAGAACAGATCGACCACGTTTTCTCGTTGTATCCCATTTAAAAAAAAAAAAGAGCAGTAGTTTACATGGGAAGAGTGCTGTTGGGACCTCGGAAAAAGTGATGTTCTATCCGACTTTTGTTGTGTCCGATGTTATAAGCGAAGTAGAAATGTTAGAAACGCAGTCTGCGACCACTGACAGCGAAGGGATTAGCTTAGCCGCGCGCTGACAGACAGACAGACATACGAGCTGACAAACTGACAGACCAGTCTATTTTCAGTCTGACCCAATCAGCCGAATTATTTGGACGGACAGACGTAGTGAGTGACAGACTGGACCTAATGAATTAGATTACGTATTGATAGTCCGGGCCGCGCGGAGCACTGGTGGTCAGACTGTAATCCACTAAGCAGATGTCTGAAAGACTCATCTACCGTAACCACCACTCCAGAATAAACAGGCACGCAAAATGCGAGGTGTCCAGCAATCTACAGATTTGTTAACTGTTGAGAAACAGCGAGCTGCAAGAGACAAAGATCATAATGAGCACGATCTATGCCTCTTGCTGAAATTAATTTGTATCAGTCTCTTTGAAATCACCAACCTCACAAAGTGAGTTTGAGGTTATTGCGTGAGCCTTTGCCTGTGGTCGCGATTTTAGAGTATTTATCGTCAACGTTATTCCTAATGAGCAGCGTTGATAGAAAAACGAGATGGGATGAACCATAACCCACAAAGTCCCTTCTATATGAGAGCTGTCCTCGCTGTCAAGGGTCTCTACCTTTTGTCTTTGACCTGATTGTGATGTTGAATTATCTCCTATTGAAAAAGTCTCGCAGATCTGCCAATGCATCAGTGAGTTCTATAAGGGGCGCAGGACATACGCGTCATTGATTTGTCAAACGTCATTTGTCATGACGTAAGTTTTAGTTTTTACGTAATTTTATATTTTGTGTGATATGAGTTTCACTTTCGCTTCATAGGCTTGAGAAAATGGTGACAAAACTAGAACTTCACGGTACAATTTCAGTCTTGCTATAATTTGTGTGAAAGCAGTTTGACTTAACCTAGCTACCTGATATACTAAGTACACGACGGGTCACTTGCATGCTCTTCTGAAAGCGCGTCGATGTGTGTGTGCGTGTTAGTGAGTGCGTGCTTGCGCGCGCACTCCAAACATCCAAGGAGCACAAATCTATTCCTCCTGGAGATGCGCGCATGTTTGTGTGTGTGTGTGTGTGTGTGTGTGTGTGTGTGTGAGAGAGAGAGAGAGAGAGAGAGAGAGAGAGAGAGAGAGAGAGAGAGAGAGAGAGAGAGAGAAATTACGTCATATTTAGAGTATTATGTCAATGTCTGCGTGTTGACGGAGTTGATTCTTTTCGTCACCGCCACTGTCTGACTTTCTCTAGAAGTCAATTTTTTTTTTTTTTTTTTTTTTTTTTTACTGTTTTAATTCTTTTATGAAAATAATTAATTTTTACTAAAGAGGTTAACAGGATACACAGCTGGCTGACGAGCTCATCCAATGTCTTTTTCCAAACTAGCTATATGCAAAAGTTCAATTAAATATGACAAGAATTACGGACTCTAATCTGGGTCAACCGACTTCCTATAAACGGTTGTTTATGTTTTCAATGAGACATTCAATTACAATATGCTCGGAGATTACAACATGCTCGGAGGCTCTCTTAGCCACCCCTTTCAGAAAGTATTTCGCCAAGTTTCAAGCTTGTGTATACAGAAATATCGGAGATTCTCTTGTTTAGATACATATGCTCACACATACATACGCACATACGGCGCTTCGCGCCAAATGTACGTTCAGCAGCGAGTTTAGCGTAACTAGACATGACGTAATTGTTATATTGTTACTTCAATTGTTAGAGGTTTAGCCTGCCCGCCTTTGACATCATGGACATGCTATTAAATTCGTCCCACCGCGACCCGTCCTAAAAAGTCCCTTCTATAGGTAGAAGGGACTTAGTGATTCAGATTGAGACTATAGTATACTCATTGGAACGGGCGTTTAAAGTTGGAATACAAACATGAAACAAGGCAAAATAAAATGAAATAGAATAATATTTTTTCATGGCACAACATGAAATGAAAGGAGATATTTATATATGATATACAATAACATGAAATAGACTAATATCTTTTAAAAGGCACAACATGAAATGAAAGGAAATATTGTTATTTGACATAAAACAATATAAACTTAAAGTGAAATGCGAATGAAAACATGACCCGAACTTGGTGTGTCCTGCTTGACAAATCTCTTGTCCCTCTCTTTGTCACGCGCTCAATAAAAACAACGCGCAATTGTACGTAGGTCTGGTACCACATTCCAAGTCGATTCACAGTAGACGCCAAGTCTTAACCATGTAACAGCGCTCCCTTCGCCAGAACGTCCGTCTACAAGAGGCATTGATTCTCACAAGCCCCTGCATGCAGGGGCTCGTGAGAATCTATGTCTCTTGCTAGTGGATAGTGGCCATTTACATCCATCCGTGTCCGACAGATAACGTCACTGGTTAAGCCTTTGACCATGTTCAATAACGGATTTGTTTCGACATAAAGACAATGTACTTGGTTCATAGACATTGATATATGCTTGTGAAACTAAGCACGTCTGTCGTTCTTCGGCAGAAGTTAGTATGTCCAGTTTGAGAAAAGCGAGATTGTAATGGTTATGCAGTGAAAATCTCGCTTTCGTCACAGTTCATCATACTGGCTGAGGAGAATTTTCTCATTGTTGTACAATGAAAGTCGCGCGAGGACATAACTGTCTTTTGCCAAAATAACGTAAGACCTACTGCTGGCTGAGATCGACCCCCATGTCCATTCTCGAACCGCGGAGATCGTTGAGGTTTAAGCCAGCGACTCCACAAAAGTGAATCGTCTCGGGAGACAGGCAATGCCGCAGCTTCGACAAGGGGAAGAGTAATTGTATTTCTCGCCGTTTTATTCGGCCTTGTCTCGCGCTCATTGGAAAACTCGCCCCAGATAAGCTTTAGACTGAGTCTTCGACCGAGAACCGCTCGCCTTGCAAGAGGCGCAGATCCTCATGAGCCCCCGCCGTGAAGCGGGGGTTCATGAGGATCTGGGCCTCATGCTTTGTCAGGTTACATCTTTATCAGTTAATTTGCTCATCTGGGAAATGCGGGAAAGCGCGACGCGGTACAATGGGGTCGCGTTTTATTCAATTTTTAGAGCGAGTCCCGACCAGTAAAATGGCTGATGAGATGAGAGTTGTAAAGATTTTCGCGGGATGTGAGGTGCCAGTTGCATTAATGAGCCAGGCACTAAGCAAGGTGCCACCCGCTACATCGCAGCACCTTGCTCAGTGGCTGGCGCAGGACTAAGCTCACCCATGCAACTGGCCCCTGGACCGCAGGCTGAGGGTGGCGTAACATTTTGAAATGAACGTTGTTCGGTTTTCAGACGTATGTCGAAATTACGTGTCTTTTCATGCAAACAGTGGATTAAATGCCCGGAAAAAAAACCATGCGATACCGCACCGTTTGCTTCAGAACTAAGATGCGCGGTTTTTGAACAACTTCTGATTTGCGGAACACCTCTGTTGTCTCATCTGACTAACACAGTTTTCCGCCTCCGTGAGATTTCGCAACTGCAATGCAGCTTTTTTTTGGTATTATGCCCTTGACACATGAGAACCTACCTGCATACATTGTATACCGTATACGCGCCAAAGTTATCAAACGTGACCTACTTTCATGACCTTCTCGAGTAAGGGGAATTGATACGAGACTTTGACCTTTCAGTCACGCATCTAGAGACTTCCATCTGCAAGAGGCTATTTCCTTGTTGCAACTTTTGGTCGTTTTCGTCCCTTGGTAAATAACGTGTGAAGGTAAATTGTTCCGAAAACGATTCACGCGTCTTCAAGATGACTACTGTGTCATTGTTTCGGTGTATTCCGGCTCACAGACGGAGGTTGTGTCATTCTTCTGACGTGTTTGGGTTTGCGGAGGGACGTTCCGTTACGCTATTTGCATTTTTGAACATCCGCCTTTTTCTTCACAATATGCCTCCTAAAAAGTCGTATAATCTGGATCCGTGGAAAGGCCTTTATGTAAGAACTATTGTAATTCTCTTTACTATTTCTGTCTAACATAGCTCACGGTCTGGTGTTACATGGCAAAAGCCAGCATGACCATCTTTGAGAAAAGCGAGATTTTCATTGTTTTACAATTAAAATCTCGCTTTTCGCCACACACAAAAAATGGTCATGTTGGTTTTGCCATGTGACAGCAGATTGTCATTGTGTAGAAAATCAACAGTAAAGATGTCGAAGAGAAATGCGATAAGGTCGTCTCGTTACTATGTTAATTCATTCGAGACATGCCGCCTCCGGATACGCGGCTTATGCCGCGTATCCGGAGGCGGCACGTCTCGAATGAGTTAACGTCATTGGCTTGTTCCTACCTAATGACGTCCGTCCAATCTCTTCAGTTATGCCATGAAACCATTATTCAGTTTCCCGGTTGTATCGTGCTGTGTCTGATCAAGTTGGGGCGGTCCGTGGCGCAGTGGTTAAGGCGGCTGCCACCAATGCTAAAGGTGCGGGGTTCGATTCCGGGTTCCGGCGTCGGATTTTTCTCCTCTAGTAAGTGTCACCGTTAATTCGGGCGGACCGTCGGGGGTTCTTTCTCCGGGTACTCCGGCTCTTCCTCCCCCTCCACTTTGGTATCAGTTTCAGCCAACTTAATAAAATTTCAAATACAAAACGATTTCCAAATACTGTCAGTAGCTCGCTTGAGCTTGCCCTTAGCACCACGTGAATGTTCTGTGTTTACGTGCAGTGTGAGTGAATGCGTGTGATTCACGTGAGCGTGCTTGTTGGGTTCAGTTCGCGGCTACATTCTGCGCATTGAGTTATATTATAAATATGAGAAATGCGCCATATAAATACCATGTAATAATGTTCTTACGTTTGCCATTTTGTTTTTGCATCGACCCCCGTTAGAAAGAAAATTCTGCGTCATCAGAGAAGACGTTTAGGCTTAGTTAATGACTTTTACTAGCGGATGTGAACTCCAGTGATTTCCGCCTGTCTGGAGGAGGAGTGGGTAATTTTGGACCGATCTTTTCCGATCTTTCAAGAGGCGTAGATTCTCATGAGCCCCTGCAATGCAGGGGCGCACGAGAATCTGTGCCTCTTGCAGTTTAAGGTTTGGTGGATGGATTGTAATACTTGTAGACTACAATCATTACAATTCGTAATGGAATTGGTTCACGTCAGACGTCTGATTTTTTACGATTGTAATTTTTGTTGGGTTGTAAATTAACCTTTTCCCTGGCACTGGGCGCACGGCGTGTGTCTGAGAAGTTCATCCGCCTAAGGAACGTGGATGCAAAGTGGGGTCATCAAGAGGCACAGATCCGCATGAGCCCCCGCAATTGCGGGGGCCCATGTGGATCTATGCCTCTTGCGTTTGGATTCTGCTCATACGGGTCTATTCCTCGTGCATTCGGGTTATGGAGTCAGTTGCATGAGCGAGATTAGTCCTGCACCAGCCACTAAGTCACCTTGCTTAGTGGCTGGTGCAGGACTAAGCTCGCTCATGCAGTTGATCCCCAGCTCCTTGTGTTCCCGGCAGTCAAGGGGTCAGGCAAGCGTGACTCGTTAGTGCACTGTATAATGGGTATACTTGCGTTGCTGTGCTAAATTATAAGTTTGGTGTCGTCTGAAACTACGCCGCGCGCGTTTTTAAACCCCCCCCCCCCCCCCCCCCCCCCCCCCCATCCCCCGTTTTAGTTTTGTAACAGAAACTTGTGCCAGACTGTGCGGTGCGGCTATGACAAATAACTAAATAAACATAAATAAATAAATAACATGTTACTATGATTTATGCCGACATGCTTATATTATTGCATAATTTCATTGTTCGATTGCTCTTTACCTTATCAGATAAAAACGAAATCCTTTTTGACGTTTCGCGTGATGTCAAAATGTCCGTAGGCATTACTCAGACTCCGAGTCAGACTGAGGTAATCAGTTTTCAAACTAATACAACGGATCGCACGTGATTAAAAAAAAACCACAAAAAAACCCATTTTAACCCCCTTTGTGCACGCAGCCACCGACACTATTTACAGTACCTGTCGCTGCGTGCGCAAGGGGGTCAACAGCGGTTTTTTTGTGCGGGTTGTAATGGAATCTAAGATGTAAAATCCAAGCATTGTTGTTGCACTGCACGCATCGCTTGGCGGTGACTGTTGGGTTGCTTGATGTTGATCGATTGTCGGATATTATTTCACATAATTTCTGAGGCTCGCATGTACCGATAGAATGCGCCTAGTCAACCGTGACATGTGCTCTGGTCTGTGAATTTGGACCTTACGGCTTTCAGCCGTAAGGTCCAAATTCACCGAGCAGAGCACGAGTGACAATAGAAATTTCCTGCGGTTCCATGAAATTGACACTTGAACATTCCATAGCCATTGTGGGTCGAAGTTTGGAGATAGCGAAAAACAAGATAAAAATAAGAGAAAAATATGTGTAATTCATCTTTCAATCATCACTCAGGCAAGAGATGACGTAAGTCTGTGAATAGGCATAGGTCCTCATGTGTTTCTGCAGGCTGTATGGGCTCATGAGGACATTTTTTCTGTCGGTTGCATGTATATATAAGGATATGAGGTCATCCAGGGTTTTGCTTGATGAGGCGTACCGTTTTCAGTCCTTCAGCCAGACCCATCCCAATTCAAGAGGAACACATTCGCATGAGCCGCTGCAGCGCAGCGGCTCTTGCTGAATGTGGTCAGCCTCTTTTACATCCTCAGTTTGAGGGAGTTACTAGGGACTAGGTTTTGAGCCGTCATGGACACGTACGATTCCATTATCAAGTCTTTCCAAGTAAGGCAAAACCACCAGATATCTGAACATGAGTCGTGCAAACCGAGTCAGACATCAGAGACCTGAGTCACTTGGCTCCTCCGCTTCCAAGGAGTCAGCTGTGGGGTTGCACGCTGTTCAGGAGTGAGCTGTCACGCTCACTGCGTCGACAGTGAAACTGTTTCTGTTGCAGGTGACTTGTAAACGTATCCTGGACGGTTGACCTTTGTCGGCCATGGACGTAGATTGTGTTTCTCAAATCTTGTATAATTCAATTATCAGAAGCCACCACCGTCACCACCGTCCAAGGAACATGGATATACATTGGTCCCAGCAAGTTAGATCCTACTCACGTTTTCTCCGCAGTGAAGGGATCGCAAGCTGGTTTTTTTTTTTATATCTCCAAAGATCCCTAGCCGTCCAAGAAACTTGGGCACAAAGTAGTGTTAGCAAGAGGCGACAGCGGGGGCTCATGAGGATCTATGCCTATTGCATTTGATTCTTTGTCAAAGTGTTCCGGCAGTCAAGAGTCAAGAGTTTTTATTGATGTTGGCACTTCGGCCATTTTCACATGGAGAGCGTATACATATCAGTTCAATACCACAAGAACATAACCTGGGGTATATTGACATTTAAAGTTGAAATGACAGTTCTCATAAAAGACATTATCACGTGACACAGAAATAAGCAATCAATCGTTGGAACATATCGTTGTTTCTCTTTTTCGTCTCTCGAAACATTTAAAAAGGAACCATGCGTAGAGAAACAGGGTTTCTCTGTCATCTTCCTTTTCAACTCCTCAGACAGAAAACCTGTAATATTAGCAGGACGCATGAGCGCCAAGAGCTGCAGGCTTCTTTTCCAGAATATATACATCTTTCTGACAAGGGGAGCCAATGGCCTCTCTGAGTGTGCTGGTTTGTGGTTTTGGATCTCACGGTCTTTAGCCGCAAGCCAGGATCATGAACTGTGGAAAGGAGCATCGCAAGGAAGGCTGTTTTTGGTCCAAGCAAGCAGCCCCACTCCCCGTGTCTCTGAATGTGTCTGGTTCAATATCAGTGTTTTGCCAGCAAAGATCAGACGGCCGTTCGCCCTCCCTCCATCCCATCATAGTCTGAAAGCGTCCAGACCTCTCCCGCAGGAACGCAGACGTACAAGCGGCGTAGATATTCATGATCCCCCGCATTCGCGGGGGCTCATGAAGATCTACGCCACTTGCTGACGCACGATTTTTCGTCGATGACGTGTTTATTATGAACGCAGACTTGAAAAGGGTATTGGATAGCGAGAGAGGCCGAAATCCTTTGCAGGGTATCGGCTTGGAAGCGCAGCATCACCCAGATGGAGAGGGTCATTTTGATATTTTACGGGGCGAACCCGCGGGTTCCGCTGATTCAGACACGACAGTAGAAAAGACAGTTATAGCGCTGTTGTCTTTTCTTAGCGTGTTTCTTTCTTCGTTGGGATGTTCTGCGCATTTTACACGCTTAGGAGTCAGTCAGTCACCTTTTCGGTCTGGGTTTGAGAAAGGAAAAGAATATCTCCTTCATTGCCGAAAACAATTTAACACGATCCAACGATCTAAAACTGTAGACGTCTAGGGCTGAACTTCTTTTGCCACCACGAAAGTTATTTCAAAGGATAGAGCAGCGAATAGAGTCTATAAAACGTGTGACCCCACCGGGGTTCGACTCCATTGAGTGTCCGACGCTCTACTACTTGAGCCACCCCGATTCCCAAATGTCACAAAAGCCATGCAAGAAGATAACTATCAGAAAGAAACAGAGAAATTGATGCGCTCTGGAAAACATAAAAGTAAACTGTTTTTGTAAGAGGAGTCTTAAATAGAGCATGTACGTGCATGTATGCATCCATGTGCACAATCCAATTTGACGTGCGAATTTACAGATACTGCGATATATATATATACATATATATATATATATATATATATATATATATATATATATATATATATATATATATATATATATATATATATATATATATATATATATATATATAAACTTATAACAAAGGCGTCACCCAAAGCCAAAAAATGCACTCAATCAGAATAGCTACAAGGGACGTAATTTTTCAAAAAATTCGGAGAATGCTCTTGCTGTGCTAACGCCATGGAATTCCAGGCTGGTAAGCTTGCATCGTGTCATCAGGACATCAGCTGCCCTTTTTATGACTGCATCGCTCACGAGATCTAGAAAGAAAGGGTAGTGGGAGAAAAGGAATGACAGATCTATTTTTTTTTAGCCTTCCACTGAACACCTACTGCATATAGCAATAGGGACTACCCCCCAGGCGCCCCGCAATCCGCTGGAGAATATCCAGTCCTCCCCCCGAGAGGGGAGGCTAGTGCATGAATATTCCCAAACAGATCTTTGACCTGCTGGCTAGATTTTTGTTTTTGCCGCCTACGACCGGTTTCGCCCCAAGGGGGGGGGGGGGGGGGGGGGGGCTTTTTAGTATATAGTATATGATTCAATATATATAAAAGGCAACACCTAGGCAATTCGTAGGCGGCAAAAACTTTAAATCTACTCAGAAGGTCCAATATTTGTTTGGGAATATTTTCTAGCATCCCCCCCCCCTCTCGGGGGGGAGGACTGGATATTCTCCAGCGGTTGTCTTTTCAAAATTAGTCTGTTTTCTTCCACTGCAACACCTCATAAAGCTTTAGGGATGCAATCCGCGCTGTACTATTGGTGGTACCAGTAAATTCTGGGGGCGGCTTCTAGTACATGCGTTGTGTTTGCAATTTCAAGTTACGCTGTATGCCTACCTGAAGAGCCCCCCCCCCCCCTCCCCCCTTTGGGGTGAAACCGGTCGTAGGCGGCAAAAACTTTAAATCTACTCAGCAGGTCCAATATAATAATAATAATAATAATAATAATAATAATAATAATAATACATAGTTCTTGTATAGCGCTGTTCTCCAGGAAAACACTGGACTCACTGCGCATGCACAACAGCACACCCTCTCTCTCAGACACACGCACGGTTATACTTACTTACGCCTGTCACCCCTACCCGGGTATAGGCCGTCGACGAGAGACCTCCAGCAACTCCTGTCCTGTGCTTCTCCTTCGATTCTACTCCAGGTGGTTCCCAGTCTCTTGATGTCTGCTTGGAGGTCTCGACTCCAGGAGTTTCTCGGCCTACCTCTTTTCCTCTTTCCCTGGGGGTTCCATGACAATGCCTGCCTAGTGATACTGGAAGCTGGCTTTCTCAGACTGTGGCCGATCCATCCCCATCTTCTTCGCCCAATTTCATTCTCTGCTGTTATCTGCTCTGTTCTCTCCCAGAGTCTGACGTTGCTGATCTTCTCTGGCCAGTGGATTTTCAAAATTCTTCTAAGGCAACTGTTCATGAAGGTCTGTACTCTGTTGACTGTGGTTTTTGTCAATCTCCAAGTCTCTGCTCCATATAAGAGAACTGCTTTTACATTGGAGTTGAAAATCCGGACTTTGGTGTGTTGTGACAGCTCTCTGGAGCTCCACACTTTTTTCAACTGGAGAAAGGCTGCTCTGGCTTTACCGATTCGTGCTCTGACATCTGCATCAGTGCCGCCTTTTTTGTCTATGATGCTCCCGAGATAGGTGAAGGACTCCACCTCCTCCAACGGGGTGCCAGCAAGCAAGACTGGTTCTTCCCTGGTTGCGTTCAGCCTCATTGTCTTTGTTTTCTGTTTGTGAATGGTGAGGCCCACTTGGGACGAGATGTCAGCAAGCCTCGTGGTCTTGTCCTGCATTTGTTGATGAGTGTGGGACAGTAATGCCAAGTCGTCTGCAAAATCGAGTGGGTCAAGCTGTGTCCACAGTGTCCACTGTATTCCACTTCGTCCGTGCTCTCTGGTCATCTTCGTGACCCAGTCTATGGCCAGTAGGAAGAGGAACGGAGACAGCAGACGCCCCTGCCTGACACCGGTTCTGACCTGGAGCTCCCTCGTGAACTGCCCTTCGTGGATCACGCGACATGTCATGCCATCGTAGCTGCTCTTGATCAGGCGGACGAGCTTTGTGGGTACACCGTAGTGTCGTAGGAGTTTCCACAGAGTCTCTCGGTCCACACTGTCAAATGCTTTCTCATAATCCACAAAGTTGACGTACAGCGGGGAGCTCCACTCCAGAGACTGTTCCACGATGATGCGGAGAGTGGCGATCTGGTCTGTACATGATCGGTTCTTCCTGAATCCTGCTTGCTGGTCTCTCAGCTGGGGGTCAACTGAGCTCTTCATTCTCTACAGGATGATCCTGTTGAAGACCTTTCCTGGTACTGACAGCAAGGTGGTTCCTCTGTAGTTGGAACACTTGCTGAGGTCGCCTTTCTTGGGAAGCTTGATTAGGTACCCCTCTTTCCAGTCAGCCGGCATCACCTCCTCTTCCCAAATCTTTCCAAACAGTGGGTACAGCATCTCCACTGTTGTCTCTAGGTCTGCTTTCAGAGACTCCGCTGGGATGCCATTTGGGCCTGCTGCTTTGCCGTTCTTCAAGAATGCCACTGCTCTTCTGATCTCTTCCCGGCTGGGTCTGTCACAGCTGATGGGTAGGTCGGTCTCTGCTGGCTGGATGTCTGGGGGGTCGGGTGGGCTAGGTCTGTTCAGTAACTCTTCAAAATACTCGGCCCATCTGTCGAGTTGGTCTGCTCTGTCTGCAATAGGCTTGCCTTCTTTGTCTTTTACTGGTCTTTCTGTATGGCCATACTTGCCTGACAATCTTCTGGTAATGTCGTAGAGCTGTTTCATGTTGCCGCTGCCTGCTGCCTTTTCTGCCTCTGCTGCCAGGCTGTCTGTGTAGGCCCTCTTGTCTGCCCTGATACTACTCTTCACCTCGCGGTTGGCTTCCGAGTATTCCCCCCTGTGCCCTTACTTTGGCTGCTCTCGTGCGACTGTTGTTGACAGCTGCTTTCTTCTGCTTCCTCACTTCTATCTTCTTCAAGGTCTGTGCCGACAGCCAGTCCTTGTGATGGTGTTTCCTGAACCCTACAGTGTCTTTGCAGGTTGAGTTCAGCGCCTCTCTAACTGCCTTCCACTGCTGCTCTGTGGTGACCGCCTCCTCTTCATTTACTAGCTCCTGTAGCGCTTGAAACCGGTTGGACAGCACCAGTTTGAACTCTTCTCTAACTCCAGTTTCTCCCAGGAGGCCTACATTATAGCGCTGTCTTCTTGTCTCTGTGCGGCTTTTCTTTAGCTTGAGCTTCATTCTTAAGGTAAGCAGATGGTGGTCGGAGGCGACATCTGCTCCCCTCCTCACTCGAACATCTTGAAGGGATCTTCTAAATTTCTTGCTAATGCAGATATGGTCTATTTGGTTCTCTGTTGTATGGTCAGGTGAGACCCAAGTTGCTTTGTGTATTCTTCTGTGTGGGAAGATGCTGCCTCCAATGACAAGTCGGTTTAGAGCACAAAAGTCTACAAACTTCTCCCCGTTCTCACTCATCTCCGAGCCTAGTCCCTGTTTCCCCATCACCTCTTCGTACCCGGTGTTGTCCTCCCCTATTTTGGCATTAAAATCGCCCATGACGATGGTGATGTCTCGCTCCGCACATTTGTCCAAGGCACTCTGGAGTCGGTCGTAGAACTCTTGTTTCTGTTCCTCGTCACTGTCATTGGTGGGCGCATAACACTGGATGACGTTCAGCTTGAGCTTTTTCTTGGTTCTAAAGGCTGCTGTGATAATTCTTGGCCCAAGAGGTTCCCAGCCCATCAGCGCTCTCTGTGCCACTGGTGACAGCATGAATGATACACCTTCTGTATGGGGGGGCATTCTCCTCTTCATGACCTGAATACAGAATCATCTCCCCACTTAACAGCCTTTTCTGGCCAGACTGCGTCCATTTGGCTTCACTGATACCTAGCAGGGAAAGGTTGTACTTTTGCATTTCCGCTGCTATCTGGGCGGCCTTGCCGCTCTGGTACATGGTCTTGACGTTCCATGTGTCCATGATTGTATCCCTGGATAGAGAGAGGCGGCTCGGTCCTGTGGCTTCCGAAGACTTCCGGCTTTCACCACAGGACGTCATAAGTCTTCTGGTAGAAGAACCTTCCTCCTCCAGGAATGGAATTACTGTTAGTCTTTTCGTCGGCGTTTTTGTAGCTATTTCCTTTTTTGCAGGGTGGGGAAGCTACCCCCACGCCCAACCCCCTTACTAGGAGGACCAGGGGTTTTCTGTCGGGGTCACCTTCCCTTAGACCATGTTGGTTCACGGCACCTTGTTTCATTCGGTGCACCCCTCTCACGAGGGCCCCCCTATCCACCACCCAGGGGACGCGCCTCAACGCCATATGGTCCCAGCGTGAGGTACGCACGGTTATACACTACTTTAAATATCTGTTTTGGAATATTTTCTAGCATCCCCCCCCCTCGGGGGGGGGGGGGGGGGACTGGAAATTCTCCAGCGGATGGCGGGGCGCCTGGGGGTAGTCCCTACTGCTTTATGTAGTAGGTGTTCAGTGGAAGGCTCAAAAGATCTAGTAAGCGATGCAGTCACAAAAAGGACAGCTGATGTCCAGTTGACACTTACCAGCCTGGAATTCCATGGCATTAGCACAGCATTCTCAGAATTGAATGAAAATTTCGTCCCTTGGAGCTAATCTGATTGAGTGCATTTTTTTGGCTTTGGGCGACGCCTTTGTTATAAGTAAAGTGTATATGTGTATATATATATGGCCTGACACATCTGAACTCTGACTGCACATTGGAGCTATGATCTTTTAATCAAGACTGGCGGGGTTAAAAGGATACTATTTGCGTGTTCGCACCAGACATCTGATGTTAAAGGTGAGTGTTAGTGAGTTTGCACCACCTCCTCTCGAGCCAACCCCATGAAACGCACTATAAGGCGCTGGCTTTTACACTGATGACTTCTCTGGACTGAGAAACAGAGGATGATGTAGATGGTGCTGATGGCTTCAGCAAGAGGTATAGATTCTCATGAGCCCCTGTGGCCGCAGGGGCTCATGATAATCTATGCCTGTTGCACAGGAGAAGGCTTGATCGGACGTGATGTAAATGGGATGACACTCTGACACTTGGAATTAGATCGTCTAAATTTGGCTCTTGCATCACAGAACTGTCTTATCGCGTGGTCTGATGCGCCTTTGCAGTGAATTTTATCAGTCTCCATGAGGTATAGATTTTCATGAGCTTCCGCAGTCGAAGGACGCTCATAGAGTGTGCCTCTGTCCCATCCTTAACAAAGCTGTCTGCAGTCAGTGGTAAGCTGAGATCGTCGGACCCTTGGTCGCCTTTTACACTGCGGTTTCACGTGAGCCTGCACGCTGTCTTGCAACCCTGTTGTAAAAGAAGCTAGGAGCCTGAAGTACTGCTATTCTTCGTGTATGCCTTCTGCTGGATACATTTGTGTGTGCGATTCTTAACTGGCGGAGGTTTTTGGCTGTTCATTGTGTCACATGATTCTGATAGTGGGTGCTATCCTCCAGTCAAAGTTCCCGTGCCCCAGGAACGGAGCCAAAGATTGGCGCTGGCATCCACATTAATATCTATTTCCCCCAATATCCTCGTCCATGCGAAGAATAGAGCAAAATCTACGTGAGTAAATTGTTCTATGTCCACGCCAGCAAGAGGCATGGATTATCATCAACCCCTGCGGCCGCATGGGCTCATGAGAATCTATGCCTCTTGCATAATGTAAGAGTCTGGTTTCGGCAACTGATATGGACGTACCTATCGTTCTTCCAGATTATTTTGGTAACTTAAGATGCTAGAACAAGATAGGAAGGGTGGACCCCGGGTTTCTTATCGATTATGGGACGTAAATCGCGGTAACTAACCTCCTACAAACATAAATGAGGAACAGTCCTACGCACAGGAGGCGTAGAGCCGCAGCAGACGTTGCTCATGAGGATCTGTGTCCCTCGCAGATAGAAAAAGTGCTGATCGACGTAAAGTCTGTCCGTATTTCAGTACATGTCTCGGTATACATACCTACTCTCTTTTTTCTTTTTTCTTTTTATTTTTTCTTGTTTTGTTGTTTGTTTGTTTAATATCGTGTGTGTGTGTGTGTGTGTGTGTGTGTGTGTGTGTGTGTGTGTGTGTGTGTGTGTGTGTGTGTGTGATATTTGCGTAAGCACTAACCGCATATGATGAATTAATCATGATAGCTCATTAGTATTGTTTGAACAGTTCGGTGCCTGGTTGCACTTTAATTGTCATGGTCGATCTGTTCCATGCAATTTTAGTTTGTACGTAATGCCAGAAGACGACTTCAAATATGAGACGTTTTACTCTGTCAGTGAAGGAGCTGCACTGCCGGTGTTGCTAACGATAAGCATTTCTTCAGTCCGAGGACTTCGCTAACATTTGGTCCGATCTCTGCCTGAAAAAGTCGTAGATTCTCATGAGCCCCTGCGACTGCACGGGTTCATGAGACTCTATGCCGCTTGCAACGGAATGAGACAGCTGAAACACTTCAGGGCTAAAATCTTGCCAGCTTTCAGATTTATTTACAGATTTGATGCGAACTAATTTTTCTCTCGACAGCTCTGTTTTTAACAGATAAATCTGCATGTGAAAACACTCAAACTTTTTGTCTAACCCTTTGGCTGTCGTGGCGCCTTTTGTCGAGGCGTTTCCTGCTTGGCTGTCGGTAACGCTTTTTTTTTTGTTGTTGAGGCCACTCCTGCTTGGCTGTCGGTAGTGCTTTTTGTCGAGGCGGTGCATGCGTGGCTGTAGTTAGCGCTTTTTGTCGAGGCGTGTCGAGGCGGTGCATGCGTGGCTGTAGTTAGCGCTTTTTGTCGAGGCGTGTCGAGGCGGTGCATGCGTGGCTGTAGTTAGCGCTTTTTGTCGAGGCGTGTCGAGGCGGTGCATGCGTGGCTGTAGTTAGTTAGCGCTTTTTGTCGAGGCGTGTCGAGGCGGTGCATGCGTGGCTGTAGTTAGTTAGCGCTTTTTGTTTGTCGAGGCGTGTCGAGGCGGTGCATGCCTGGCTGTAGTTAGTGCTTTTTGTCGAGGCGTGTCGAGGCGGTGCATGCGTGGCTGTAGTTAGCGATTTTTGTCGAGGTGATTCCCGCAGGAATCGCCTCGACAAAAGCACTACCGATAATAAACGGTTAATCTATAATCTGACCTATAAATTTAAATGTTTTCGGAAGAGGGCGTTCGTCCGATTAGCTGGAGATTAAGTACGAGTTTGTTGTGACAGTTTCTGATTTACGTGGGAGTGAATGAAATCATGCAGACACCATTTTTTCGCCACTGTTATCACCCTTGCAAAAATGGAAGCAATCAGAGCAATTTTCTATTAACTCATTCAGCCCTACGGCCGTATTTCCCAAAGTTTGGAGGCGTCATCTAATGACTATGCACCAGATGCAGGACAATGGATTATCATGGTCGACCCATCTCCTGCTGCAGTGCGTTAGGACTAAATGGGTTAAATATCGTGCCTTGGGAACGTGAAGTTTTTTGCTAAATAATATTTTTAAAAACACTTTGTTTGACAAGTTACAAAATGATTACATAGTCTGTCTTTGCTTTCTCCATTTTACTAGAAATAATGGAAGGCGGGCGTCTTTTCCGTGCATTTGTACAGAATGCTGGCAACATCACCATATATATTTGTTGCTTTTTTCTGTCGCACCCAGTGCTTTAAATAGCTTTGCAATTCCTTCCCCACAATTCCTTCCCGCAGTTCCATTTCCAGATAGAATTGCTTGTCATATCTGGAGAGAAAAAAAAATTCCCGAGATGAGATCTCCCCCCCCCCCCCCCTCCCCGTGAGCCACCGAGTCGCTGTGACTTTTCAATCCTCTTTGCCCAAGCTGTCAGGAGGGATGTGTTTTAATCTCCTTGATTTGGAACGGTGGGGGCGAGGGTCTTCTCCCTAATACCCAGTATTTGTTCAGGGACACATGCCTAAACCTCAGCTCCCTTCAACGTTACTTCATCAGAGAAGCAGAACAGTAAAATAAATATACTTGACCGATCCGAAAACGACAAGTGGCATGAATTCTCATGAGCCCGTGCTGTCGCACGGGCTCATGAGAATCCATTCTTCTTGTAGGTGTTGGGGAGGAGGGGGAGGGGACTTCGACTTGATTGAGGAATATTTGTAGAGAATACTTGCCCAGCCTTCCTCCATCGCCGCCATTGATCTCTTGCTGCGGTCCTGCCAACCGGAAGACAACTTAAGAGTTCTCTCCCCTTTCCGGCAGTGCAGTCACGTGAGATGGATGGGATACGGTTTTTGGACGGTACTCCCAAGTGTTAGACATTACGGTTTTATGCGATCAACCGACGAGGCAGTTCTTTATTGTGTTCAGGTCTGTGATTTTCGACCTTACGGCTCAAAGCCGTATATGACCAGCTCAAACTTTAACATCGCAGCACAAAACAAAACAAAACTCCTAGCAATAAATGTACGTGAAAATCACAGTACCGAAACCCGTTTGTACGCTGTCCACCGCCGTGTTCACTGTTACTCAGTGTCAGTTGCGTAAGAGCACCCCACCCACCCTCCTCCCATCTCCGGATCCGCCCCTGGCATTGCAACTGATGTAATCGTCAGAAATGATGCATAGATTCTCGTGAGCCTTTGCGTAGTACTTAGAGTCGCGTGTTGCAAGGGCTGTAACTGTCAGGATGGGGGCAAGGGGACCCGCGAGAGGGCGCTGCCAGTTATGGATGAATTATTCGCTTGTTGATGCCCCCGATCTGTAGGTTTTGGCTGGCAAATTCAATTTCGCATTGATTTACCCGCGGACACTCCTTCCCTAACCTCCGTGCCCCTGGTCCCGCGTCTCTGCCGAGCCTGTCATATTCGATAAAACTCGGATGATCGCCGCAGTCGGATAACACAAAGGGGTCTGGTGAATGCCAGCAAGAGGTATAGATTATCATGAGCCCCTGCTGTCGCAGGGGCTCATGAGAATCTATGCCTCATGCAGAAGAATATCTGCAAAAACCAGTATGTCCATTTTTGAGAAAAGCGAGATTTCCAATGTATTACAACGAAATCTCGCTTTTCTCAAAAATGGAAATGCTGGCTTTAGCCAAATAACGGCAGATTTTGGCTGGTTGATGGTGTGACTAGATGCTGTTTGAAACGAGTTAGCGTTAGAAAGGAGGGGTGAGGGGCTGGGGGTGGGGAAGGGGGGGGGGTGAGTGGACTAAAAATTACGGGGATACATTTTACACGAATATCACGAAGACCTCCAATGTTGGAGGAGTAGGTATAAGGTAAATGTGGTCGATCTCTCCAACCCTTTGCGGCTTCGGACATCATGAAACTCTGTGCATCTGGCAGTGAATGGAGTGGGGTCGAAACTTTACATGGAAAAAGCCCGGAGCTGGTTAGTTTGATCGCTTTGCTCAGCATTCATTCGTTTAGCCCTAAATAGCAACCGCAATTTTGAGGCACAGCTAGCTAGGGTCGATATTGGTAAACAAGAGCTACATGGTCTCACCAGCCCCTATGACTGCCTGGGTTCATGATCTTCTATGACTATTGTTGATAAAATGTAGTGGATAAGGGCCGTGAAGGTTTCTCCGTCCTTTTTACACAAACAAGTCTCAGCTAATGTCTGGATCAACCTTTTATACTGATTTTTTCCCTTCTGATTTATCTGTTGGACTTTTTTTCTCCTGCAGATGCGATTTTCTCCAGGACAAGAGAACCTCTAACGGTTAACGCATTCGAGACGTGCCGCCTCCGGATACGCGGCGCAAGCCGCGTATCCGGAGGCGGCGCGTCTCGAATGAGTTAAAGACGTCAGGCTTGCGGGGTTAACCCTTTGGCTGTCCATAGCACTTCTTGTCGCGGTGATTCCTGATCACCTCGATAAAAAGCGTTAGAGACGGCCAGAGGGCTGAGGAGGAGAGGGCATTTTTACGAAAAGGTCGTCAACGTTAACTCTGAGTACATTCTCCGTCTCCGTAAATTGGCGTTAACTTTAGCAAACGAGAAGCATAGATTTTCATAACACCTGCATCTGCAGGGGCTTATGAGACTCTATGCCTCTTACAGAAGGAAAAGTCCTGCATAGAGACGGAAAAGGGCAGAAATCTATGTATACTTGTGTGTGCTGAAGAGGAGTGGGAAGAATGGGCCCTGGGGGGAGGGGGAGGGATTGAGGCGACAAAAAAATGTTTACGGTGGCACCTTGTTTGTACAAGGGATCCAACAAGTGGAAAAGATCAATGACTTTCATATCGACCTGCCACAGCGATGAAGCTAAATGCCCCCCAAAAGTCATCTGTACTTTGCCCAGGCTCAGCTTCGCAGCCGCACGATGCCAGGATAGAGAGAAACTCGTCCATAGACTAAGAAGATACAAACAAAGAAAGGAACACGCCTAGAAAGGACAAGTATAACACAATTGTGTTGTACTTGTCCTTTCTAAGCGTGTGTCTTTCTGTGTTGGGAGTTTCTATGCATTTTACACTCTTGGCCTTTCTGGCCCGGATTGTGTATGTCGACATTGTCATAAGCTCTGTTTTCAATTCTCAGTGCTGTCGATTCTATCATCATTTTATTGCAATGATTATTGGACATTGTGGCAAACTCGGTGTAGCTTCAATTGTTTTCTGGGTCCTTTTTTCATGATTGCTCGTTTGTCATAAAAGTTTGCAGAAATGTTTTGACGTCGGTTCTGTGTTAGGAAGTCTAGTTTGAATTTTGGGGTCTGATTGTCACAAATTTATGCAGAAACGTTTTGACGTCTATGTTGTTTTACCATGGTCTGGGATCCCTCAATAACGTGGCCAACTGCTTGTTTGGGCATTTGGGGGTAAAGTGTAACCTGCTTCCGAGCTGCAAACAAATTGAGTTCTGCATACTTTAACCCATTTAGCCCCACGGTCGCCTTTCCCAAATCGTACCAGTTCAGGCGCCAAGCTCATCTGGCACCATTATTGAATTATCATGGTCAATCCATCCCTGCTGTAGGACGTTGCGGCTAAATAGGTAAATCGTATTGTTGGGCTTCTCATCCAGACCCAGTCTGCCCTGTTAAGGCAAAAGACAGTATGTCCATTTTGTGAAAAGCGAGATTGTCATTGCTGTATTATGAAAATCTAGCTTTACACAACAATGGATAATACTGTCTTATGCCTTCATAGGGCAGTAGTCATCTGGGAGAGGAATCTATATTTATTTCTAGAATTAAATCGGTTCCATTTTCTCATATCTACCACTCGGACGAAGTTCCCGCCATCTGGGGATTTTCACGAGTCCTTGCAGACTACAGGGGCTCATGAGAACTAGCGCTGCTTCCTGATTTTAATCGGCTTCGTTACTTAATCCGTACGACTCAAATGGACCAGTTCATCTGGGTTTAACGCAAATGGACAAATTCAGACGGACGAAAACAATTCAGTCTTCAAAAAGCCTGGGTTCTCACGAACTCCTGTATATTGCAGAGACTCGTGAGAATCAGTGCTTCTTCCTGGCCAAGCTGCGTTTGGCCTATAGTAAATTGTATCCCTGCATCTCGGATGGAGGAAGTGGTCATGGTTTAACTCATTCGCGGCCAGCCGCATCCGGATGCGGCTGGTTGCGAATGAGTTAAGGCACAGGCCACGTTGTTTGGCTCTCCGCGCCCATTTACGTTGAGTTGTTTAATCGGAAAAGGCAGATGGAAGCGGGCAGCAGTAATGGAATATGACAGGGCTACAAAAAAAGGGATATGTAATTTCCACTAGTTTGCACATTCGATCACAAGCCGAAATCCCATTTACCTTCGCCATCTGTGCCGCACAGACGCTACTAACAGCCAGCAACAGGTATAGGTTCTCATGAGCCCCTGCTTTCAGCAGGGGCTCATGAGAATCTATGCCTTTTGCCTTTGGGGTAAGGAATTCGGCTTAATTGGCGCGCTCACGATCTATTGGCTTCGCTGTTCAGAAGGGAGTTAACCCTGTCTGGCCCCTGGTGCGGCGTTAAATAAGATCAATTTAGTACCTCTGTCAGATGTATTTAAACAGCAGAGCAGAGATCGATATAGTATTGGTGTGATGTTATTGTTTGACGTGGTACTTTTAGTGTTGAGATGACCACAGCGCAATGCTGTCTTAATGACAGAAGTTAATGAAGGCTAAGGCCGCTCCATGAGAGACCGGAAGCGATTATAGTTGCATTACCGGAAGTGATCGCAGTTGCGTTATGTAGGAATCTCGTTCATTCGATACACCATTCTGACGTTGAATGCAGATATCGTTGACTTTTTTAATTAAGAAAATTGGTACTCAAGAAAGCTGATCTCAACAGCAAGTATTGTAGGTATTGTCTTCACAAAGTATGGGGGAAATGCATTTATCCGCAACGCCAGTAATACTAAGCTAGAATGTCCGTGCTTGCAAAAAGCAAGGTTTTCTTAGTTATACAATGAAAATATCGCTTTTCTAAAAAATAAACACACTGGCTCTTGTCAAATAACGGCAATACGTGTATCCATTTTTATTTGTAACGTCTTTGTCGCGACAGACGTGATTTTATGAGACAGAACTTTGCTTTCTCAATTGCTGAATTATGTGAACCAGTTCGTCTCACAGAGTAACCAAATGTACCAGTCGCAACGTGGCAGACGTACGATGTATGTGAGTCTGTAATTTTGGACCTTAGGCTAAAAGACGTAAGGTTCAAAATCACAGACTCGCACACGTATGCAATATTCATGACTGTCTGCTTCGTAGTGGTAGTGGGGTTTCGTGTGTCACTGGCGCTTCCTGCGTAAGCGATAGAGCTATAAAGTTACGCCGTAAAAAAAAAGGAACTTGTCTGACAGTCGGAGGGGTTCAGTTCAGTGGTTCGCTTAAACCTGAACAGTTCCCTACGTCTGAGGATATAACGGGGTCAGCCGCTACCAGCAAGAGCTACAGATTCTCAAGAGCACCCTGCCGCTGTAGACGCTCATGAAAAATATATGGCTGTCGAACTTTGAAAGGCATGGATAACGGGAAGGTTTTTTTTTTAAATTATTTTTATATCAGGATCCTTCGCTCTTAACTTTTTGAGTCGTAGTCAATAAACCTGATGGCGTGTTCAGTTTGAGCGTACATAAATGTAAATTCTTGTTGGCGAGAAATACAAATTGCCATGAACCATGCAAACTGCGTTGGCTTATTTGAATTGTGTGTTTTTTCACTGCAGGAGAAAGAGGGTGTATTTTGTAATGCTTAGTCCTTCCCGCAGGGGAAGCGGGTAGTAGTTACAAATCCCCATCTCAGTGGTGCCCGAATGACTGAAGTTTCAGATCTTGCTCTCATAGTGTAAAACCGAATGTTGTCTCTCTGCAAGAGGCTTAGATCCTCATGAGCCCCCGCCAAGCCTCTTGACTCATGTCGCTTTCGTGCCTGATTTCATTTTGACTGCATGTTTACGTCAGTGGTTCTCGCGACGGAGAGGTGGTATGGTTTTCACCCTGTGACTGTTTAGGAGACTAGAAGTCCCGCAAGCAGCAGGGTATCAAGTAGAAGAAGTATCTTTGGAGATACTATGGCGGATTTATGGTCACTATCAGCCCTGAGTTCTGTCCTGCAAGAAACTCCGCTCCATAAAATTTGTAATGGAATGAATTACATCGCGAGGTCAGCAGATCTGGCGTGTCTAAAAATATGCCCCCGAAGTAATCTCGCGTGGAGAATTTATTTATTTCTTCGAACATAAACTTGAAATATTAAATTTCACGCGGACGCGAAGCAAAACTTTCCATTTTGAGATTGTCGTCTGCTCGAAGCAAAACTTTTGTTTTAGAGATTGTCTGCAGACACGAGACTGTAAATTTCAGCTTTCGAAATAGCTGCAAGGTGCAAATGTGTCTTGGGCGTTAGGGCGTGTTTGTAAACATTTTAAATGACTTTAACAAACGTCGAAACAATGCAAACACTAGGTTACTTTCCCTTGTTTAACCTTTTGATTGCTGCTGACGAAACCGTTCGTAGTTAACCTATTTATCGCCAAGGCCACATTGTCCAGATTTTGCAGGTGTCAATGGGTATGGGTCGACCATGATAATTCAAGGGTAGTACCAGGTTAGCTTGGCGCCTGATGGCGCCAAGCTAATCTGGCACTACCCTTAAATTATCATGCTCGCTCTTTCTCCTGCTTTAGTGCTTCGGGGCTCATAGCGTCGTTCCGCCTAGCGGTATTGTCAGCAGCTAACAAAAGGTTAATAAGTTTCGTACCTTTTGCCACATTTTAAAAGATGCGGATGTGGAAGCAAATTCAAACACAAATTGTCGTTGTTTCGCACAGTTTTGTTATGACAATTTCAACGCATTATAACCGACGAGTCGTACATCGGAACAATTTGAACACACCGTTACTGACGTTAGTCTCGTAAGCTTGTTTATGATTCTTACTTTCGTACCTGTCTCAACAAAACCACAGTTTCGTAACATCTTCACTGCCTTTCATCATACCATGTACACGAGGCGTAGATATTCATGAGCTCCTGCAGCTGTAGGGTTGCATGAATATCTATGCCTCTTTCCTGCAGATCAGCCCCATTTACATCTTTAAAATTGGTATTCATTGTCGACGGCTTCTCAGCAGTCGCATTCTTAGCTCCAAATAAGGTCCTCGGTTTGAATAACAGCTCACAGCCTGGTCAACAAGAAACATAGATTCACATGAGCTCCTGCGAATGCAGGAGCTCATGTGAATCTATGCTTCTTGTAAAAAGAACAGGTTTGATGAGGGGAACTCGTCAGACTAAATGCCCACCCAATCACAAACACACACCAATCACTTAAGTGGGACTGTCGGTGCTTCCGAGAGCGCCTGAGTGCATTAAGAGGGACCTCTTAAGAGTAAGACTGATGAGTCTTGCAACGCGCTCTGGCTTAAAGACACAGTCGTTCGGGTACAGACGGAGCACTAGCAGCACATTGCTTTGGCGCCCCTGGCGGTTGGAGTTCAAACAGGCGACACGTTTGGTTGGTTGGTTGATTGCGATGAACCCCGCTATTGCCAAGGAAAAGTGAACAGTCACCCATCTGCAAGAGGCATAGATCCTCATGAGCTCCCGCTGTCGCGGGGGCCGATGAGGATCTATGCCTCTTGCTGAGACCAATTTGAAACCATGTTCTTTTGAAGGTTACGGAGTTTGGTCGTTGAATGAGGACAGATTTTAGAAACTAAATGTGCGTCCGGGGCATTGCCAGGACGCATATTAGCGTCCGCGTCACAGAAGTGATTGCATAAGATCCTAGAATGGCCATGGGCACTGTAGTCTGTTAGGGCTTAAAAAAAACATGATGCCTTTTACACGTTGATGCAGCTTGCGTAAAATGTTTTGTTAGCCTGGCAGCATTGAGATAGGTGGATTGCACAAGAACGTAAACGGCCGAACTCCAACCAGAGCAACACTCTTGAAATATGCACTGCACATAGATCTCCTACCGGCCTAGATCCTTATTACACACCTTCAGTATCGGGGGTATTGACAATTTAAAGCCCCTTGGGGACAGAGTTTACATGTGTATTCATCCACGCCGATGAGAGCCGTGGGACCTTTGAGTTTTAACACATTTAACACCACGGCCGCATTTCCCAAATTTGGGAGGTGTTACCTAACGACTATGTACCACTTACATGAGACGGACTGACCATGGTAATTCAAGGTTAGTGCCAGATTAGCTTGGCGCCTTCAGGCGCCAAGCTAATCTGGCACTAACCTTGAATTATCATGGTCAGTGCATCCCCTGCTGTAGGGCGCTGGGGCTAAATGGGTTAACCTCGGAGGTAAGAGAGAAAGTTACGTATCTGCTAATCTCAGTTCGTTTGCAGGTGAGAATACGCGCACTTAGGGGAGTGTCAGCGATACAAGAGGGCTGGGTTCCCCCGTAACACGTTACGCCTCGTGTAAACACAAGGCCGGCACAGTTCCAGACTTTTGGCTCGTACCAGGTACCGCAAGCGTTCTTCTCTCCCAATAAAAATTACGGCAGCGACGGCATCGGTGAAGAGTTGCCTGAATACTGTAGTTGCTGGGTGGTTTGTCATGCAAAACTGCACATATAAGTGTTTTCTTCGGATGGCTGTCGGCAGGGCACGAACACAAAGCTGGTAAATAACACAGGCATAGGATGATCGTTGATGATCATCTCCATTAACGCGGGCAGAAGGAAATAGTAACAGTCATCCTGTGTCTGTGGAAAATATATTTTAAAGAGAAGGACAAACAATCTGGATAAAGTTTCGTTAACCCCTTAAGGCGCACCGCATCAGTAGCTGCGGTAGTGTATAGCGTTGCCGGCAACAATTCCGCGGCTATTGATGCGGAGCGCCTTGAATAAGTCGTCCAAGAAATAAGTTAGTTCGGCTTTTTGAAAACGCAAGTGGGTGGGCAAATGCCAGCATTGTTAGCACAGTTTTACACGCGTCTTCATTATCATACCTGTGAAGCTTTGGTTTATTCCAGAGGACTGAGCCCATGAAGCCAACCTAAACATCGCTGGCGACTAAATTAGTGCTACTAACGACAGAATCATTTGCATGGCAGCTGAGAACACGCGTGGGATGCTCAGTTTGTCGTAATATTACTCCGTCTTCATCAGTCAAACACCTCACGACTTCCTCTACCCTAGTAAAAGGGTCCTTATTGAGTCCTGTGATTTTTGTTTTCTCCAAACGTCCTGACTAGAAACAGAATTTGCCGTGAGATTGGTTTTGTCGCCTGCGTGGCGTTAAACCCAAATAACTAACTTAATTGAGAGACGGATTATTTAGGACCATTTTGTGTGCCATGAAGCATGCCTCTTCATTCGGGGGCGCATGAGGATCTATGTCTCTTGAAGGTAGATGGCATTCACTGAAAGTGTGCAGAGAACGTGTGATAGCGATGATGACATTCTTGAGCTCTTCTACCGCTGAGGAATAGTAATGGGCCGAACAAGAAGTGTAGATCCTCATGAGCCCCCGCGAGCGCGGGGGCTCATGAGGATCTACTCCTCTTGCACAGAATATTGTATTGCGTGGAATTATGACGCTGAACGCATGCAGGCAATCCCTACCGCGGACTGATGAGGCACCCAAGAGATTTGTCGAGTTTGATGTGCACAATAACATCTCCAGATGTCTTGCCTTGCAAGGCTCACCATTCCAGAAGTCGATGGCTGAGCAATGCCCACCCTTGCCAGGCACACAGGCTCGTTCACCGTCGGCGCCAGTGGGCGACTGAGACAGCTTATAGTAGTGCCTCCTTAGCTCGACTTCTCAATACCACTCCATTCTATGGCTGTGCCCAGTCTAGCACTGTCGGCTTGGCTCCGTTCGCCAAAATAATCAGTTCCCCCCCCCCCTCCCCCTTTGATCCCCCCCACCCGGGTCTGCCCTGGGGGACTTGGGTGGGGTTAGGTATTTTTTAGTTCCCAGGGTCACCCTGGTCAGCCCCACAGGGTGGGTTTTTCTCTCTATTCTGGGGCATGTGTTTCTGTCTACCCTTTGTCCATTCACCTTTATTTGCCTTTTTAAAACTCTCCCTACTGTCTGCACTGCCTGTAGCTCTTGATATTGGATGTGTGTTGCTAAATGGTCTTAGCTTTATTTAGGCCCCATGTTGTAGGTTTATTTAACGTATTTGACCGGCTGGCGACATACATTCAATTTTCTGTTTAGTTTTTTTTTTTTTTCACAAGCAGTGCAGGCACGTCCTGAGAAAGCCTTGTTGCTGTCGGGACGTTAAGCAATGTACAATCAATCAATCAATCCCCCTTTGAGCGCCCAGGGTGATCCATCACGAGAGAAGTGTATGTAGTAGTGCATAGCTTGCTGTATTTGAAATATGAGCAGTTTCGGCCTGGGACGTGAAAGGGCCACGGTTCGGCAGTCATTGACTAAATACTACAAACTGCAGCAACTAGCTTTTCCCAAACCGGCCAAGGTAAAGCGATCAGTAACTAAATACTACAAACTACCGCAGTCGACATCCCCGTATGTTCCTGCTGTGCGTAAATACAGTCTTTCAGTCAGCCGTTCTTTCCCCTGCAAGTGGCATTGATCCTCATGAGCCCCTGCAGCAGCAGGGAGAATTAATGCCTCTTTGCGGGGCAAACATCTGCGTGCTTTACTGATCCATTCGCAAAAAAAGAGGAAGGTGTGAAGGCTTGCATGTGTGGGGTTTGACTTCTGTGACAAGAAAGCACTTTGAGAAGTGCGGGCAGGTAAGCTAATCAAGAGAGCTTGCATGTACCACTGAGCGCTGATAACCGCCTCTAATGAAGAAAACAGGCGTAAATAGTAGGCATGAGACACAGATCCTCATGAGTCCCCGCTATGCGGGGGCTCATGAGGATCTATGTCTTGCAAACGCGTGTCACTCGCTTGAGGAGTTTGCAAAAGTGGCAGGATGGTAGTTTTGCTTGTTGATTCGGTTCGGGGTGGTGAGTGGAGTGGGTGTGTATGTGTGGTGGGTGGGTTGGGGGTGTTATAGGGGTGTGACTGCGGTGATGATGATCCAACCAGGTGCAAAGCTGAAGGTGTAACTTACCTTACTTATGTTACCTGCTTGTGGGTAAGGGTACGAGTAGATCTCTGCAAATGAGGCATCTTTTCTCTCTAACGTGTTTTCCTTGTGGCTTCCCTCTCCAGATTATGTCATTTGACCCCCCCATTTCTTTTTGTGTTAGCGTTTTTCTTCAAGATTTTCTTTTTTTCCGTGCCCGACCTTTTGTTTGCTCTTCGTAGACTAAACATGAACGCCTGACAGCCTTCCCAACAAAGAAAGAAACACGCTTAGAGAGGTCAAGGTCAACAGTAAATTGTGTAATGCCTTTCCTTTTTAAGTGCGTTTTTTTTTTCTTTGTTGTTATTTTCTTTTCATTTACACGCTTGGCAGTTCGCCTTGTTTGGTTTCGGCTCTCGGTGAACTTGTCTATATAATTTTTAGATGAAAACATACAGCCAGCAAGAGTCACATATACTATATCCTGGTGATGCCCTGCGGGCTGCAGGGGCACACTAGGATCTAAGCCTCTTGCAGAAAGACTTCGTTTGCAGACCGAGTGTTTTTCCATTTTAAATTCTTCGCCCAGTTCTGGGACTTCAAATTTCTTATCGTGAATTGACGTGCGCAAGTTTTGTCAAATTCTCTGCTGTTATCTCTATCATGTGTTCCTGATGAAAAGGGAAAAATTTCAAGGATGGGTGCGCATGCGCTATGCATGCTGTTGCAGTAAAATCTAAGAAGAGCAGAAATAGCTATCTAAAACATGGTAGACTCATGACAAAAGAGAAAATTAATTTTGTTGCATGTTTGTTTCTCTACTGTAATGTTAACCCTTGGCTGTCAGTAGCACTTTTTTTGTCGAGGTGATTCCTGCAGGAATCACCTCGATAAAACCCGCGACCGACAACCAAAGGGTTACAAACTGCATGAACATTCGCAATAAGATGTCAACACGAAGTTAGATGTCTCTGTTTCTAATGGAGACGTGTCTTGCAAGCAGACATTTTTTAAAGCTGAATGCAAAGAAACTCCAAACAACAACCAAAAAAGAAGAAAAAAGAAACACGCTTAGAAAAGACAAAATACAACACAATTTATTCAATAAACAGGGTTGTACTTGTCTTTTGTAAACATGATTCTTTCATGGGAATTTCTTTGCATTTTATTTATGTGAAATGTTTCCAGACATTACGATGTCGCTAAAATACACTCGAACATTTGTATTGTAATGGCCTGTGGGCAGCTGGGTCACTCAGTGGTAGAGTGTTGGTCTCTCGACCGAAAGGTCCAGGGTTCGAATCCAGCTTGGGTCAAAATTTGTTCACATTCTATTTCGGTGCCCCGTCTTTGAAATCACTTTCGTGGTGGACAAAAGACGTTAAGCCCTAAACGTTTAACGTTTAACGTTTTTTTGTAATGGCTTGCAGAAATATCTCTAGATCAGTGAAACGTAACAACATAAAAGTCGTTTACATTTCAACCCATGTGCACTGAAGGACACTCTTGTAGAGGGTGCACGCCGTTTTGTTTTTTAAAGCAACTACGTGCGTAGGTCTATAACAGAAACAGCAGCTGTTTAGGAAAGGAATACGCCATTTTGGCAATAATGACCGGATCTTATCACAGCAAGATGTATATATTACTGCAGTTTACAGATTTAGCTCGCTGTTGAGCACGGCAAAAACTGACCTATTACAGCAGTAATGGGCAGAAAATAACGCGGACCCAGCTGAACATGACTGCAAAGTAGCATATATGGCTAGTTGTGACGTCAAATTGGACGCCTTGACGTGTGACGCAAATGGTCACGTGACGTAAAATGCGACGCTTAGCCCGCCATTCACTTGTCTAATCTGCGCGACCCTCGTCTATCGAGCGAGCGAATTACATGAAATGATTACCGGCCTCCGCCAACAAAGTAAGGGGTTGGAGAAGGCAGCAGACGCGAACGTCAAACGTCTATAAGACGCATAGATCCTCATGAACCACATGAGGATCTATGCGTCTTGCTGTATTTTCATTTGCGTTCACAAATTTATCATGAATGCGTTTTTTAAAAAAAAATTTAAAAAAAATTCGTTGGGCGTCTTTACAGACAAATCTTTGAACGTAGCTATCGGCAGGCATGGAATAGTGGTTTGTGCTGTCCTTCAGGATTACCCCTCTTAACCTAAAGACCCTCGGGCCGTGCCCTGAGCCACTGCGGCTGACGTCGACCCGAGTAACCTTTGCTTACTTACTTACTTACTTACTTACGCCTGTCACCCCTACCCGGGTATAGGCCGTCGACGAGAGACCTCCAGCAACTCCTGTCCTGTGCTTCTCCTTCGATTCTACTCCAGGTGGTTCCCAGTCTCTTGATGTCTGCTTGGAGGTCTCGACGCCAGGAGTTTCTCGGCCTACCTCTTTTCCTCTTTCCCTGGGGGTTCCATGACAATGCCTGCCTAGTGATACTGGAAGCTGGCTTTCTCAGACTGTGACCGATCCATCCCCATCTTCTTCGCCCAATTTCATTCTCTGCTGTTATCTGCTCTGTTCTCTCCCAGAGTCTGACGTTGCTGATCTTCTCTGGCCAGTGGATTTTCAAATTTCTTCTAAGGCAACTGTTCATGAAGGTCTGTACTCTGTTGACTGTGGTTTTTGTCAATCTCCATGTCTCTGCTCCATATAGGAGAACTGCTTTTACATTGGAGTTGAAAATCCGGACTTTGGTGTGTTGTGACAGCTCTCTGGAACTCCACACTTTTTTCAACTGGAGAAAGGCTGCTCTGGCTTTACCGATTCGTGCTCTGACATCTGCATCAGTGCCGCCTTTTTTGTCTATGATGCTCCCGAGATAGGTGAAGGACTCCACATCCTCCAACGGGGTGCCAGCAAGCAAGACTGGTTCTTCCCTGGTTGCGTTCAGTCTCATTGTCTTTGTTTTCTGTTTGTGAATGGTGAGGCCCACTTGGGACGAGATGTCAGCAAGCCTCGTGGTCTTGTCCTGCATTTGTTGATGAGTGTGGGACAGTAATGCCAAGTCGTCTGCAAAATCGAGGTCGTCAAGCTGTGTCCACAGTGTCCACTGTATTCCACTTCGTCTGTGCTCTGTGGTCATCTTCATGACCCAGTCTATGGCCAGTAGGAAGAGGAACGGAGACAGCAGACACCCCTGCCTGACACCAGTTCTGACCTGGAGCTCTCTGGTGAACTGCCCTTCGTGGATCACGCGACATGTCATGCCATCATAGCTGCTCTTGATCAGGCGGACGAGCTTTGTGGGTACACCGTAGTGTCGTAGGAGTTTCCACAGAGCCTCTCGGTCCACGCTGTCAAATGCTTTCTCATAGTCCACAAAGTTGACGTACAGCGGGGAGCTCCACTCCAGAGACTGTTCCACGATGATGCGGAGAGTGGCGATCTGGTCTGTACATGATCGGTTCTTCCTGAATCCTGCTTGCTGGTCTCTCAGCTGGGGGTCAACGGAGCTCTTCATTCTCTCTAGGATGATCCTGTTGAAGACCTTTCCTGGTACTGACAGCAAGGTGATTCCTCTGTAGTTGGAACACTTGCTGAGGTCGCCTTTCTTGGGAAGCTTGATTAGGTACCCCTCCTTCCAGTCAGCTTGCATCACCTCCTCTTCCCAGATCTTTCCAAACAGTGGGTACAGCATCTCAACTGTTGTCTCTAGGTCTGCTTTCAGAGACTCCGCTGGGATGCCATCTGGCCCTGCTGCTTTGCCATTCTTCAAAAATGCCACTGCTTTTCTGATCTCTTCCCGGCTGGGTCTGTCACAGCTGATGGGTAGGTCGGTCTCTGCCGGCTGGATGTCGGGGGGGTCGGGTGGGCTAGGTCTGTTCAGTAACTCTTCAAAATACTCGGCCCATCTGTCGAGTTGGTCTGCTCTGTCTGCAATAGGCTTGCCTTCTTTGTCTTTTACTGGTCTTTCTGTATGGCCATACTTACCCGACAATCTTCTGGTAATGTCGTAGAGCTGTTTCATGTTGCCGCTGCCTGCTGCCTTTTCTGCCTCTGCTGCCAGGCTGTCTGTGTAGGCCCTCTTGTCTGCCCTGATACTCCTCTTCACCTCGCGGTTGGCTTCCGAGTATTCCCCCTGTGCCCTTACTTTGGCTGCTCTTGTGCGACTGTTGTTGACCGCTGCTTTCTTCTGCTTCCTCGCTTCTATCTTCTTCAAGGTCTGTGCCGACAGCCAGTCCTTGTGGTGGTGTTTCCTGAACCCTACAGTGTCTTTGCAGGTTGAGTTCAGCGCCTCTCTAACTGCCTTCCACTGCTGCTCTGTGGTGACCGCCTCCTCTTCATTTACTAGCTCCTGTAGCGCTTGAAACCGGTTGGACAGCACCAGTTTGAACTCTTCTCTAACTCCAGTTTCTCTCAGGAGGCCTACATAATAGCGCTGTCTTCTTGTTGTCTCTGTGCAGCTTTTCTTTAGCTTGAGCTTCATTCTTAAGGTAAGCAGATGGTGGTCTGAGGCGACATCTGCTCCCCTCCTCACTCGAACATCTTGAAGGGATCTTCTAAATTTCTTGCTAATGCAGATATGGTCTATTTGGTTCTCTGTTGTATGGTCAGGTGAGACCCAAGTTGCTTTGTGTATTCTTCTGTGTGGGAAGATGCTGCCTCCAATGACAAGTCGGTTTAGAGCACAAAAGTCTACAAACCTCTCCCCGTTCTCACTCATCTCCGAGCCTAGTCCCTGTCTCCCCATCACCTCTTCGTATCCGGTGTTGTCCTCCCCTATTTTGGCATTAAAATCGCCCATGACGATGGTGATGTCTCGCTCCGCACATTTGTCCACGGCACTCTGGAGTCGGTCGTAGAACTCTTGTTTCTCTTCCTCGTCACTGTCATTGGTGGGCGCATAACACTGGATGACGTTCAGCTTGAGCTTTTTCTTGGTTCTAAAGGCTGCTGTTATAATTCTTGGCCCAAGAGGTTCCCAGCCCATCAGCGCTCTCTGTGCCACTGGTGACAGCATGAGTGCTACTCCTTCTGTATGGGGGGCATTCTCCTCTTCATGCCCTGAATACAGAACCATCTCCCCACTTAACAGCCTTTTCTGGCCAGACTGCGTCCATCTGGCTTCACTGATGCCTAGCAGGGAAAGGTTGTACTTTTGCATTTCCGCTGCTATCTGGGCGGCCTTGCCGCTCTGGTACATGGTCTTGACGTTCCATGTGCCCATGGTTGTATCCCTGGATAGAGAGAGGCGGCTCGGTCCTGTGGCTTCCGAAGACTTCCGGCTTTCACCACAGGACGTCATAAGTCTTCTAGTAGAAGAACCTTCCTCCTCCAGGAAAGGAATTACTGTTAGTCTTTTCGTCGGCGTTTTTGTAGCTATTTCCTTTTTTGCAGGGTGGGGAAGCCCTTACTAGGAGGACCAGGGGTTTTCTGTCGGGGTCACCTTCCCTTAGACCATGTTGGTTCACGGCACCTTATTTCATTCGGTGCACCCCTCTCACGAGGGACCCCCTATCCACCACCCAGGGGACGCGCCTCAACGCCGTATGGTCCCAGCGCGAGGCTTTGCTTACTTGAAGTGGTCTAAAGACATTACATCCCCCTCGCCATCCGCATTTCTGCATCCATATTTCTCACGCAGAGTAGCAGCAGTAGTAGTGTACAGGCGTGCACAGGCTGCGGGATCCAGAATCGGCTCTCTATCGGTTAGCCTTTAATAAGTAGTTACTAGCATCGGGGCCGATCGATCTGCGTACACGCCAGTGGGGCCAACAAAAAAAAAACCCCAAAAAAACAACAACAAAAAAAAACACACCAAAACAAACCAAAAAAAAAACCACTACAAGACGTGGGGTGAGAAAGAGAAAACGTGCGGCGTTTTTCACACTCGTACCGAGCGCATCCATCTAACATTTGAGTTCTTCTGCATTTGTTTGGTGTCTGTAGAGTGCGAGAGGTTTGCGATGCCGTCGGAGATTGCGGCTGTCACGCACACATTTTTATGCTCTCGCGGCCAAAGGTGACTGCGTGTGCTGGTCTGTGGTTTTGGGGCCTTACGGCGTCCACAACCACAGACCAACACACACTTGGCGGACTTGCAAGAAGAGCAAGGTCCAAATCGCGGAGCGCCGCAGTGTGACTGTATGAAAGCTTGACCTATTCAGTTCTGATTACTATATGGCAGTCGGACAGATGGGACGCCGATACCCATTCAGTCCGAAGACTCGGGCTATAATAACAAAGATTAACCCATTTTACCCCAAGGCCTCACTTCCCAAAATGTCGAGGTCTCGGATGACAATTATGTACCAGTTGCAGGAGATGGATCGACCGTGATAATTCGAGGGTAGTGCCAGGTTAGCTTGGCGCCATCAGGCGCCAAGCTAACCTGGCACTACCCTCGAATTATCATGGTCGGTCTACCTTCTTCTGAAGTGTGTCGGAGCTGAATGGGTTAGAAGTACAGATCTGGCAGGGACACCCCTCTACATCCCCCCACCCGGCCCCCCACACCCACCCCCTCCAGAAAAAGTTATATGTATCGGATGTTCGACATGGCCAACGTCTGTATAAGTAGAGTCGGCAAACATTTGTTTTTGCGACAACCTACGTATGAGCAGAGTCGACACACATTTGTTTTTGCGACAACCTACGAGCACAGTTAGGTCAGATTTGTCGCACTGACGCGAAGATGTATTTTAGACAAATAGCAATGGAGACCGTGTTTTACAATACGTCAACCATTTTCTTCCATCTGCAAAAGGCATAGAGCCCCATAATCCTATGTGGACGTAGGGGCTGATATCAGTCTTAAGTGGTTGGGATTGGGCAATATATATCTGTTTCAAACGTCTGCTTGTTAGATGCTGGGGAGCGTGCGGCGTGCGGATGGACACGAAACTAACCAGACACACAAAATGCTTTGTACGCAGTAAGGACGCAGACACACCTTGGACACGAACAAACTGCGAAAACCTTCCCTCTGCGCTAGAGACAGATTCGCGTGAGCCCCCCAAAACTGATAAGGAGCTCCTGAGGATCTGCGTGACTTTATAACAGTGATTAGCCCAACTGACCTATGTCTGCGTTTCTCAGACGACCAATCCTGGTGTCATCTGCATGAATGAGCTTGATATCCTGCGCAAGCCACTAAGCAAGGTGCTCCGCGACAGCGGAGCACATTGCTTAGTGGCTTGCGCAGGATGTAAGCTCACTCATGCAAAGCTCTGAGGTTTGGGCACACAAGGGTTAAAGACTGGACAATACGCGCGGATCCTCAGCAAACAGTGGTCAAGGCAGGGCTTCCAGAAACGTCTTCCCACAAACAGTCCAGATTCCAGTCCATCTTTGCTCTGAAATATCCACATACCAGGAGCCGAGACGTGTATCAGTCGGATCGTTGACAACAAGCAGCGTGGATATTCATGAGCCCCTTGCGTTTTGCATTGGCCCATGAGGATCTGTGCCGTCTTGCAGAGGATGTTTTATCGAACAAACAAGCCAAATTTTCTCCTCATCTCCAGCACGCCTGCCTGTTGACTGCGCTCATAAAGGTATGGCCTTCGGGATTGGGACAAGATGAAGCATTGTCACTCGATTGTCAAGTTGAAGTCTCGTTGAGCTTGTGCGTCTGTGTCGCAGAGATGTATGCAAATGGAGCCGATACCAAATTGGCAAGAGGCATAGGTCCTGAGGATCTATGCCTCTTGCAGGTAGTACAAAGGGAGGAGTGAGGGACAGCAACAAGGTTTGTGGTGCTTCCAAACAAAAAACAATTACTGTGAATATTGTCATGTCCGGTGTCTGGTTTGAACCTACGATGTAAAATACTGGTAATTTGCCAAGTTCCCTTGATGCATCTTTGTTGTGTTTGTGTTTTTGTGTACAGACACTAGAAATTCACAACAAAGAAAGAAACACGCTTAGACGGGACAAATGTCGCACAGTTTATAAATTGTGTTTTGCTTGTCCTTTCTAATCAGCTTTCTTTCTTTTCAAAGGAAAATAATGCCAGGGGAGTTTACCCAAGGGTATCGCCTTTCGGTAAAGGACATTTTTATGTTTTCTTACATATTATGTTCATATTTTCTATACTAACAATACCAGCGTCAATTTCAGAGCTTTTTAGAAAGGATAGGTACAAGACATTGTCTTGGACTCATCTTTCTAAGCGTGTTTCTTATTTCTTAGGAATTTCTTCGCATTTCACACGAGTTTCCAGCCACCTTTTGGGTCCGGATTCCGTACCCTAACTTCGTGTTTCACACACTTACCCTTTTGTCTGCCCAAAGTGACACGTTTCTGCGGCCTTTTGTGTTGTTGTTTGAAGAAGGTGAAGTGTGCCCTTTGTAATATTTGAGCATAAATCTATGGCCTGAGAAATATGTTTGACTAGGATGGATTGCAAGATAGACCTTTCAAACTTGTTTGTTCGCGAAATGTTGCGAGCCATGACATCGACGCGTGGTGTGTGTGTGTGTGTGTGTGTGTGTGTGTGTGTGTGTGTGTGTGTGTGTGTGTGTGTGTGTGTGTGTGTGTGTGTGTGTGTGTGTGCGTGTGAGATTTTGAACGCGTCAAATAAAACTAACCCTTTGGCTGTCGGTAGTGGGTTTTATCGCGATGATTCCTGCATCGCAGGAATCATCGCGATAAAAACCACTACCGACAGCCCAAATTTTAGCCATGTATCCGTTCGCAGGCGCTGCCTCTCGACAAATTTTCTTCATTGTAACTTCGCTAAAACTTCGGCGTAACGGAACGCAGACTTGGCAAGGGACCTTAGAGTTTCATGGTAGAATCTGTGAACAACAGAAACCGAATCGTTTGTTTAAAGTTTATGGCTCATCATACACAATGCGCGTCTTGGAAAAAGACCAAACGACATGCCTTTTACCTGGCAGCTTGTCATCATAAAGGTGATTTGCATTTGTTTCCTAATCGCAGAAACATCTTTTGTTATTGTCTGAAGTCTAAGGATGAGAGAGAGAGAGAGAGAGAGAGAGAGAGAGAGAGAGAGAGAGAGAGAGAGAGAGAGAGAGAGAGAGAGAGAGAGAGAGAGAGAGAGAGAGAGAGAGAATTGAATTGAATTGAAACTTTATTTTCTAAGGATGAAGATAGTAGGCACGCAGGCCTTTTTACATGTCTGTCCTTAATATCAATTTAAATACATATAACAGAGAGAGGAGGGAGAGAAAGAGGGAGAGAGAGATAGAGAGTGAGAGAGAGGAGAGAGAGAGACAGGAGAGAGAGATATGTGATAGTGATGATGATGATGAAACGTTTATTAGGATAACAGTTTAGTCATTATATTGCCTCTCTTTCAAAATGTACTGCAACAAACTGTACAAGATAATTATCCAACACAAAAAAGCTGGAGAAAAGGATACAAATACAGTCAAAAAGGCGTTTAGGCTTTATGTCTTTTTTTTTTTTTTTACAAAGGCGATTTCAAATACAGTCAAACAAGAGGGAGAGAGAGAGGGGGGAGGGGGGGGGGAGGGAATTGGTTTTACTGAAGAGAGATGAGAGAGGGGGAGAGAGAGAGAGAAAGAGAGAGAGAGATGTGCCGTAAGGTCCGAAATCACAGACCATCGTGTCAGCTTTGTATGGCGTCATTTGTATCGCAGTTAACCCCTTCTCTGCAAGTGGACGCAGACTGTGTACTTGCAATCTTTGTTTTTTCAACGCCAGAGAACCCACACTGCCGTCCCATGAATGTGGACTGATACAAGGTGGTTTCAGCAAGAGGCATAGATCCTCATGAGCCCCCGCAGTTGCAGGGGCTCATGGGGATCTATGTCTCTTGCAGCTGAATCGTTAGTGTTCAATGTTTTCTTGGCAGTCATGGGGTTAAAGGCGGGAGACAAGAACTAAAAACCTCCGTGCCTTTTTCAGGCTGGTGATGGAGCGCTTGTAACGAGTGAGATTGAAATGTGGCCATTGCTCACTGCAAAGCGGTGTCGGCCACACTTTGTAATAATTACCGAGAAGGGGCATCAAACTGTCGTAGACGGGAAACGATTTACCTTCCCCGGTCAGGGAAACACAAGCCTAAATGGAACTACTCCTTGCCAGCAACAGGCGCATTTCCTCGTGAGACCCTGCAAACTGGAGGGATTTATTTGGACTGATGCCTTTTGCAGATGGAAGAGATTTGGGCATACCAGGCAATTGCGCCAAGACCAGGAAGGTGGTTTTTAGACACGAGTGCAGAGAGTTCTGCCCAACACAGTGGCAAAAGCCAGACAGAGTAAGTCTATTTTTGTGTAAAGCGAGATTTTCAATGTAATACATTGAAAATCTCGCTTTTCACAAAAAAACAGAGAACTTGAAACTGGCATTTGCCACGAGTTCGAAGTGGAACCTCTTTCTCAACGGCAGCTTAACCCTTTTAGCCCCAAGGTTCCATTTCTCAAATTTTGGAGGTGTTGGCTAACGACTATGTACCAGTTGCCGGAGACGGCTTGAAGGCGCCAAGCTAATCTGGCACTACCCTTGAATTATCATGGTCAAGCCATCTCCTGCTGTAGGGATCCGGGGCTAAAAGGGTTAATTCCTCTCTGTAAAACCGTGCTTCTAGGCCTTGCGCCAGATTGCCGTGGAGGAGGTTTACACTGCCATGATTTGGCAAAGGCGATTTTAATTGTTAAAGAATGAAAGTCTCGATTTTCTCAAAAAAAAGGACATACCGTTTTTTTGCCAAATCACACCAGTACTCCCGTCTGCATGGCAGTGCACGTAGAGCGTATGGTGAACAAGTGGTTATGTGCATAGCTTCTCCATCAAAACAGTCGCTAGTTTAAAATCGGATAGCTTTTTTGATTTGAGGACCAGGCATTGCAGTTTTGTGGGCTAGTGACCACCAGCAAAAGGCATAGATTTGTTTTTATCTATGAGACTTTGTCAGAGAACCATGAAAGTCTGTGCCGCTTGCACACTCTTTCGTCAGCAGGCACGTGACCACAGCCACCTTGTCACAGCCAATCAGCTTCTAGCACGGAACGCAGTCATGGCGCATTGCACATCCAGCGAGAAACACATGCAGTATTTTCTCTTCACTGTGTCTAGAGCATTTAGATCTAAACATGCGCTTCCTTTGCTGTCGCGTTTTGCAGCTAATATAAAGTACCATTTTTAGGATGAAGCCACCGACACAGTTTAACAAGTACTGTTAAGTACTGTTGGTTGCATGGCGCAGGGGGGAAAGTGTCTCCTTGTCATATACCAAGGTTGAAACTCTTTACGGCAGAGAAGTGAGTAAACACAATCCAGCAGCAAGAGACATCGATCCTCATGAGCCCCCGCAGTTGCGGGGGCTCATGAGGATCTATGCCTCTTGCTGACACCCACAGTGTATCCACCTATCTTGGTCGGATTTGGTTTTTGATTTCACAAATTGTTCACACACACTATCCCGATATGCGACCGTAGTTTTGTCCTGCTAGTAGTCTGACTACACGCTCACCCTCATTGCGTGAATGGGCGACGGGGGTAAAATGGGATATTGCCGCAATGTCTGCGACCACTGGCAGTGACTGGGGTTAAGAATGAAATTGAATCAGCAGATGGCGCCCAAAACTCGTGGTATGATTTGCTTATGTATGCATGAGATCACACAGGAATGGCTTCGGTTCGCTATTGCGCCCAAAATATCAGAAATATGTGTGCTGGTCTGTGATTTTGGACCTTACGGCCCTCGGCCGTAAGGTCCAAAATCACATACCAGCACGCATGTTTTGTGGCGTATGATGTTTATACAGCGCTTTTGACCTCATCTACGCGGGTCAAAGCAGTTGCAATGCTGTATGGCTGAGCTTAATCACAATACGACCCAAACTATCCTGCAACTTTTGTCAGCACAAAGGACTGAAGTTACCAACGTGTTCGTTTGCAAATTGACACACATCACCATGGACCGGTGCGTGCTGTAGGGGTCTTCAGGATGAATGCTTCATTCTGTCAAGAACTCGTTCAGATGTGTATCTGTGAACTTGCAGAGGAAGGGGTTGTAGGTGTTTTAGTCTCACCAGATCACATTTTCAGAGATTGGAACTGGAGACGGTATTTATCGAAGACATCTGAAAGAATATACATAACGTACAGCACACTAAATGTCTTTACTTCAGTGTAGCAAGGAGAATCAAAGCTGGATTCTCTTTGAGTGTAGAGAACTCATGCTGCGCTGGTTGGCGCTATAGAATTATTTTGGCAGAAAATACACTGTATTCACGCTGATAGCTTACCGATACCATCTACGGCCTGTTTGTACCCGGGTCGTTCTTTCGAAAGAGCCGTGCAGGTAAAGTCATCCGCCTTCAAGAAGCATAGATCCTCGTGTGCCCATGAAGTTGCATGGGCACATGAAAATATATGCGTCTTGCTTTCTTGTTTTTGCATCGGCGTACATCTATGGGAGTGATCCAGACTACAATGAGATCGTCAGATTCAAACTGAACAAACGAAACACATCTCCAAGAAGCATATATCCTCATGTGCCCCTGCAACTGCAGGGGCACATGAGGATATATGCTTCTTGCTTTTCTATTCTTCGTCGGAGGGGGGACATTCATTGTACGCTCGGATCATCAGATTACTTTTTTTGGTGGTCATGACGGCCAAGAGACTTAGACACTCCTGTAGCCTTTCATCTCAGTTTTGAAGAGTCTGTTGGCTGCTTTTAGCTCGAGTTCCCGCAGGTTTAGTACACATCTAGAAAGCTATTTTGCTGATGGGGTTGAGTAGTGTACCGCATCAAGGTAATGATGCCTTGATATTGCGAGATCAGTGCTTGTACGTTGATGGGATGGGTGCTTACTGATTTACACGTGCTTGCAAATCAGATGTAAACTGCGAACAGGTTGTTGGACTATGCTGTGTGATAGTCTACGGGTGTTTTTTTTTTCTACCTTAGGATTATAAGCCAAATTGGTTATTATTAACCCAAGACCGCATTTGCAGTCCATCTACGCACTGTCAGTATTTGCAGAGAAAGTGTCAGGAAAACTCTCTGACTGGTGTAAAGAAAAGGAAGATTATCAGGTGAAGAATTCTACATTCGCTTTGATCTTATCGTTGGTGTGTTCTCTGGGACCGCGGAATCCGGTTACTGACTTATCGCAAACATTTTTACTAAATTAGCTTGTTTGGACTGGCCAATCGAATCAGCGTTCACATAACTGGTTGGATAGCACAACAGCACTGGTTTCCATTAGACTTAACACAGTAGCTGCAAGAGGCATAGATTCTCATGAGCCCCTGCGAGCAGGGGTTCCTGAGAATCTATGCATCTTACTGATAAAGATTAGTTCCCTCAAATCTTCAAATTTTGTGGTGTTATTAGTTAATTTTTCAACTGTAACTGGTTTTGGCTACGTCGTGTTGTGTGGATCTAGGGATAGGGAAAGTTTGCTATTTTACATACACACTTCATGACTGCTACTTTTGTGTTCTTTTAGCACTACTTTGAGCCCCCACCCGGGTCTGCCCTGGGGGACTTGGGTGGGGTTAACTATTTTTAGTTCCCAGGCTCACCCTGGTCAGCCCCACAGGGTGGGTTTTCCTCTCTATTTTGGGGCATGTGTTTCTGCCTACCATTGGTCCATTCACCTGTATTTTCCTTTTTTAAACTCTCCCTACTGTCTGCGCTGCCTGTAGCTCTTGATATTTGATGTGTGTTGCTAAATGGTCTTAGCTTTATTTAGGCCCCATGTTGTAGGTTTATTTAACGTATTGGACCGGCTGGCGACATACAATCAATATTCTGTTTGGGTTTTTTTCACAAGCAGTGCAGGCACGTCCTGAGAAAGTCTTGTTGCTGTCGGGACGTTAAGCAATGTACAATCAATCAATCAGTACAAGCAATGCTACTTTGAGCTATCTTTTGCACTACGTTTTAGGGTTTTTGTTTTTTTTTTTTGTTTTTGTTTGTTTTGAAGGACTTTCTATGATTTTTTTTTTTATTTTTTTTTTATTTTTTTTTTTTTTTTTTGCTGGTTGATGCATCTCTTGCGTCTCTGGCATTGAAACGAAAACAGATGCGTGTTTGTTGTTTGAGTTGGTTAGTTCGGGGTTAACGTCCCCGGCACCGGAGGAACAATGGTCGACCCTAACAAGCAGTTTTATGGGAGACAGGGACAGTTATTGTCAGTAGAGTGCAGCTTGAACACTGATAAATTTAGGCGCACTGCAACCGCATCACTCTAAGATTTACCAAAACCATTCAACGGATGTGTTATAGAGCACGCCTGTTCTTTGGCCTGGGCGATCTTGTTTACTCTGACTGTCTCTATTTCTGTTTTGTATGGTCGATCCATCTTCTGCAGCGAGAGCTGAAAATTAAAGGGATGTATGATGTTGACTACTCCACTGTGGCTATTACGAGTATCTATGGTCCAACAGGCCCCGGCCATCACTTGAACTCCCGACATACTTCGGATAGCACCCAAAATATGGCCTCGGCATCTGGGGGCAATTGGCCCTATGGTCCGACGCCTTATCATAATGCATTCAGCGTCTGAGGGGATGCATGTGGATAAAAAGACTGGAGCGATTCAGCAAGAGGCATAGATTCTCATGAGCCCCTGCTGATGCAGGGGCTCATGAGAATCTATGCCTCTTGCAGAAGGAATTGGATAGGCAGTTTGGACGTACGGTCGGACTCGTTATCAGAAGTTTCTGCCGGGATGACCCGTGTCATACTGATAAACTGGCAAATATATGACAAGTTTCTGCTCACTGCACCAGCAGGAACCCCCTCGGGCGACTTTCTGCGTGCACGCAGCCTATTAATCCTTGCGATAGGCGTTCAAGCTGCTCGTTTAGCGTGGCTTCGTTCAGTTCATCCGTCGCACGGGATGACCTTATCTTTGTGCAGACCTTTCGGCAAAACTTCAGCGAAAACCAAAATCCATACGCTTGCAAGAGGTCGCATAGAGGTTCATGGCTCATGATTATTCTGTACTTCTTGTTGGTTAAGTTATTTATATGTCTAACTGAGCTGGAGTAAGTTATGGGACGTTTAATTGGCACTTTATGTGCCTCTTCTGGGTACAGTAAAGATATTGGCTGCCAAATATATTGTTTTATCTTTTTTATGTCATTGTTTTCTTTCTATTTATTTTTCTTTTCTTTTCTTCCTTATTTTATTTAATGTAATTTTTTTATTCGGGTCGTGGACGTGATTTTTACAGGATCAGCAGGCTGCATTTCTTGAAATGATTACTTGTAGCTTCCATCGTAAGCTAAGTGACTTCTGGTGACGTTTGCTAGACAAATAACACACAGAATGTCGTACGGGAACTGTGTGCATAATCGCAGCACTTTGGCGCCGAGATGCTGGTCGTCTGGTAAAGCAAAAAGATCAAACGATATAGGTACCCAACAGTCACACGAGGTCACACCTTCAGGATTTCCTTCAGTTGAGGAGCAGGGGTATTAATGAGCATATGACGCTGATTTTTGTCAGCGAGAAACATAGATTCAGATTTTTTTGCTGGGGACCTTGAGGCGTGGCTCTGTGTCTCTTGCAAATGGAAAGGCTTGGTTGAGGTAGGAATTTGTACCTCACAAGGTCTGCTCGGCATAATTAATTGACCATTCTGGTAGACGTCCAAAACACGTGTTTGTCACATTCATCACTGCACCGACACGGTGTGCATTTACTCTTACACCGAATCTTCAAGAGACATAGATCCTCATGAGCCCCCGCAGTTGCGGGGGCTCATGAGGACCTATGCCTCTTGCTGGCTAATTTTCATCTATGTTTCTCAGATAGAACACGGTCGCAGGAGACAAAGCCGCCTAAACAGCACAATTCAGGTTTAAAAGGGAGAGAGGACACAGCTGGTGTTATGTAACGCCGTGATCCGTGATCATGAAAAAAAAAAAAGAATATGCGCATGTTTTGGATACAAGCTAACTTTGTGGTAGCTATCATATATCGACGTAAACGTGAGGATCGTGCATGTTTTGCAAGGAAGAGATTTGCCATTATGGAACCGTATTGTATAAGATCAAGTTTTCACCCCTACCCCAACATAATTATTGTGTAAGATCGTTTTCATCTCTACGCCAAACATATTGACTCTATCTCTCCCCACATATATGCCGGTTTACTTCAGCTCATGACAAGGTCGGATTTAACAACAGGCGGATTTAACAACCACCCGATCACACGTAAATTACATCGCTTATAACAAACTTCGATATAACAGCAACAAGATGTAGGTCGCCTGGCACTTTGCTATATCCGAAGTTTACTGTAGTTCTGTATAGTTCTTTGTAGAAGATGTGACTCACTCAAGGCGCTCCGCATCAATAGCTGCAGCTATTGATGCGGGGTCTCTTGAATGAGTTAGGAGTTGGGGGTGGGGGGGGGGGGGGCTATGAAGTAAGTGGATCAGAAAAAGAGAAATGCTGAGTCCAGCGAGTTTTTGTGTACTATGGATGTATGGATGGTAAGGGAGTAGGGAACCGTCTTGCCCGGATACCTTTTGAAATGTACAAGCGGCCCTTCAACCAGGACCCTTGTCTAGATCTGCACTAGTCAGATTCACATCAGTCCTTGCAGCTGCAGGGTCTTATGAAAATCTGTGCCTTTTGCTGCCGGTGATCGTTCGCATTTAGGTTACTTACTTTTTGCTACTTTAAAGGAGGAAAGAATCGTGGTTACATCTGGACGACCCAAAAAAATTGATCCTCATTAACAATAGAAGTACATCGATTTTTATGTCTGTAGGTACTATTCTTGTCACATCTGAGTGCAAGAGGCATGGATCCTCATGAGACCCCGCATGCGGGGGCTCATGAGGATCTATACCACTTGGCGCCCTACTTGAATCCCTGTTCTAGAACACTGTCTTCGAACCTTCGGCGCGCGGTGGTCGAACTCGTTTGATACCATTCCTGTGAAGTCGTTCAGACAAGTTTAAAGTTCTCTTGACGTCATCTGACAAATTTCAAGTTTTACAACGTTCGTTACTTAGTGTTAAAGTATCACACATCACGCACAGGCCAAATTTAACTGTCTGCTTTACCACATATCACCCTTGAACCTCCAGTCGTAACAAAAGTGATGATGATGAAGATGTCCAGGCAAAGAGATGGGCTGTAACATGTCCTTTGAAAGGTAAATCAAAAGTGGCGCAGTTGAAGTGCGCCTAAATTGATCTGTGTTCAGGTCGTACTTTATAGGCAATATCTGTCTCTGTCCCTCAACAACCCAACCGTTAGAGCTGTCCATTATCACTCTGGTGCCGTGGACGTTAAACCCCGAACTAACCAACCAACCAACCAACCAAACAAACCAGAGGTGATGATAATGACTTTTTCTTTTACTTGTGAGCTTTCGCTTGTTCAGTGTACCACCCTTCTGCATGAGGTATAGATCTTCATAAGCCCCCGCAGATGCGGGGGCTCATGAGGATCTATGCCTCTTGCTGACACCACTTTGAATCATGTTCCAGGGACACCTAGGGCGTTCTGGTCTTGAATTGAAGAAGATTGCAGAGGCAGAGTCTGCGTCAGCTGGCCCTGAACGGGTTCAAATTTAAGCCAGCTGACGGTTGATAGGAAAAGGATCAGGCTTTTGACACGTGAAATTCTCACGCATTCAAATCTCCAATATTTCGATTCCAAAGACTTGGCCTCAGCACTCCGGACCGGCGACACGACATCCGGCCCGTATGCACTGCAGCAAGTGTATTATTTCCTGTACAGCTCAAACGTGCACTTCGGCCTTTCTAAAATGACGCCCGAAGGAAGAACGGAAACGAGCTCTCACGTTTTCCTTGAAATTCTGACGTAATCGGGTGTATTCCCCCCCCCCTTCCCCCCTCCCCCCCTTGCAGACTATGTGTGTGTGTGTGTGTATGTGTGTGTGTGTGTGTGTGTGTGTGTGTGTGTGTGTGTGTGTGTGTGTGCTTGCGTGCATGCGTGCGTGTGTGTTGGTGTCTGTCGTTTTCGCCTGCGCATTGAGTTACATTATAAATATGAGAAATGCGCCATACAAATACCATGTATTATTATTATTATTATTATTATTATTATTATTAATTCATTCGGGCCGGTCACTGCCGGGAAATTTAGCCTCCGCCCAACTGCAAGAAGCATAGATCCTCATGAGCCCCCGCAATTTTTGCGGGGGCTCATGAGGATGTATACTTTTTGTTGAGACCAATTGTTATCGATGTGACGGTTGTGACGTTTTGTCGTTGGTTGAACGACGATTTCAGAGACGAAATATGCGTCCAGTGGAAGGGAAGGAGTTAAGTCATTGCGCTGCCATAAGGTCCACAATGACAGACCAGAATACAATTGTGTCCGCTCTGCCCATTCTCCCTACAGCTCCACTAGATTTGTTCCAGCAGAACCTGTTTGTAGCGACCATGCGTAGAAGATCATCTGCAGCCGCCTAAAAGGTGGTCTATAATGACACGTGGCACTTCGTGCCAGTCAAGACTTCTCTTTTAAGACCACGTTTTTCTTTCAAAAACGATGTTTGTTTTAAACAAGTTATGCTCTGTTTAATTTGTTTTACATAGCTTCTATGTTTTATCTCAGCTACCCTAACTGTTCATTATTCTAGAATTTATATATATAGTCTTCATTCTTGGACAGAAGATGGTCCTCAATTGCGCATAGACTCATTTTGCTGGTTTTTTTTTTTTTTTTTTTTTTTTTTTTGTTCTTTCCCCGGTTCTTTTCATTTCTTTTATCTCTTACCGTCTTTTATGTAATAAATGCGCCTTTAAGCTTCCGCCGTAATAGTTTCCAGTGCACTTCAGCGGGATATGATTGTGATGGAAACCCCTACGCTGCCTTTTTTTTTCATTTCCTGAGGTAATGTCCGAGTAGTTTTGTACGATCCCGTCTCTCTCGTTATTCCGTATCCACTGCTAGCGGTTGATGAAATTCGCGTTCTCGGCGAGTACCACCTATCTGCGAGAGGCATAGATCTTCATGAGCCTCCGCAGTTGCGGGGGCTCATAAACATCTATGCCTCTTGTTTGGTTAGTTTACATGTGTTAAGCTCAGACTGAGGTCGTCATTGCTGGCTTAATTGTACACGATCTTCCTCATTCCGAAGACCGAATTGACGTGGTTTCAATCTAGAATCTGGCTGCGTGAGGCATGTATGCTCTCGAGCAGCTGACAGCTGGACCCTCAAGGACCTGTGTCTTGTGCTTGCCTGATTTAGACCTGGCTTCCTCAGCCCGAAGAGGTCTTTTGGCTTCCAGTCTGGGCCCGGACTGCATTTTTTGGTGCAGTGGGCGAGAAAGCTAGGTGACGTTTATTTCGAATCGCGTGACATTCGCATTCACAATGAAGACGGCAGTCGTACGCCAAACTTCTTGAAACTTCCTCCTGAAAAGAAAAAACAAACAGATGTAAATATTACAGGAGCCTTGACAAGAAGCAGTGTTGATTTGCATTTATCTGCTTTTTTCAAAGGCCTGTTGGGATGCGTGCTTCTACTGGGCCCGTAAGGACCAAAATCACAGACTGGCGCACATTTGCTGACATAAGGAAGAAGGTTGCATTTCATTTTAGCTGCAGACAGCGCCGCGGAACAAGGAACCAGTTGCACTGACCCCAGCTGCAAGAAGCATGGATGCTCAATTCCTGCTGTTGCTAAGGATCGCTCATTTACTTTCCACAGCTCTGCTGCTCCTACCGAGGATGTGACGAGGGTTGAAGTCAATGACGGATTGGAATGACGAGATTGCTGGATTTTCTCTGCAGCCGTCAAAATGTCGTCATTTGCATACTGCATGCAAATGGAACAGTCACATGGTAATCATAGGATTACGTCCCTTTAATTTCCTCCGTCTTTGGGGCGATTATGTAAGTAAATGAAGTCTATGGCCGTCGCCAAGAGGCATGGATTCTCATGAGCCCCTGCTTCTGCAGGGGCTCATGAGAATCTATGCCTCGTGGCAGCGGTGTGAAAGGGAAAATCACGTCTCTGCACCTTCCGGTTTGTCCGCATGTCAGTTTAGAAAACTCTTGCACGTCTAGTGCCAACTGCTGATGACATCTTATGTGACACATGTGTCTCGGTATCGCATAGCAGTTAATTATTTTAAAACTTAGAATCAGATCAAAGATAGTAGGTTGTGTCCTTGAAATTGAGGACAGCTCAGATAGTGTAAGAGACCGCTGCGAATCAAACTTGAACGTTTGCCTCAAGATCTCAATAGAAGTTACTTCTCAAATGGAATCAGGCCAACGACAGTAGGTGTCTCTTGAAAATGAAGACAGTGGAACTGGCGTACGAGGACCGCCTCGTTTGGTCGCCGTGATCACTGCGGCATGCGCTGTCCTCCTGATAATCGTGCATCATGCAGTGAGCAATTTATATAAAAAGTTCATTGAAGACAGAAGCATAAAATTATGATGGAACATTCGACATCACTCAAGATCCTGTCAACAGACTGTGCGTCGTTTTGAGTCACTGTCTAAGGAGAAAGCCTGGACATGCTCCTGACCTGACTCGCCTCATAAATCATTCTGTTTTATCAACTCGACGTCCTGGTGACAGAAATTCAACTTTGAAAAAAACAAAAAACACTTGCTTCCAGTTTTAATTCACCCCCAATGAGAATCGCGGAGAAAGAAGGAGATGAAGAATTCGACTCATAAATCATTCTGTCATTTCAATGTCATTGTGTGGAGAAAAAAAGGTTAAAGAAAGCAAACTTTCCTTTTGAGTCACCTAATAACCCTTCATGTCCTGGTTTTCACAAATTACACGTCTGAAACCACTGCGCACTGATCGAACAAGGTATCTGGGACCCAAAATAGAGCAGAAAAAAACAACAATATAGGACTAACAAGACACATAAATCCTCATGAACCTCCCCCTCCCCCTCATGAGGGTTTATGTCTAGTCTTGCAGATGGGTAGCATTCGCCTTATAAGTTTATGTCTGCCATTCTGGATCGTATAAGCCTACTCCGTATCGTCATGGTGTGTCAACGTCTGCGATCGACAACACCTCCGTCCCATCACACCCCCCCCCCTTTCCACCCACACACACACACACACACACACACACACACACACACACACACACACACACACACACACACCGCTTTTCCCTGCTGTCTCTTCCTCATAAATCTTTCTTTGACAGTTCGAGTGACATTTTCATTTTGAGAAGGTTGAAGGGACGGGGGAGGTTGGAAGGGAGGGGGGGGGGGGGGTTCCGAATGGTGTGAGGTCTAATTTTAGCGTTCGTTTCCACAATACTAAGGCATGAATTGGGATTTTTTTGTGGGAGATCCGTTTCGTGTGCATTTTGATTTTCAATCCAATCCAGTCGAAGTTGATCTGTACACCTCTGTGACGAAACAGCCCCACTTTTACCCCTCGTGTAAATGGGCAGCTACCTTGCCTTCAGGGGGGAAAGCCGAGCTGTGCATACAGGCGCATTTTAGAGAGCAGAGTACAAGAAACAGACGTTTGTAAAAAAAAATTCTCTCTGCCGCAGACCGTGTATAGGCAGGAAAACGCTGTATAATAGCCTATACACGGTCTGCGCTATATTAATAACAAAATAACGGGGCAATAACGAAAATGTACAGGGCGCATACCCACCTTCTCATGAGCTATGGTCGCTTTATTGTGTTCAGTCTGTGTGAAAAATGGTAGTGTCTCTGTAGACTATGTTAATAGTTTTACTGGTAAAAGAAAGGTTAACTGATTCTGTGTGTGTGTGTGTGTGGGGGGGGGGGGGGGGGGGCGAGCTCGCAAAGGGGCAGAACAAGCTAGCATCTAATGGGTAAAGATAACCTGGCGGAAGGTTGAGGGAGAGCGGGAGGAGGGCTAGGGTTTGGGGGGTATGGGGGGGGGGGATGTCATATCTACGGACATGAGGACCCCCCTGAGCACACGGGGCGTCGAGTAAGTGCCGGAGATTGGCGATAAGCCGCACGACCATCAGGAGAGGCGCCCCTCAAACCCTGACGATCTCCACCGTCTGAGAAACACAGATGTGAGTGCCTCAGTAACCAGCAAGAGGTACAGATTCTCATGAGCTCTTACGAATGCAGCGGCCCATGAGAATCTATGCCTCTTGCAGATGGAAGCGTCCTGACCCCCGTGTTAAAGAGCCTGATTGGTACTGCATGTTGCGGGGGTCGTAAAAGAGACAAGGTCTGATACTTTTAGCAGGAAGGGTCGGTTTGGGCGCGGGCAGCCTTTTAATCCTGACACGGACCAATTTAGGAAGAGGCCCAGAATGGTGTTCGCGCTTTCGCTTTCAGCGGTCAGCTGCTGAAGCTCGATTGATTATGGTAGCGCAGATATAGTGGCTCGTTAGCTTGTCTGCAGCCGCCAGGCTCATCTCTCGCTGTTTTTTTTTTTTTTTAAGTTTGTTTTCAACTTCGATCTGTAGATTCTTTGATGTTTAGCTTGACGTACAGTTCTGACGCCGGCAAGAGGAATCGAGAGGACAAAGCTAGGCAAAGGTAATTGGACAGAACCTGTTTTGAACGACCAGCCTTATAATGTATGGGAAATCACCTGTCATTAACTCATTCTACCCAAGACACAACACAGCAAGATAAAGATCGACCATGAAGTTCAAGGGTGATGCCAGAATAGCTTGGCGCCTATAGGCGCCAAGCTATTCTGGCATCACCCTTGAACTATCATGGTCGATCTGTGTCCTGCACTGCAACGCAGTCTTCAGAGGACGACTTCAGGGGATTCCGGTCTTGGGGTAGAATGAGTTAAAGACCATCATTTGGCTAGGTGCATGTAGCTTTGTTGGGGCCCTCAAGATTTCTCTGGAGAAAGCATCTGTCTTTCAAGACTTTTTTCCTTTGCAAAACAATTGATTGCTAAAGATATGTTTAACTGCATTTCAAAACAGTGATTCCAGTTTGGGGACCTGACCTGTTCTTCGACAGCTTTGGGGGTAATTCGGACCCGTTAGATAGAATGTGTTTTTACCAAAGCGAGATCATCTTAGTCTCATTACTAGCCGGTGCCTTTTTTATTAAAAAAAAAAAAAAGAGAAAGAGATTAGATACCACCTTCTAACATGAAACAGGGGAACACATCATTATTGAGTACGATAGTCTTGATACTGTTCTTTTTTTAATGTCTTTTAACTCTGTGTTTTCTGTGTTTGAGAGGCGCAAATTTGAACATACTTAGGTGAGTGTGCTGGGAAAAAAAAACAACCCTCATAAAGCAGATATCAGCGAAAAAGGCGTCCGGAGCAGATAACAAGAAAAAAGGTTTTCTACCAAGACTGACCGGGTGCCATCATAAATTTCATGTTTGATAACTTCGCACTGTTGCAGAGGTGGAGTCGCGCCCCTTTCTGCCAATTAAGGGGAGATAAGGAGGTGTGAGGGATAACTGCCGCTGCGAACGTTAATCAATTGGTTGCTGGTCTGTGGTTTTGGAACTTACGGCCGTAGGCGATTCAATTACAATATGCTCGGAGGCTGTCTTAGCCACCCACTTAAGAAAGTATTTTTCCAAGTTTCAAGCTTGTGTGTACAGAAATATTCCGAGATTCTCTTGTTTACATACATACGCACACAGATACATACGCTCATACATACATACGCACATACATACATACGCACATACGGCGCTTCAGCAGCGAGGTTAGCGTAACTAGACATGACGTAATTTTTATCTTGTTACTTCAATCGTAGAGGTTTGGCCTGCTCGCCTTGACATCATGGACATGCTATTAAATTCGCCCCACCGCGACCCGTTCTAAAAAGTCCCTTCTATAAATAGAAGGGACTTAAAAACCTTGACTTCTAGAGAAAGCCAAACAGTGCCAGTGACGTAAAAGAGGCAACTCCGTCACCACGCAGACATTAACATAATACTCTAAATATGCATGCATCTCCAAGAGGCATAGATCCTCATGTGCCCTGAGGGCGCATGAACATCTATGCCTCTTGAGGATGTTTGGAGCGGGCGCATGCACGCACGCACGCACACGCATACACACACATTGACGCGCTTTCAGAAGAGCATGCAGGTGTACTTAGTATAGCTTGTAGCTAGGTAAAGACAACTTGATTTCACACAAATTCATAGCAAGACTGAAATTGTACCGTGAAATTTTAGTTTTGTCACCATTTTCGCAAGTCTTGAAGCGAAAGCGAAACTCATATCACGTTAAATAAGAACAAAACAAAAAATACGCCATGACAAATGACGTTTGACAAACTAATGACGCGTATGCCAGGGTAGTGCTAGATTAGAGGACGCCATCAGGCGCCAAACTATTCTGGCACTACCCTGGAATTATCATGATCGATTGATCTCTTGCTGTAGTGCGCCTGAGCTAACATTTTTAATCAGTCAGAAGAATTGCTTTTGTGTGTGCGTGTCACGCTTGCGTGCGTGTGTTTGTGTATGTGCGTGCGTGCGGTCGCGCGCATGTGTGTGTGGGTGTTTTATTGGGGGGGGGGGGAGGGGGGATGTGTGTGTGTTTCGCTTTTGTTTGTTTTTATTTTTGTGGGTTTTTTTGTTTGTTCGGGGTTGTTATTTTTTTGTTTTGTTTTGTTTTGTTTTTTTGTTTGGTGGGGTTGTTTTTTTTTTGTTCTTTTTTTTTTTTTTTTTTTTTTTTTTTTTTTTTTGGGGGGGGGGGGGGGGTGCAGCTACAGAGACAGTCCTTCTCAAATACGTCGTGACTTCAGAAAACATCAGCTGGTGAAATCCTGTAAGCAGCTCTCTCTCCCTTGTGTTAATTACAGATGGCTAATAATCAGATCTGGTAGCTCTGTTCTCGGTGACACCCTGCTGTGGTCGCCCTGTATTTGACGGTCTCTTGCACCTGATACCACAACCCCCCCACCCCCTCTTTCACTCCCCCGCTTTCTTGCAGACACGAACACGGGTTGTTCACAAATTCTCTACCTACGTTTCTATTCGGTCCCCAGCTACAGACTAAACATGTAATGATTCCTTACTTTGAGGATGTGAATGGAACTGAGATTTAATGGCAGCAAGAGGCATAGATTCTCATCAGCCCCTGCTTCCGGCAGGGGCTGATGAGAATCTATGCCTCTTGTAGATGGAAAAGTTAGGAGCTGTCCATGTGGTGTTAGGTTGGTCTCCTGCAAGACACTAGACGTTGACTACAAATGAATACAAAAAGACATTGACTGCAAATGAATACACGTCTCACTAAAAGAAGAGAGTGAGTGGGGGAAGGAGAAAGAGGAAAGTGGAGGGAGGGAGGGGGAGAGATCCGAGTCTGTTTCTCGAAAATCTATAAGATGTATACATGTTGATAGAGAATCAGTGATCTTCACTTTTCAGCGGTAAAAGTACATACACAGTGTGTGGCAATGCCGTCCAGACAACTAACCAGATGTGTTACGGACACAGAGAGACAGACAGACAGACGCACAGACTCGGAGAGTGAGAGACGAAAACAGAGAGACTCAGAGAGAGAGAGAGAGAGAGAGAGAGGGGGGGGGGGGAACAGAGAGAGAGAGAGACAGAGAGAGAGACAGCGAGACTAAGTAAGAGAGATATGGAGAGGCAAAAACAGAGAGGCTCAAAAAGAGGGAGAGACAGACAGACAGATGAGGCAGACTGATAAATGACCATTTCTGCTATTTCTGTATTCGTTGCCCAGTCTGGTTTTTTAGGATTTGTTTTCAACAGCATTAATAATTCAGCAACTAATTACTGTCTTCGCAGTGTTAAAACTAAACCTGGCCCGAGGTGAGAGGAGCGGTGGCAAATGGATCGGGATATCTCACAAGCACACATTACCATCTGAAAGACGCATAGATTCTCATGAGAACATGTGCCTTTTGCCCGTGATCAATGTGCTTATTTTCTCCTTGAACAAAGAAGTTTTCCCGTTGATTTGAAGGTCAGGGTTTTAAGTCGGTCGGATTTGCTCGATAGGACTAGAACAGTAAGGTTGAACACTGGCATGTACACTTCGCCGCGCACGCGTGCAGGAAAAAAACAAAAACGTGAGTGCGCATATATGCAAAAGTGCACACGCTCTCCTCGTCTAGTGGTGTGCTGGACTGTGATTTTGGACCTACAGGGCCTACTAGGAACCTACATCTACCGCGAGGAGTTTGATCTACTCCCGCCCACCAAGCAAAATAGCGCCTCTCCATCGTACAGCGGAGCTTCAACTTCAAGGTCCTTTATTGTGTGACCGGAGACAACGAGACCGCCACGTTCATCAGGGACCTCCGTCCACTTCTAGCGTACTGGGCTGTGATTTTGGACCTTTTGGCTGAAAGGCGCAAGGCACAAAACCACAGATAAACGCATAGTATTGTTGTCTCATTTTCCCCAGAGCTGTAAGTCCAACTCACAAACCGGCCAGAACAGTGTTCGGCTTACCGTCCTCTTGGGACTGCCTACAGTCATCTTTGTCCTTTCACAAATTAGAACCTCGGTCTGATTGGAAGGCAAAGGTGTAAAATGTAGCCGCAAGTGACAAATATCTACACAACACCCCTCTTCATGCAGAGGCTCATGAAGATCTGTGTCACTTGGTGACGGATACCGTTTGACTCAAGACTGACTTTCTAAGCATGCAGTGACCGCTGTCCGTCCCTTTGGGCACTGGTTGCCCGTGCCCATTGTATCTTCATGCCCTGTGATTAGCAGCCCGCCAGTAGCGCTGAGCAAAGGTACTCGCGCCGATGTCTGCCGCAGTCGGCCCGTGATTCGCGGTCAACTGCGGCAGAACTCGGCCCGGTGATCGTTTGCTTACTAGGTAACAATGCAGTTTGAAGTCAATTAACTTCAGTCGCAGAAATGAAACTGATCGTTGCCTTCATGGAAAGAACAGAGGTGTAAGTTTAATCGAAGGGGCCCCTACCCTGCCAGCCAGAGGCATAGATTCTCATGAGCCCCTGCAATGCAGGCGCTCATGAGAATCTGTGCCTCTTGCAGGTCGATTGGTCTAGATGGGAAGTTCGAGGGTGCCGTTTAATCAACTCAAGAATGAAAGATCCTTAGGGCACACTGTAAAAGTTTGCGTGACAGCTTTTGTGCTGATCTGTCCATTCTTTGAAGAAGCGATCAGAATTGTCTGCTTCCTGAAAATGAAAATAAAATAACCGCCATGTGTAGTAGACAGAGAAGAGCAAAACAGTGAGCACAAAATTTGTCGGGTAAAATCGTGTATTGCCACCCTCCACCTACCCATCGAACCCCCCAACGGCAGCTGATCATTCTAGATTAACCGTGTGTTGTTGTTTGCGCGTGCGTGTATGTATGGGTGTTTCTATCTTTGTGTCGCTTGTTCTTTGTCCAGCCAGGATCCATCTACATTTCAATTATACATATTTTCAACTATGTTTTCTAAATACTAATACATGTGTAATTATTATTGTTGATTTTCATTAATGTTCCTTTTTTCTTTGTTTGTTACAGGTAAGTCATCTCGATATGGTCTTCTGATCCGTGAGTTGCTGAGTGTTCGTTGTGTCTCGTATGTTCGAATATCCTTCGTCTGTCAGTCGTCCGTCCTTCCTTCCATGCGTTCTGTGTGTTCGCATGTCTGTGTCATTGTGCGTTTGTTGTCCTGGGGTCTGTCTGTCCTGTTCTTCATCTGTCCTTTGGAGTGTCAGTCCGGTTTTGTTTTTGTTTTTTTATTTGTTTTTTTTTTTTTTATATAAAAGCTGCAACACGTCTCAGATAATATTTTGTTAAATCATTCAAGGCTGATAGAGTAGCTGCTGAAGTATCGTATAGCGTTATAGGCGGAACGCTATACGGCACTTTCGCAGCTATTGATGGGTCTTGAATGAGTTAAATCTGCTTTCTCCCCAGTGACAAGTTTAGTTGTACACTGCATGCATTGTTCCTCCATCGGGCAAAATTAAATGACCGCCAGCAGTGTTGTCCACCCCATCAAACCGCTCTGCAACCTTGTGATGAGATGGCGGTTTTCAATTGACAGCATTTGGACCAAACACCGTCCACCTGCGAGTGGCGCAGATCCTCGTGAACCCTGCGAGCGCAAGGGTTCATGAGGATCTGTGCCACTCGCGATTATTGGCGGGACTACATTTACATCCCCAGTTTGCGCTAATCATTCGGGTCGATTCTGCGACTGTTTAACCGCTCAATCAACTTGCCCAACCTCCCCTGGGCGACGGGCAGGATTTAGTTGCAAGACGGCATGACCGCCCATAGCTGTTCAAGTCAAAGTGACCGGTGGTCTGCGTGTCCCTCCCTAAACCCGCGCTAAGACACGAAAGCCGGGCCAGAAAGGTGACTGTCAAGCGTGCACAGTGCAAGGGAGCAACCAAACAAGGAAAGAAAGAAACACGCTTAAGAACACGGACAAAACAGTTTAAGAAAATAGCCGGCAAAGAAGGAAACGCAAGAAGAACAAACGTGTTTCTGTCAATATGTTGGTTATTTCCTCGAGCTAAGACGAGTGTGTGCCGTTTACACGCCAACAAAGTAAGCCGGGCAAGATTGTGTCAGAGATAAGAGTATGACTCATGAGGATCTATGCCTTTTGCTGATTTCACTTTGTACCTATGTTTCTTGGACGCCTGGGGATCTTTATATATTTTAATGAAATTCATTTCGCTCGGTGTTCTGTAGTGCAAAGTCCTTAAACCGTATAACCCCAAAGACGCATTTCCGAATTTTGGAGATGTCACCTAACACGATTATCTACCAATTGCAGAGATGGATCGACCGCGCTAATTCGAGGGTAGTGCCAGATTAGCCTGGCGCCGTCAATCTATGTTGTAGTGCGTCGGGGCTATGTGGGTTACAGGAATGCACTAACCTTCATTTGGACAAACTTTACGGTCTAGTGCAATCGACGTTCGTGGAAGGACTCTCGGCCAACAACCAGCGCACCACAATGCGTTGAAGAATTTTATGGACCACTCCATGTTGCGTCTTACAGCCAGTACTGTGAAAACGTAGAATCTACTCAATATGTACGATAGATTCGCGAAGGATTCAGTCAGTGTGCCGACAGCGGTTGCCTCTACCAGTTATTCAGATTGAAGTGACTTCGCTTGGTTTTGGGGTGCGACTGTATTGGAGTACATCTCTTGCGCCTCAGGTTGAGGAAGTGGTGGGAGTTTGAAGTCTAGTGCAGACAACGAGGTGAAGAGTTTTATGAGCCGGGGTCCCTTGTCCTCAGAAATTGGAGGCAATAAACCAGGGGACGAGCAACGCCCCAAAGACGTCACAGGTTTCAGACCCAAATGGCCTCCTTCGTCTGAGAAGTAGTGATATAAATGGGAATGCTACTTGCCAGGGCCGTCCATTACCACTTCGGTGCTGTGGACGTTAAACCCCGAACTAACCGAACCAACCAGCAAAAGGAACAGAGTCGCATTTGCCCCTGCGACTGCAGGGGCTCATGATAATCTATGCCTCTTGCAGTTGGAGCGGTTCGTCTTGGGGCTGAAACAAGTCGCAGTCCGTCTTGACAGTCCGAGGAATTGAATGAACACGGATCAGCGGGTTACACTGATACTAGCTGCTCGAGACGGCACTTTTTCTTTCTTTTGGTTGCAATGCCTCTCAAGTTTGAGAACAACCCAATGGCGAGAGAAACACGCTTAGAAAAGACAAATACAATTTGTACATTTTCGTACACGTACTTGTCTTTTCTAAGCGTATTTCTTTCTTCGGTGGGTTGTTCTATGCATTTTACACGCGAGGCAGTCACCTTTTGGGTCAGATTTCGTCGCTCAAGGTTGAGCTGTGTCAAGCTGTTGGTCCTCGGACTAACGACGTGGCAGGTTCTTATTGAGAGCTTGGCAGGGAGATAGTCTCAAGGTCAGGAAAGGGCCCATCCAATCACGAGAACATGAAAATGTCCCGGTTGTTAAAATTGTGCGCTGGTCTGTGAGTTTGGAGCTTAAACCAACTGTAAGGGCCAAAATCACAGACAGTCACTCATAATGAGGGACACAGTTCTGTCCAGTGGGATGAAATTTTATTGAAAGAGAGCCAGACGGGGATGGGAGGGTACCCGGGGTGCCTTAGTGGTTTCATCCTTCACGTTCTTTTACCTTTAACCCTTTGGCTGTCAGTAGCGGTTTGTGTCGCGATGATTCCTGCAGGAATCATCGCGACACAAACCGCTACTGACAGCCAAAGGGTGGTGTTGAACTCCCGACACAGAACTGTTTTCTTGGCAGGAGTTTGTGAAGAAGTTTTTCTATGAAAATTGGCTAAGCAAAAAAAAAAACAAACAAACAACAAACGGTCGAAATAAGCGATTTATAGAAATCGCTACTGACAGCCAAAAGGGTGGTGTTAAACTTCCGACACAGAGCTGTTTTCTTGGCAGGAGGTTGTGAAGAAGTTTTTCTATGAATAGGCTAAGCAACAAAAAAAAAAAAAAGAAAAGAAAAGAAAAAATACAAAAAGTCGAAATGTCTGCAATACAAATGACCTTGGCTGCTTCTTGCTCTACAGTGTCCACTGATGTAGTCTTAAATTTTGCGCAATTTACCTCTTGACTGATTTAATGTCGTTGTCGGGTCAAAGGAGTGATCAACCTGTCTCGCTGCATTTAACTCTTTGGCTGTCGTCGCGCTTTTTTGTCGCGATGGTTCCTGTAGGAATCATCGCGACAGAAAGCGCTTCGACAGTCAAAGGGTTAACCTAATCCGCATTCGGATACTCGGCATATCTCGGAGGAGTTTAAATTGCTTGTAATTTTTATTTTATTTTAGCTGTAAGGTTCAATTGATCAGTTTGTTTAAGCAACGAAAGGTATAATGGGTCGTTTTAAACGCAGGGTCGAAAGCTGCAGAGGAGATACATAAGGATTTTCATTTTTCACCCAAACACAGGAAGTCTTAAGTTTATTTTCGCGTTTTGCAAAACGTGGTTTATGGTATTTGTCTTGGATCCACGTCAGTCAGAATCCACGAGTGAGAGAAGGCGCGTGTTGATCCTGCGTTATTTCTAGAGTATTAGCCAGCTTGTGGGATGTCTGCCAAGGTGTGCAGGGTTTGTCTTGCCTCGTGCATGTCTCACAAATTTACACCCTCTTCACCTGCCTCCTCTGTTAAAGCGATACGCTTCATGACTTTGATTGCTGAAGTCACCGATACAACGGGTTATCAGTCTTGTCTTGCCTCAGCTCCGAGTATAAGGTCCTCGGGCCCACTGCGGCCGTCGTGGGCCCGAAGACGTTTTGCTACTAGGGCTGACTTTTTGTGTTTATCTACCCTTCTTTTTACATTCATTTGAGTAGGAGGCACACGTACCGAGCGTATGGGAAGGCACTCTTCAGCGTACAGAGCGTATCGGAAGGAACTCTTCAGCGTACAGAGCGTATCGGAAGGAACTCTTCAGCGTACAGAGCGTATCGGAAGGAAATCTTCAGCGTACAGAGCGTATCGGAAGGAACTCTTCAGCGTACAGAGCGTATCGGAAGGAACTCTTCAGCGTACAGAGCGTATCGGAAGGAACTCTTCAGCGTACAGAGCGTATCGGAAGGAACTCTTCCGCGTACAGAGCGTATCGGAAGGAACTCTTCAGCGTACAGAGCGTATCGGAAGGAACTCTTCAGCGTACAGAGCGTATCGGAAGGAACTCTTCAGCGTACAGAGCGTATCGGAAGGAACTCTTCAGCGTACAGAGCGTATCGGAAGGAACTCTTCAGCGTACAGAGCGTATCGGAAGGAACTCTTCAGCGTACAGAGCGTATCGGAAGGAACTCTTCAGCGTACAGAGCGTATCGGAAGGAACTCTTCAGCGTACCAGGGCGTATCGGAAGGAACTCTTCAGCGTACCAGGGCGTATCGGAAGGAACTCTTCAGCGTACAGAGCGTATCGGAAGGAACTCTTCAGCGTACAGAGCGTATCGGAAGGAACTCGTCAGCCTACAGAGCGTATCGGAAGGAACTCGTCAGCGTACATAGCGTATCGGAAGGAACTCGTCAGCGTACATAGCGTATCGGAAGGAACTCGTCAGCGTACAGAGGTTATCGGAAGGAACTCTTTAGCGTACAGAGCGTATCGGAAGAAACTCTTCAGCGTACAGAGGAAAAAAAAAGCCGAGAAGACATTCAATCTTGCTAGTTTTGGTATCCTTTTCCATTAGCTCATTCAGCCCCGACACACCGCAGCAAGACATGGATCGAGGTCGATCTGTCTCTAGGATTGTAATACAGTCCTTCAGAAGGCAACTTCAAAAATCTGGGGATTTCGGTCCTGGAGCACAACGAGTAAGACATACTGGGAACATTTTCAGTCAAAGGAGGTACTGCGAACTTGTTAACCCTTCACTTCCCGGGGTAGGTTGCTTTAATGTACGTTGCGGAACTGCATCGACTGTTAAAGTGTTTGCTGGTTTGTTATTTGGAACTTTACGGCGTGGGATCCTCACGAGCCGCTGGCGAGGATCTCTGTCTCTTGCAATTGGATCGTGTTCGGTGTTTTTCGGCAGTGAAGGCGTATAGGCAATCACTACTTTCTCAGCTATAAGTGCGGTTGATGACAAACGCTACCTTGATAGTTTGAAGGTGGTGCCGGCTGTCATAGGCTGAGGGAGCTACCAAACCAATCATGCACTTGTTTTGAGCTGTCATAATCGATCCATCCCCCGCGCTCGTTGCTGGAAGGGAAAGTGGCGTTTCGGGTTCGGGCCAGAACTGGGAGAAAAATGAATGCATTTCTGGAGTTATTTTTAGAATGACGATTGTGTGTATACATGTTGCACATATTTTCCCAACCTAACCTGCGTTTCACCCCGAAGCATATTACTTAGTACATGTAGTATCCCCGATTTCACCTGGCTTATATCAACTATTAGTTTTACAAATTCATCCCCCCCCCCCCCACACACACACACACACTCTCACCCCTTCAGCAAGAGGCATATATTCTCATGAGCCCCCGCAAATGCGGGGGCTCATGAGAATCTATGCCTCTTGTTGCTTGATTCGCTCGGATGTACCAGCGACTATTTTAGTGACAGAAGAAGTTAGTTTGTATTGCTTGGTTTTCTTCGTTCATCAGAAAGTCGTTTCCCCAGGGTGTGTGCATACTGCGCAGTGTGTGTATACAAACAATAGCTATCTCCTCCGAGTCCAGTGTCACGGGTGGGTGATAGATCGACCAGTGCAACTCAAGGATAGTGCCTGTTGCGCTTGGCGCTGTCATGGACACAGATCCTCGTGAGCTCTCAGCAATGTGAGGGGGGGTCGTGAGAGAGCCAGCTCTGCCATGCTAGTTCAGTTTAGTTCAGTTCCGGTAAAATGGGATCGCTGGGCTCGGAAAGGCCCACGCGCGCTCCACCACACCCGTCAGAGGTCTTACTGCAAACAGTAAGTCCAATTTGTTTTCCTAAAAGCGAGATTTTGATTGTAATACATTGAAAATGTCGCTTTTCACAAATATTAACTCACTGTCTTTTGTTTTTCTTAGTGCACAATACCTCTTGATTCATCATAAGCGAAAGTGCTTTCGAAAAATCTAAATACTGTGTCGTTAATATCTGGTCTTGGTTGTTGTTTTATTAGAAGAGTCTAAATTTTGAGACTGACGATTTTGACTGTAGAATTCAAAGGTGTATACACACTGTGTCCACACAGAGCTAGTATTTGCGGTGTTTCAGACGATTCAAAACATTTGTCTGTGGACTGGAAATGGGTCTAAACAGAAAGAGACGTTTTGGAGGTCGATAGCATCTTTTCACTCCTCGCATCCCCTGCCCACAGTTTAATAGTGTCATTCCTAGGCGCAAACAAACTGGCGTGCTTGCTTTCTGAGTCATTTGGCGTCTTGCACGGTCACAGACTTAGTATGAATGTGTGCCTCAGTTTGAGGATGTACATCCGTCAGGCAAGTGGCAAAGATTCTCATGAGCCCCTGCTTTGTAGGGGCTCATGAGAATCTGTGCCTCTTGCAGATGGAAAAACGTTGGCTGAGAGACTGCAGAAAAAAAAACATGTTTTCGTAACTATAGGTCTGATAGAAAGGGCACCATTTCAGCCCCTTCTGCCTGAGAAACACATTCATAAACGACGCCAAGAAAAGGCAGGCTTTAGGAGCTAATTAGGATCTGTGCTTGTTTAAGGTAAAAGGTATCGGTTGAAAGAGTGTATTTTCGTCGAGATGGGAACAGGTGCCTTTATATACTCCAGGCGGGGCTTTGGGGGGGGCGATTAATTTTCCGAAAATTTTTTTCCTGATATATATACCAAGCAGCTGAGAAGTAATAGTGCTAGTCTGTGAAATCTCAGACTAGCGTACACTGGTCTCCTCAGAGCAAAAAAGTAAGTGCGGTGCAGACAACCGCTCCAAAGTGCGCACATGTGCATTTTTTTTTTTTTTTCAGCTTTCCGCTAACACGTAATTCTGTTTTAAACACTCGATAGACTTATCACCGTAGGCGTAGATTACACTACACGCGTACACAACACCCCGCACTTTTCTTGTCTATAGAACTCTACACAAAGTTTGGCTGTCCAGAAACGTAGAGCTTGTACCGCAGCTAAAAAAAACCCAGCTTTCTTGGCCACGCGGCAAGGGGCATAACGTCCCACGACGATCCATGCCTTTTCCAGGTAGCTGGCACTGCGTTTGCTGAAGAGTATATCATTGAATCTGACGTGAAAGAGGCTTTCCAATTGCTTCTCTCGTCTGATATCACTTTTGCTTCCAGAGTCAAATTGTTTGCAATTTTTATCACATTCAGTGCAACATATACGAGTCATAGATCGTTATGAGCCCTCGCGACTGCGGGGGCTCATGAGGATCTATGCCTCTTGCTGACATCACTTCAGTTGTATCCATTTCCCTAGTGCTCGCTTACGTTGAATTAACAAAGATTTCAGAAACAAAATTTGCTGTAACTGGCGTTGTAAGGGTTAAAATGAAATTAACCGTTTAATAGCTGATGTTGAAATGCAGATTGTCTTGTTTCTTGGGTTGTTTTTTTTTATTTGCGTTGGGAAGGTTGGGGTGCGGGGAGGGGGGGGGGGCTTGATTTATTACTACAATGATGTTTTGGGTTGGGAAGGTTGGGGTGCGGGGAGGGGGGGGGGGCTTGATTTATTACTACAATGATGTTTTGGGTTGGAGCAGTGTTCTAGCCGTTTTGCCCCTTCGCCATTTCGACCAGTCACTACTAGCCATTGAGCTGTTTCAATCAGCAGTTACTTACTTACTTACTTACTTACGCCTGTCACCCCTACCCGAGTATAGGCCGTCGATGAGAGACCTCCAGCGACTCCTGTCCTGTGCTTCTCCTTCTATTTTACTCCAGGTGGTTCCCAGTCTCTTGATATCTGCTTGGAGGTCTCGACGCCAGGAGTTCCTCGGCCTACCTCTTTTCCGCTTTCCCTGGGGGTTCCATGACAATGCATGCCTAGTGATACTGGAAGCTGGCTTTCTCAGACTGTGACCAATCCATCCCCATCTTCTTCGCCCAATTTCATTCTCTGCTGTTATCTGCTCTGTTCTATCCCAGAGTCTGACGTTGCTGATCTTCTCTGGCCAGTGGATTTTCAAAATTCTTCTAAGGCAACTGTTTATGAAGATCTGTACTCTGTTGACTGTGGTTTTTGTCAATCTCCAAGTCTCTGCTCCATATAGGAGAACTGCTTTTACGTTGGAGTTGAAAATCCGGACTTTCGTGTGTTGTGACAGCTCTCTGGAACTCCACACTTTTTTCAACTGGAGAAAGGCTGCTCTGGCTTTACCGATTCGTGCTCTAACGTCTGCATCAGTGCCGCCTTTTGTGTCTATGATTTCAGTCAGCAGTGCTCACCCTTTTGTCGAATGGTGCCAGGCGGATCAAGCACTACCTTGAGTAGTCAGATTGACAGTCGATCTATCTGGAGCAGTTGGCCCTAGAAGACAGCAAGAGAAATAAGCAGAGAAAACGAGGTCTGAATGAAGTTCTTGTGTTCTTATCAAGTCCATCGGAATCTGTACAGACCTGCAATGGAGGATCAATTGAACCTATCTTTCTGTGTAAAGAGACATAGATTCTCATGAGCCCCTGCGACTGCAGGGGCTCATAAGAATCAGTCTCTTGCAGATGGAAATCGCAAATGAGGAAGTGTGTTTAGATTTTGTCTGTCGAGTCTTACATTTTCTGTTTCGTTGCCCAGCAACCGTCGACCTTTTTACCGATTTCTGAATTGAAAAAGAACCCCTTGTTTGCGAGTGTTGAAGGGAAAATTACCGTTGTTGCTCGAGATATTTTTCGTATTATTATTTTTCTTTTCTTCCAAGAATGCACACACACGATGCACATACAACTGACAACAGAATCAACGCATTCTTGGAAGAACCGGAAAATTCTGATTCTTCCAAGAATGCTTTGTTAGTTGTGTGTGTATTAGTTGTGTCGCTTCCTTAATATTTCGTCTTAACTCATATGTCACTAGTAGTTTTCTATGTGGGGTGGCTCTTGTTTCACTGGAAACGACTCGTGATCTGTAGAGCACAGCGTGTGCTGGCGAGTGTTTTTGTTGGCCGTAAAGTCCAGAATCACATACCAGGACTTGTGTATTGAGAATGTGAGGGATTCGTCATATTCAGACGGGTCACTTTGGATAAATTATAAACGGCGTCAAATCTGAACACCCCCCCCCCCCTCCCCTCCCTTCCCTTCCCTTCTCTTCCTTGGTTTGTTATGTATCTTTCAACCCCACCGCCTATTCCTTCACCCACACTGGTTTTCTCCCTCGATTCACTGCGCGGAGCGCAGCGAATCGAAGGAGACAACCCCAGTGTGTCCATCCCCCTCACAACCACCCCTCCAAACGAAAAGAATCATCGTTGATAACTCAAATTTCGGCGAAACGGGCAGGTGGTGACTGATTCCCAATTACAGTTTCTTCCTCCTTGTCGTCAGCAGTTCGATACGCCAGTCCTTAATGTTTCCTGACAGGGCTGTTTATTTTCACGGTCACAGTTTCAACCCGCCCCCCCCCCCCCCCTCCTCCGTTAGAGGGGCAAATATAAGGCAAGGGAATAAGGCAAGAAGGTGCATTGCGTTCATGAAAGTGTAGTGACAGATCTGAAGAAGTAAATTGCTTTCTCGCATCACAACTGGTGGTCTCCCTCGATTCACTACAGCTGGAGACAACCAGTGTGAACACTATTTTGAGAAGGGACTTGAGTAGAAGAGGCCTGATCCAAGTAAGCAGTCTACAAGGGCTCATGTGGTTCTATGCCTTCTGCATTTGGGAGCTGCTAATGTAACAAATGGTGTTTTTTTCCCACGCTGCTTGTCTGTGATCGCTGCAGTTTCGCTGCAGTCTAGTCGGATACGATAAGCAGATTTAACCCATTCAGCCCTGACTCACTACAGCAGGAGATGGGTCGACCATGATAATTCAAGGGTAGTGCCAGATTAGCTTGGCGCCTGTCGGCGCCAAGCTAATCAGGCACTGCCCTTAAATTATCATGGTCGTTCCATCTCCTGCAACAGGTGCATAGTCGTTAGATGACGCCTCCAAAATTTGGGAAATACGTGCGCCGGGCTGAATGAGTTAAATGTGTGAACGCCCTGGTACTGAAACATGCTTATGCATGCTGCTCTGTGTCAGCAAGAGACATAGAAGCTTGCCGTTTTAGGTCCATTTCAACACACACCGTCTCCCTCGATTCGCTGCAACGCAGCGAATCGAGGGAGACAGACAGTGTGTGTTGCAACGCAGCGAATCGAGGGAGACAGACAGTGTGTGTTGCAACGCAGCGAATCGAGGGAGACAGACAGTGTGTGCTGCAACGCAGCGAATCGAGGGAGACAGACAGTGTGTGTTGCAACGCAGCGAATCGAGGGAGGCAACCAGTGTGGGTCCTACTTTACAAGTTGCATGGGCTCCGCGCATGTTGCAGACGAAAGAGCAGTAAATTTTGCTGCTTGATCTTGTGAGCTTCTTGTCTTTGGGCAACCATTCCCTAACTGTCCCCTCTGTTTAAGGAACACAGATTTAAATTTTTCCAACAAGAAGTATAGAACCTCTTGAGCTCCTGCAACTTGCGGGGACCCATGAGGATCTATGATTCTTTCAGATGAAATGAATTTCGCCTTCTGTCTCGTCTGTTCGTCTTTTTTGGTTGCAACAACATGCCAAGTACGGAGAATGCTGGTCACGTCAAAGGCACTTGCTGTTAGAATTCAAATTGAAATGCAAAAATTGCTATCTTTCACGAGATTATGCGAGCCAGAGAGGTTTTATTTTTCTAATTTTTCATTTATATTTTAACCCTTTGGCTGACCTCGACAAAAAATAGCTGCCGACAGCCAAAGGGGTGCTTTTTTTTGTTGTTGTCCCAAATCTAACTAAGTTTGGCCAGACTTTAAAGAATAAAAAAAGCATACAATAAAGAAAAGATTGGATGATTAACAAAGTAGGAAAATGTGTCCATGTGTTTTTTTGTACTTGTACATTTTTTACATTTTCCCTTTTTTGTCGTTTTTAACCTTTTTTGTCGCAAGTTGTTTCCTTCGCTGGCGTCATGGGTTCCTTAAACTTCACAGGTTTCGAACAACTGTTTACGTCCGACCGATTCTTTGAGTTGATTTTTCACAGATAAACTCAACGCTCTAGAGCCACACAATCAGCCCATCAGAGCGTTCGCTTTTGTACCGGGATGGGGGGGGGGGGGGGGGGGGGGGAAGGTCACTGATTACTAATCAGTCAAGCAAATCAGAAAAAAAAAATGCGTCCTTTTTTCGGGTTATTAGCGTCCTTCTTTAAAGGGGTGATATCAGATAACACGAAGAACCCCTTGAAAAATGGATCAGCCACTCGAATGAGCCAATCAGAAGCCTTCTTTCAATCACGTGCTTCAGACAATACTCAACACAAACGAACGAGCAAACCTTGCCTTGTCGCTACAAGTCTTCATCCAAAAGTCACCCGTCTGCGAGACATCTGCAAGAGGCATAGATTCTCATGAGCCCCCGCAACTGCGGGGGCTCATGAGAATCTATGCCTCTTGCTGGACCTTTTTATATCCGACTTCAACCTGAGAAGGTCCTTGTTGACGGCGATTTTTAGAGAACTATCGATACAAACGAAGAGGCAAATGTTTGTCTTTTCTTCAAAGAACCCTCCACGTCTTCTCGTTGTCAATGGCCGCTAACGAGAGTTTGACAGGAACATCTCGTGTCCGTCTCGAGACTTTGCCATACCGCCATTGACTCCGCGGACTCCCAGATATCTTCCTTTCAATGAGGAGCACAGAGCTGCGTGCGTCTAGCAGGAGGAACGGTTCGTTTTTGCAAGGATTTATTTACATCTTTCGCACGATGTTTGTCAAATACGGAATGCTTGGTAAATGATATTTTGGTGTTAGAAAGAAGCATGCAAACCAAGATCTTGTTAAGTGTTGAAGGATAGTGTTTCCTTCACATGAGTCAGCAAGAAACATAGATCTGCGGGGGCTCATGAGGATCTATGTGTCTTGCAGATAGTTGATGCAAACGTAGCTCCGTTATTAAGATGCACTCCTGTTTTGTCGCAGCCGTACTCACGTGGATAGGAATTTTCAGTATACATTTCGCGACAAGCAACGCGTCACGCTTTTTATCGAATGCAGTTATTTGCTGTTCTGTTGGCGGTCAACAGTCGTTCGAGCGACATCAAAAAGCGGGCCTGTGTGTAGGCAGACAGTCCGCAAATTTGTCCAACCCTCCTTCGTCCTTAACCGTTTTATTTTGAAATGGTCGTCGCCGAGGGTTGCCCGTACGTACGAAGAAAAACGATGGGGATGGAGTTTACTTGAACTCTTGATTAATCGTGATGGTTTAACCTACACTCGTCTTCCAGCGCCAACAGTTGAGGAGGATAGATCGACCATTAAATTGACTATACTTAATCATTTATCAAAGCTTACGTGAAAAATTGACCAAAATGTGTTTTTTGTTGTTGTTTTTTTCTTGTGAAATTTCTGTTGGTGTTTTCTTATACAGAAATGTTTCAATTTGTATGTACAGTTAAAATGTTTCGTCAAACGTTATAGATTTCGAGATATTTGGCCCGAAAGTTAGGGGGGAGGGCGAGAGAAAGAGACCGAGAGTCCATTTCCTGAAAAAATACGGGGTGGGGGGGGGGGGGGGGTTGTCGGGTGAGCCGAAGTCGGTCCAGCATTTATCAAGGGCAGATACGATTGATGCGATTGACGATTGATGTGGTTGACGATTGATGCGATTGACGATGTACGCGTCATGTGCAGTCGGCAGTTAAACCCGTCGTTGTTGGTGGTCGCAGATGGTGTTTCAGAAATTTGTGTGAATTCAACGACGAAGAGGCTCATGAAAATCCGTGCACGCCTCATGGTTTTTGAAATATTAGTCCTATTTACTTCTATCTCAGTTCTTGAACGGAGCCTGCTGCGCGATTTAGACAGACTAGAAGCATACGATAGAGACTGCCAGGTACTGCCTCAGACCTTTTGAGCAATTCTTCTTTGCTAGCAATGCCTAACGGTAGATTGACATGCAACTCAGGGCTGACAGAACGTACAGATTTATTGTCGTTTACTGTTCTTAGATTCTGGGGCCAATTGCATGTGTGAGATCAGTCCTGCGCAAGTTCCAGGCAAGGTGCTCCGCGACAGCGAAGCACCTTGCTTAGTGACTGGACCAGGACTAAGCTCACTCACGCTGCTGGACCACACAGCAAAGACACTGTAACTGCGCCACGTATCTCTTTGCCTACAGCTCTGTAACCTTTCAACGTCCAGGACTTACTCGCCTCGTGTTTGACGGGGGTCCTGAGAAAGGTCCGTCGTTTCCTTGATTTAGTTTAGTCAGTCTGTGGCAGTCCTATGCAAGAGGAATAGAGGTTCATGGGCCCCTGCAGCCGCAGGGGTTATGAAACTCTGTGCCTCATGCTTGTTGAGGTGCGCCCTATGTTTATCGGCGTTTCAAGGTATTGTTTGTCTGGATGGGCTAGAGTTTGTGGGCGTCAGTTTTCAGAATATTTAACTTGCTGTTTTGAGCTCATCTGGCATACTGAACTCTCAGGAACGCCCTTTTTAGGAGGAACAGGGATGTAAATAATTGATCAGCAAGAGGCGCAGATTACTGCCCATTTACATGATGCTCAGATAAGAGTCTAAGCAGTCTGCTACGGTTTGTAAGGATCTATTGCTCTTGCCCATGGTTTTAAAAAGTTCATTTCATGTCCACGCATGCTAATGCAATGGGAAAGATTACATACACAACGCTAAACAAGCGAGAAGCTTGCCCAGGGTTTTATACCTGTGTTTGTTGTATAGCTTTCATCCGGAAGAGTCATAATTGTGTGCTGGTCTGAGATTTTTTGACTTACGGCCCTGGGGCCGTAAGGTCCAAAGTCACAGACCAGCACGCACATGACGTCTCCTGTGGCACGGCTTTTTGAATACACGTGTGCATCGGGTTTCAGAACATGGCGTTCGGCTTTTGAACCTGCCTTGTTGAAGATGTCCATTGCCGGGAAAATTCTCGCAAGGCTGCTCCTGAATCGGCTGGTACCTGCCATCGCTGAAGACCACCTCCCAGAGGGCCAGTGTGGCTTCAGAGCCAACAGGAGTACCACCGACATGGTCTTTGTGCTGAGACAGCTTCAGGAGAAGTGCCGCGAGCAGAACAAAGGGTTGTACGTAACGTTTGTCGACCTAACAAAAGCATTCGACACTGTGAGCAGGCAAGGCATGTGGCAGATCCTGGAGCGACTTGGCTGTCCCCCAAAGTTCCTAAGCATGATCGTCCAGCTCCACGAGGACCAGCAAGGCCAGGTTAGACTCAACAGTAACCTCTCAGAACCATTCCCCATTATCAACGGCGTGAAACAGGGCTGCGTGCTGGCACCAACCCTCTTCACCATCTTCTTTAGCATGATGTTGAAGCAGGCCACAGTAGACCTCGACGATGACGATGCAGTGTACATCAGGTATCGTCTCGATGGCAGCCTGTTCAACCTCAGACGACTGCAGGCCCACACGAAAACCCTAGACCAACTGATTCGTGAGCTGCTCTTTGCTGATGACGCTGCCCTTGTTGCACACACAGAGAGAGCCTTGCAGCGCATCACATCCTGCTTTGCAGATGCTGCCCAGCTCTTTGGACTCGAGGTCAGTCTGAAAAAGACAGAGGTACTACATCAGCCGGCACCCAAGGTAGAGCATCGCCCTCCCCACATCACCATCGGCGAGTCTGAACTGAAGTCAGTACACCAGTTTACCTACCTTGGCTGCATCATCACGTCAGATGCCAAGCTGGACAAGGAGCTTGACAGCAGGCTGGCAAAAGCGAACAGCGCTTTTGGGCGACTTTTCAAGCGGGTGTGGCACAATCAACAGCTGAAAACGGGCACCAAGATCAGTGTGTACAGAGCTGTCGTCCTCACCACCCTGCTGTACGGTTCCGAGTCCTGGGCCCTCTACCGCAACCAACTACGACTCCTCGAACGCTTTCACCAGCGCTGCCTGCGTACCATCCTGGGCATTCACTGGAGTGACTATGTCACCAACGTCGAGGTCCTTGAACAGGCAGAAACTATGAGCATCGAGGCTTTGTTGCTGCGGACACAGCTTCGCTGGGCGGGGCACGTCTCCAGGATGGAGGATCATCGCCTACCCAAGATCACTCTGTTCGGCGAGCTTGCTACTGGACACCGTGACAGAGGGGCACCAAAGAAGAGATACAAAGACGGTCTCAAGAAGTCACTTAGTGCTTGCCAAATCGACCACCGCCAGTGGTCTTCGCTTGCTGCGGACCGTGACACCTGGCGCTCCACCATCTACAAGGCAGCCGTCTCCTTTGAGGACTCTCGCAGAGCTAACCTTAAGGACAAACGGCTCAGGAGAAAAAACCGAGTTGCCGTAACTCAGAACCCTGACCAGACCTTCCCCTGCAGCCACTGCGGTCGAACCTGCCTGTCCCGGATTGGCCTCCGCAGCCACGAAAATGCCTGCAGACGACGTGGGCAAGCCCTATAGAATCTTCGTTCGCGAAGTCAAGCCAAGAGTTGAAGATGAACGCTTGTTTTTAAAGCTGATAGGATACTCTTGAAAGGGGTGGGTGGGTGTTTTTATTTTGAGATCTGATCTGTCGTTGCGAACTGTGCCCTCCCCCGCCCACCAAGGCATAAATCCTGTCAAACACCGCGGATGCTTGGGCGCATGGGGATCTGTGCCTTTCAGTTCTGGCCTCATTCATATCTGTGTTCCTGTCGCAGATTGGGTTTTGGCTTTTAGTCTGTGGTGGTTTTAAAGACGTAATTCCTGTCCACTGGCAGTGAAGGGGTTTAGTCAAGTCTGTTGGGGAAAAAAAGTTGGCAACAGCCTCTGAAAACCAAACAGTTTTCGTTCGTGCGTATCAACAAAAGATGGCATCAGTTTTTGCGAAGTTGCACTCCACCAAGAAATTTGCAGCAACGTTTTTCTTGAGTGTATAGCAGTACCCCTGTACTTTAACTCTAAAACTCCCAGAACTAAATGACTTCCATTTGATAGAACGGAAGTCATTTAGTTCTGAAAAATTAAGAGTTTTTTTATTTTTAAAAGGTCTGAGAGGTGTGGCATTTTTGGCTAAGTTACCGCACACCCACAAATGACAGCAACGTTTCCGTGATGTGTATCAGCACTTGAAAATAAGGTCGAACAGAGGTGGCCTTTTTGCCAAGTTGCACACCAACAAATTTCAGCCCCTGAACTTTTCCCGTGTGTTTAGCTGCGCATGCCTCCAAGTGCATAGTTGTTGTCTTACCAGCATGTGTTCTCAACATTTTTCGTCGGGTTGTGAAAAAGTGGTTAGACCGTAAGGTTTGGCAAACGTCTGCAAGAGGCATAGATCCTCATGAGCCCCCGCAACTGCGGGGGCTCATGAGGATCTATGTCTCTTGCGAGATGGGGGTCTGGGCGTTCAGTTTTAAGGTGCAACGGCGCAAACCTTAGGTGTCCAAGCTGACAGGCGTGCAGAAAAAAAACAGTCTTGGCAATTTGTAGAAGAATGTTAGCTACTCTTGTTCGTGTACTTGGCCCGGGCGTTTAACCCTTTATCAGGCAAGCGTAGGTCTTGGCCAAGACTTTTAACCCCTTTGTCAGGCAGGTGTGGGCCTTGGACGCATTTTCTGTCAAGTTCGAGCCTCACTGCCAACAGCCAGAAATCACGTCCCTAAAACGTGCGACAGAAAACTTAGTCGCATATAAATGAGGCGCAGCAAGAGGCTTAGATTCTCATGAGCCCGCGCAGAGGCGGGGTTCACGAGAATCTATGCCTCTTGCAGTTGGATAATCTGTAAGGAAGGGCTAAGGCGAAAAACACGAATACCGATGAATGCAGAGAACTGAAGTTGCTATGTAAGTTTGTGGTGAGGAAAAACTTAAGGAATATTTTTATAACGGAAATGACATGGCGTATTTTTAACTGTTCAAGAGGCATTGATCCTCAGGAGCTCATCAACATTCGACATATAAAAACAGGTTTAATTCCCTTTAGCCTTCTAACCACATCTGCTCCCACAGCGCACCGTAGGCGCGAAAACATTTGAAATCTCTTTGACAGCTACACCGGCGCACATTTTGCCAAGCAGGTTTGGATTGGGAAAAAAAAAAAAAAAAAACTCTTTGTGGAGAAACGAACTTTTTTTTTTTTTAACGAAAAGGAGACAAGAAATAAGGGCGCTCTGTGAGCGTGAAAGCCTTGTAACGCTATATCGCCATGTCATGGGTTTTAACTCATTCTACCCCAGACACGCCACAGCAAGATAAGGATCGACCATGATAGTTCAAGGGTGATGCCAGAATAGCTTGGCGCCTGTGGGCGCCAAGCTATTCTGGCATCACCCTTGAACTATCATGGTCGATCTGTGTCCTTCACTAGAGTGCAGTCTTGAGGACAACGGCAAAATTTGGGGATTTCGGCGTTGGGGTAGAATGGGTTAAAGCGTATCGAAAGACTTGACTTGTCATTTCTGCGCATTTCGCCAACACTAATTGTCCCAACAGTTATTCTCAACAGGAGACGTCGTTCTTAGCGTATGTGCGATTTGCGATTGCGCTGTTCGGGTGAGCAGAAGTAGCCTATGGAAAAGGTGTGCATTTTCACCCCTTCTGACTTCCAGTGGTCGCATATTGTGTTTCTGATACCTTTCATAATTCATCGCCAAAGTCGGCCAAATAACATTGGTACAAAGTGGTGTTAGCAAGAGGCATAGATCCTCATGAGCCCCCGCACCTGCGGGGGCTCATGAGGATCTATGCCTCTTGGAGTTGGATCGTGTTCTGTGTTTTCTCGGCAGTGAAGGGGTTACGTGAAAAGACCAGAGCACGAGGAGAACCATGCTGTGTGTATTGCTCGTCTGGGGCCGTTCACTGTTGTCCCTGTCGGCTGCCTGTGGCCCACCGGGTTTATGGCAAATTTCTTGAGCAAATCTTGCAAAGTCCTGCTAGCTTTTCCTCCCTCTCACCCCTGCTGTCCCTGTCTCGTGCAAACACACGCACGCGCACACGCACTCACGCACGCACGCAGACAGGTAAGGCAGGCACGCACGCACATGCACGCTTGCACGCACAAAATCCTGCTAGCTTTTTCTTCCTCCATCCCCGCTGTCCCTAGTCAAAGCAAACACACACACGCACTAACGCACACGCACGAGCGCACGCACACATGCACGCCCGCAAGCGCACACGCACGCACACACACACACACACGCACACACACACACACACACACACACACACACACACACACACACACACACACACACAAACACACACACAATCCTTCGAGTTCAACTCTGGCTTGAGCAAATCCTTTTGTCGGCTTACGGCATTGGTTTCTGCAGTCCACCATTCAGACGCTTCCAAGAAACAGATTCTCATGAGCCCCTGCCATGGTAGCGGCTCATGAGAATCTATGTCTCATGTTTCTTGAGATGGTAGCATCTACATTAAAATTTGTGTTCTTGTAGACAGTGTTGGTTTAGCTTGAACTCTGTGGGCTTATGGGCCCACCAGATAACTCACGTGGCCGTCCTTAGGGACCCCAGGGTCTGCCTGGGGCTTGGTGGGTTAGGAAGCCGGTCCTGGTCGCCCAGGTGGATCTCTATTGGGCATGTGTTTTGTCTCCCGTCCATCCCAAAACCCCACTGCAGCGATATAGAGGGCATGCAGCTAGGCCCAGTGGGTAAGAGCGGTGCGACACACAGTCGAGCCTGCCGTTGCTGCGGCGGGACTTACTGTCTCTCTCCCAACACCAAAAGTAGAATCACCCAGACACCGCGCTCATTAGGCACTATCCACAAACTGTTACGGTCAGTGCATACTCTAAGTGTAGTTGTGATTTGAAATGAAACTCTCAAAAGTAATCGTTTCACTATTTCAGAATCAGTTATGTTACCTCGCAGAACCTCTAGACAGGGTGGTGGTGGCGAGCTTTCGAACAGCTCATATGTTGTGAAAGCAAGGTTTCGACCCATGATGGCAAGGTTTCGACCCCCAGACACTCAGTTTTCAACCCACTCGCATGATGGTAGTGAAACTTTCGACCCGCCCACTACCACCTCAGTATGACTGATCCATCCACTGCCAGTGAACGCAGATTATGTCTATAAAATCTTTGTTAATTCAACGCCAAAGAGCCCCAGCCGTCCACTCCAAGCGACATACATTTGAAGAGGCCTCGGCTAGACACACAGATCCTCATGAGCCCCCGCAACTGCGGGGGCTCATGAGGATCTGTGTGTCTTGCAGTTGGATTGCGTTGACGTTTCCCCCGGCAGTGAAGCGGTTAATTTGCGTCTGTTGGCAGATAGACCTGAGGTTTTTGATGCAGCTTGTCCGTAGCAGAGAGAGCATTGGGTTTTAGCATGGGTCATTTACACATTGATCCGTCTCAGCATGAGAGCCTGGGACGCAAAGAAAACACGTCGGTCACAGTTTTTATCTTTGATCCTCGGAGACCTAGTCATCAAGTTAGTAACTGCAGCAGATACGAGATACGCCAGCGTTCAGTCCCAGTGCCTGCGCCTTCAAAGAGAGTAGTAATGCGAAACGCTTTTAGCCTTGACATTTGGTTTTATTAACGATGTTTAATTAATCCCATATGAAACCAGAATCAGGGCCATGCATCTCCGCTAACCCCCCCCCCCCCCCCCCTTAATTTCCTTGGCCACCGCAATCAGAACAAAGTAAAAAATTAAAAAAAAATAATAAAAAAAACCACACCCCTCCTACCGTCCTCAGTAACGCAATTAAGCTAACCCATTCATATGCAGTCATTTTGCCGAAATCCCTTCACTGCCGAAAAAAAAAATCCTTTGAACACCACCCAAATGCAAGAGGCATGGATCCTTATAAGCCCCCGCAGTTGCGGGGGCTCATGAGGATCTATGCCTCTTGCTGAGACCTCTTCGTATTCATGTTCCTTTGACGGCTGGGGATCTTTGCCGTTAAATTTACCACCATTTCTAAAACGGAGTCTGCGCGCATTAGTAATTAAGGCGTCAAAGCCGCATTTACGTATAATGAATATAAAATAACTATGGTAGTGGTGCCTGATAAGGTAGGCGACACGTATAATAATCATTAATAAGCACTATTATTCAGCTGCCACGGCTGATTCGTCTCCTGCGTTGGCGCCTAAACGGCTGCGCTCAGGCTATCAAACCATCACGGCGTTTTCCGACCATCACCGCACCTTCCATTGTAAGGATCCCAGTATCTGTAACACTGAACGTTAACTGTCGTCTGCTGGAAGCATGCATAGAGCAGCAATGTCTGCAAGAGGCACACATCCTCATGAGCCCCTGCTTTCGCAGGGGCACATGAAGATCTGTGCCTCTTGCAGATGGACGTGTCTCGTTGTAATTAGATCCGATCAGTATCTACTTGAGTGCCCACACGCCTAATGGCACAGAGGGTAATGGAAGGCATGGAACCGTACACCACATCACGGGCAGTTGCGTCAGTTATCTGCAACCATATCATGTGCCGGCACAGGACTAAGGAACCTAAACGTGTGAGGCCGGGAGAGCCTTGAGGGACTAAGAGTCGCTGCCAGGAGACGTAACTCGTTTAGGTTACCCTGGTCTCTGTTGCAGGCGTTTTCAATGGCCAGTCCAGCGTCAAACCCCACACACATGCAAGCGGTATAGATTCACATGAGCAGTTCAGCTCTGTTCAGTTCAGTCAAGATGAGATCTCTGCGCTATCTCTGTGTTCGGAAAACTCCATACGCGCTCCACGCCATTCCTAAGAAGTCTTCCTATACAGAGCCAACGTTGATCTGATTGCTAAGGATCTCTTCTGCCATGGCCTGTCAAGTGTGTCCGCTACCTTTCTCCACACTTCTGTTCCAGAGGCGATAGATTGACGTTAGCCCTTGCTTTGGAGTACCTATATGTTTTTTGTAGTCACAGCCAGCTAAATGTAGATCTGTAATTTTGCGAGCGGAGGGAATGGTGGAGGCTTTACACCTTACACGGAATGAGTGGGTCTCTTTAGCTTGAGTGCCGGTACTCTGCACTATCAGTCTGCACATACGTGACAAATGTTCTCGAAAAAGAGCCCCCACCCCCACCCCTAAACACACACACACCCCTTCCTCCCTCCCCGCTCTCCACCCACCCAACCTCAGCCCATAGAGCAGCACAAATACCGCCTAGTTAGTCAAAGTAAACGTTTGCCTTGCGTGCGAATGGCCACTATGTCTGTGACTAACAAGGAAATGGCACCGTCACGACGCAATCTGAGTTGAGAAAAGTAGACTTATAGCATGTAACAAGACCCGTACAAACTTTCTATATATAGGGACTACGCGCAAAGCACATCCTTTCAAACCGCAACAACAACCCTTGATGACAGCCGCCGGTTTCGTCTGAACGAATGTTTGATCCTCCGGATATACGATCCTCTATTCCTTCTGCAAGAGACATAGATTCTCATGAGCCCCTGCGTAAGCAGGGGCTCATGAGAATCTATGTCTCTTGTGATCAATGATTGCTCTGCTGTACTCCGTCAACAGAGACTTATTTTTAGGTTTTAGCGTGTGATTACCACAGGGAAAGGGCAGTCATTTTGTGATGACAAGGTTTGTCCTTTTCGGACAGTGTTTTCTGCAAGATGTCCTTTCAAACCAGATCTTACCATCAGTGGCCGGAAACGTGCCCTGCCTATTTAAGGCATAGATCCTCATGGGCTCTTGCAGGCTAGGAAGGCTCAAGACAATCTGTTCTTTTTGTCAGTACATGCATCATTAATTTGCTTCTTTTTTTCCCATAGACAGAATAGATAATTTGACTTTCAGTTCTCGGTGGCGAAGGCACCATTTTTCACCTGTAAAGGGGCGTAGACCATCATCGTAGGCCCTCACAGCCTATACCTGCTATGTCATTTATGTGTGTGTGTTTCATAAACAGAGGAGGTCTTCGGGCGTTCAGGCATAAGTGCTAAGGTCCTCTTCTTGTCGGCTCTCGTTTCAGACCGTAAACGCGTTCAGGTTTCCAAATACAAAGGCTTCATATCTAAAGTTGCCGTGCAGTATATCACAGCTCGCAAAAAGCAGAACAGCCCTGGCAGCTTTCATGTTTGTATACTGTGTACATGTACCATTGTTTCTTATTGCGGACGATCCTGGTGTAAAGTATAGTCTCTCACACTGGTTTAACCCATTTAGTCCCGAAGCCCTACAGCAGGAGATGGAATGACCGTGATAATTCAAGGGTAGTGCCAGATTAGCTTGGCGCCTAAAGGCGCCAAAGCTAATCTGGCACTACCCTTAAATTATCATGGTCGAGCCATTTCCTGCAACTGTTACTGTTAGGTAACACCTCCAAAATGTGGACAATGCGGCCGTGGGGCTAAATGGGTTAAATGTCTATAGATTCTCAGCGGTAGCGATTCGAAAGAAGCAGCCAGTCTGGTATAGACTGAGACCAGTCCAGCCTGCTACACATAGCTCATTAGCTCTTGGAGTTCAGTGAATCGGCTTCTTTTTTTTTTTTTCTTTCTTTCTTTTTTTGTGCTTGATTTTCACATATGGAGGTCATAGGTCGGAACCCCAAACTGGGAGTTGTTGCCTGAAGCCTTTCTTTTCTGTTGTCGTTTCAGTGTGTGTCTTGTTACATTGCCAGTTTGGTTGGTTAGTTCGGGTTTAACGTCCACAGCACCGAGGTGATCTTGGACGGCCCTGACGGGCGGGTTATGGGAGACAGGGAAATCTATTGCTTATGGAGTACGACCTGAACACTGATCAACTCAGGCGCACTCCAACTGTGCCACTTTGATTTACGAGGACCTTTCAACGGACATGCTATTGAATAAATCCGTTTTTCCCCCTGGATTGTGAGTCCAACTACAGGGGCCGGGACGGGATTCGAACCCACGACCCGGCGATTCCCTTCGCTCTCCTGCTCCGACGTTTAACCGCCTGAGCTATTTCGGACTCTTTACATTGCCAGGTGTACGTCTACTTATTATATATTCTGGAGACGTTAGACTCAAACTTTTAGAGGGGTTGGTAGAGTGCTCACTTCATGCAAACAGTAAGGCACCTCACGGCGATTAAATCATTGTTAAAAGTTGCCTGCCTCTGTGAAGTTTCACTAATGGTCTTGTTAGTTAGCGTTTGTAGCAAGCCGCCTGACCTTTCTGGGGACCGGCGACTAGTTCCGGCTGAAGACACATGCTCGGTCATCTGCCTTGTTATTTTTCCAGTTCTACAAACAAGCCAAGGCTTTTACAAATTGTCTGAAAACTAAGGTGATGAAAGACTTGAGTGTAGTATACGCAAGAGAACAAGCCTAGGGCAGTGAATTGAGTGGTTTTAGGTTGTTGTTTTCTTCTTCTTTCTTTTCATTGTCTCCTTTCCCCTGTGTCCTGTTCCATGATTCTGAACCTTAGACGCTGAGTTGTAATTTACAGGCCAGCACACACACTCGTTGTCTCCCTTGATTCGCTTCCGCTGACTCAGCGGGAGCGAATCGAGAGTGACAACCAGCACACAATATTTGTCTAGAATCTAGTGAACGGAAGCCGCGGAAAGAAGGCGCGTTACATTGGATGAGCTAATCAAATAGTGTCAAGACTGGTAGGAGCACAACTTGGACTAGTCTAATGAAGATGTTGTAGACTGCTGGGCATTGCAGTAGCGGGGACTTCGTACATCGTACCACTTCGTCACAAAACTACAAAACAAGCACCCTCCCCGTCCCCTTCTTCAGTCTGGGAATCATGCGAACGATTGCACTCTCAAAGGTCAGATCGTCATCAGCACTCGAGCACAAGAACAAAGGCGCAAGGCCGACAGACGATTGACTTGACCATCGTGTCCTAATCCTCAGCAAGTGGTCCCCAAGGCGTCAATGCGTCACCTTGAGGACTTTGAACAGTCATGCGATGGAGTTGGACTGCCAGCCAGTGTCCTTCTGCAAGAGGCATAGATTCTATGCCTCTTGCTTTGTGCAGTGATTTGAAGTCTACTTCTCTTTTTCGGCTGCAGTGGCCCATGAACATGTTTAGCTATTTGCAGAACACTGCACACACTCAATTTTAATCCTACAATAGCCAGGCTGCATCTGCGTTTACTTCTTTTTTTTTTTTTTTTTTGCTGTTGGTAGCGGTTTTTATCGCGTGAAAATACCGCTACCCACAGTCAATTGGTTAAATCATCTGCTAGGCAAAGGTCGCGGGAGGTGGATCGATCATAGCAACCTGGCTTACGAGTCGCTGGTCTGACCGTTCTTTGTTGCTCCGGCTGCAGTGATTGGCGCAGAAAGTTGCGCGCTGCCTCTGGGGACATCAGACCACTCTGTACTCAGTAGCTTGCTTAACGCTGATACATCCACTTAAGAACGGCTAGAGCCGATCTCGGTCAGCAACAAGGCCTATATTCTGGGCCGTGATCGATTCCTTTGCGGCTTAACTCTATGTCTCTTAATTTGCAGATGAAACGGAAACGTCCGAGTGACTGTAACTTTGGGACTAAAAAAAATGTCCTACTTGCTGCCAGACAATTTGCAACTCGATTCTCTCTCCATTGCATCACGCCGTTTCCAGACGACCGCTCCCGCCTCTTTCACGGTCCAGCGCGCAACATTGGCGACGCCGTAATTTGCTCTCAGAAGTTCGATCTTGGCCGAGACTTGCTCTGGGCGGCTGGGGACACCCCCCCCCCCAACCCCCCGCCCCCCCCCCCCCCAAAAAAAAAAAAAGAAAAATAAAAAAGAAAAAATAAAAGGTCGAGAGGCATAGATCTTCATGAGCCCCGCAGGCGGCACGGGCTCATGAGGATCTATGCCTCTTGCAAGTGGGTGACGTTGTCCTGTCCAAAATCACATACACTGCTCACATGGACATCCTGCGGTCCTTTGTCTCGCATGTTATTACGCTTATTTCAGACTGTTAGCAGTCTAAGAATTTTGCTCTTCCGCCATCATCATGAGATCACTGCCAGTTACGTCATAGTGCCTCCCCAGGCGTAGGGGGTCTTTGGGTTGTTGCGTCAGCAACTGTTTTGTGAAAACTCTTGGGGTTTTAGGCTTTTGATGGCTGGCGCGTACAGTGCATGATCACTCGACCGCAAAGAAAAAAATTCTCGCCCTCCATCATCTGTAGATGTATTTCTGTTCGACGTGATTTCCGCAAGGACCGTCTCGCAGACGTCTCCTGCGTTCCGAGAGTCACGTGCACAGGAAACAATACAAGAAATATTGCTACAATCACACAGTCGGCAGCATGATCAGTTCTTTACCACTGAGGGTAGGAAAAAGCACTTAGAGTTCCGATGATTTGCGATCAACTCCGGATACGTTAGTCGACGAGACAATTTCCCCTCAGCCAGTGGTCCTGACTTTCTCGCTACCAGCTGTAACCGCGGGCGCTGTTTGCACCGATGTAGCTCAATGGTTCCAGATTCAGCTGCGTATGCTTGATCAGCCGTGATAGCTCAATGGTATTGTTGGTGAGCTCGGCACCTTGAGAACGCTGATATAGAGATTAAGTTATGTCTTACCTCAGGCTTCCACGACTTTGACCGATGCAATGCGAGCTGTAGCTTTACCTTTACCTTTAGCTGGCATTTTATCGGTCGAACTGAGCATCCGTGATTTATTTTGCTGTAACGGAGAATCGGGCATAATCTAATTTATTTATACAACGACTTTTAAAAAAAGGTTTTAACTTCAGAATCGACATATTCGAAGTGGTGCAGTGTCATCGTTGGGTTGCTCTTGCTTTACCCCGCCTCAGTGGCTGTTAGTCGGAAGTGCTGCGGAGAACGCACAACCTATATCACCACAGCAAAACAGTCGATAGTGCGGCCGAGAACGCACAGTCCGTATCACCACACGTGATCCGAAACAGCCTTGGCTCGCATGGTCGGGAAGAAGCGCAACAAAACAGTCGAAAGTGCGGCGAAGAACGCACAGCCCGTATCAGAACGCGTGAACCTAGACAACCTTGGAACACATGCTCGGGAAGAAGCGGGCGAGTTGTGTAAATTGACTGAATCTGTGTGCAGAATGCGATTTCGCTGCGCTATAAATGGAACGCATAGATCTGTAAATTCACTTTAGGAAAGGAAGTAGGCAAAAACTAAAGTATGGGGGGCTAGAAATACAATGTTTATCCCTTTGCCCGGGTCAATGCTTTCCGTCTGCAAGAGGCATAGATTCGCATGAGTCCCTGCATCGCAGGGGTTCATGAGAATCTATACCTCTTGCCTGTAGACACTGGGTCTATTTGAAGTCCAGATGAAGTCGTTCTCGTTTAAAACTCCAGCAAATGCATGCGATCAAAAGATGATAAAAATCCTATCCAACCAAAATGAATGTTGGAGCGCTCACAGCTGTGTTGTGATTGTCGAAGCGTGTTGCTTTCTCTGCTGAGATTTGCTTACATGTAATCTATATTTTATGCTTTTATTGTCTCAGTTTACTAACCCATTAAGCCCTGACGCACTAGTCGACATATTTCAAGGGTAGTGCCAGATTAGCTTGGCGCCGACAGGCGCCAAGCAAATCTGGCACTACCCTTGAATTATCATGTCGATCCATCTCCTGCAACAGGTGCCTAGTCGTTAGACTGATGACGCCTCCAAAATTTGGAAAATACGTGCGTCGGGCTGAATGAGTTAAGCGTATTGTAAACGTGTTTCTTTATTTGAGGTTCTTTGTGTGTCTGTGTTTTATGCTCTTTTTTTTTTGCAGTCAGTCAGTCAGTCAATCAGTCAATCAATCAATCAGTCTATCAGTGTCTTTATTCTGGATACCCCTGATAATGCTTCGGGCTCAGCTTCGTTTACTTATTGTTGATTTACATTAATTAATGTTCCCTTTCCTTTCTCTGTTTCAGGTAAGTCATCTGTACACAGTTATATGATCTTTTGATTCGTGAGTAACTGGGTGCTGTGACCGTTCGTTGGTCAGTCTGTCTGCCCATCTGTCCGTTTTTCTGTTTGTCTAACAGTCGTTCTAACCTCGGTGTCTCTGTCTTCATGTCGTGTGTCAGTGGTGGTGCTGCTGGTGTGTAACATACCTCTCTCTCTCTCTCTCTCTCTCTCTCTCTCTCTCTCTCTCTCTCTCTCTCTCTCTCTCTCTCTCTCTCTCTCTCTCTCTCTCTCTCTCTCTCTCTCTCTCTCTCTTTCAGATAACCTCCTGCTTCCAACAGTTGCGTAAAAACAGGCTATTTTTTTCCCTTCGTTGCAGACACAAAAAAAATCGTCTCTTCTCGGTCGTTTCCGTGAATGAATCTTCCCGGATCACGCGATGAGAGGGCGGTAAAAACTGGAAACGATCGCGTTTCAATGTTTGGTCAGCAGGGGGAAAAAAATATGGCTTAAGGGGGAAGAAAAAGAAGCGGAAGAGTTACGGGATTACGTCACGAGAAAATATGGAAAAAGTTCAGTGAAAGCTAGAGGGAATAATTTGTGCATTGAGCAAATAATGCGAGAGGATGATAGAGAGATGGAACTTTTAATCCGCCGAAACCAGGGCGTGAGTGCTCAGTTTAGACACGAACACGACCAGGGGTCAGTTACATGGGTGAGTTTAAATCCTGCGCCAGCTACTAAGCAAGTTATCGCGGAGCACCTTGCTTAGTGGCTGGCCCAGGATTTAAACTCACTCGTGTAACTTGAACCCTTCTGTCAAATGCATGACGGCTTGATCTAAATTAAGAAATTATAGCTTACCGTTTACAGCAGGCTAGAACTTCTTATTTAGACCATGGTGTGAGTAGTGGGCCAAAGTTTCTTAGGCAAGCCGACTTTTAGTCTACCTTCATGCATCGCAACGTTCTTGCATTATTAGACGCCAGTTGAAGCTAGAGAACGCAACGTTGACTTGATGATTGCACAGCACTTAACCTTAATTAGGTTGCATTCACCCCCCCCCCCCCACCACCACCCCCACCCCCACCCTACCCCTCATCGTCCCCACATACCCAACCTCCCCCCCACCCCACCCCACCCAACCCCCCCCCCCACACACACACACACACACCCCACCCTCACCCCACCGCGCACGTTAAAAACGTTACACGTTTAGGGCTTTATGTCTTTTGTCCACCACAAAGATGATTTCAAAGACGGGGCACTGAAAAGAGTCTGAACTCATTTTGACCTCAGCTCGGCTCGAATCCGCGACTGTTCGGAGGATGATCCAATTTTCTACCACCTTTCCTACCCAGGTCGCCCGCATCCCACCGTCAAGCCCTTAGATGTACAGTGCGCCAGCAACAGCCAGATACTTGCGTGCATCCTCGCGCCGAGACTTCAGATTAGATGAAGTGTGAATGTGGACGAAAAATGTCGACTTGGACTAAACAGGGAGTTCTAGCCTACAGTAGGCTAGAACTTCTTGTTTAAACCTAGCCGGCGTTTTTAGTCTGACTCCATGCATTTAGAAACCAGGAATGCCTTTTGTAGGCGCTGATTAACCCATTTAGCCCCGAGCAGGAGATGTCTTGACCATGATAATTCAAGGGTAGTGCCAGATTAACTTGGCGCCTTCAGGCGCCAAGCTAATCTGGCACTACCCTTGAATTATCATGGTCAAGACATCTCCTGCAACTGGCACATAGTCGTTAGGCAACACCTCCACAATTTGAGAAATGGGACCTTGGGGCTAAAAGGGTTAAACCAGCAGCAAGGCATTGAAACACAAACCTTTGTGGAAAAACCGGGATTGCTTCACAGGTTTCCAACATAGGAAAGCTCTACTCTGTGAAGGGAAAAGACGGCAAGTCTGTTTTTTGTGAAAAGCGAGATTTTCACTGTATTACAATGAAAATGTCGCTCTTCACAAAAATGGACTTGCAGTCTTTTTGCCTTCACGGGTAGACCTCATTTGGAGCCGCTTGTGCATTTGTTTTGTTGTGTGTGCGTGTGTGTGTTTCTTCTTTCTTTTTTTTTTTTTTCCTGTTCGATTTCTACAAGATAACGTCGACACAAAATATTGGAACTAAATGAGGGACGTACATGTTGGCGAGAAATACTAGCAATATAGGCAACGCCCGACAGCGCGCAGAGTTGTGGCACCTAATTGGCTTCCCCCGGCAGAACAAGGCTTCTGATTGGAAAGAGGTGGCACTATTCTTCAGAGTGTACTCGCGAGGGGCAATAAAAGGTTTTGTCCAAGGGCTTCTTTGTTAGCACCACTGTCCTCAGTCTGTACAAGACGTGGCACCAGTCTACTGACAGAGTCTGTTCGTGAAGACTTGTCTTTTGTTAGATGTCAGCACTCGCTCGTTAGTCGTCTCCCTGTCTGAAGATGCTTCTGAACAAGTTGGCTAGTAGTATAATGCACAATGCATACTACATAGAGAAAAACTATTATAATCCACGCTTGATTCTTATAATCCACGCTTCATTCTTCACCCATTTAGCCCCGACGCACTGCAGCTGGAGATGGATCGACCATAATTCAAGGGTAGTGCCAGATTAGCTTGGCGCCTCACGGCGCCAAGCTAATCTGGCACTACCCTTGAATTATCATGGTCGACACACCTCCTGCAACTGGTACGTAATCGCTAGGTGACATCTCCAACGTTTGCGAAATGCGGCTTTGCTTAAACCCCTTCTCTGCTAGTGGAGGCAAAATTGTGTCTTTGAAAGTATGACGAATTCAACACCGAATAAAACTATCAACCCAGAGAACACTGGTGTGACTATGGTCAGCAGGAGGCAAAGAACCTCATGAACCCCTGTATCTGCGTTTGCCAACATTGATATTAATTTGGTTCGCCTTTTGGCCGACGAAACCTGGAACCAGTAGCGGCAACAGGAAATGCTCATAACTGCCTTTGTGGACAAAACCTTGGGTCACTTAGTCTGACCAAACTTTGCGTTCTTGTCGAAAATACAGGATTGTTCGCTAGGAGGTTGCATGCATCGAGATGTGCCTTTATAAAATTACTTCTTTTCTCTTCACTCCTGTAGTCCCCATGGGGCGTGGAGAGAAGCGCAGTAGAAAGAAAAAAAAAACTTACAGGTGGCAAACGCCACAACACATGCAAAGCACGCGCAGTGCCGGCAGTCGGGGTGCCCACACAACAAAATGCATGAAGACAGAACTGGGCAGACATTAGCAGCCGCTCTTTCGCATTCCAATCACTCTGCCAGCTCTGTCGTCTGCCAATAGGTGTAGATTATCACGAGCCCCCGCAACTGCAGGAGGTCATGAGAATCTACGCCTCTGAAGAAATTGAAATCGCGATTGACTCATACTCTTGCATACATGTTCCGCCGATTTAGGAGGCTGTAGGGGGTTTGAGATATGTGACCGTTTCTGCGCATTTTAGCGCCTCGTTTTTAGCGCACAAACTGGCATCACATCGCTGGCAAGCGTTCAATTCGAATTAGACAAATGCCTAAATGAAAAGAAAGAAAGAAATGGCGGATAATGCAACAATGCTGATACGCAAGTAAACGTAACGAGGTCGGACTGGTCTGTGGATTGTGGCCGGGTCTTGCAGCAGGCAGAGATGTGCGATTGTCTATGATTTTGGACCTTACGGCTTCCAGCCGTAAGGTCCAAAATCACAGACCACGGCACATTTTTTGTCAGTTGCGACGTGTATTAGAAGTTTTATGATGGCTGCGCCCAAAGATTCCGTATTGTTTTCTTGGGCCAAGGAGTTGCAGCGAAATTGGAATTTAAGACAGAAACAAAACTCGATTCTGTAAACATTATTTTTACGAAATCAAATTAAATGTAAAATTGAAACTACGATTCATAATGGAATAAATTTTATTTTGAACTGAAATTAAATGGCTTATTACGTAACGTGAAGCGAAATGCATTTTTCCGCGCCTTTTGAAAAGTCAGGACCTGTCGAGTTCCGGATAATGTGTACTCAAGGTCATAGGGCAATTTTCTGAACCAAACTTCGGATAAAACGACCCAATGGATTCCCCACGGCCGCATTTCCTAAATTTGGGAGGTGTCATATAAAGATTGTTGGCGCTTGCATGCAGGAGATGGATGGAGCATGATAATTCAAGGGTAATGCCAGATTAGCTTGGCGCCTGATGGCGCCAAGCTAATCTGGCACTACCCTTGAATTATCATGCTCGATCCGCTTTCTGCTGCAGGGCGTTGGGGTTAAATGGGTTAACGCTCAAATATTTTTGTATACTTTATCAAATTAATGCACTTTTGGTGCAAGCTTACTTTCGGAGCCTAGCCTCGGACACAACGACCCTCACTGACCAACAAATATGTTGTGTACAGAATTAAATTACCACATTTTCCCCGCAAACACCTTACATGTTTTTCTCATGAAATATGTGCCTCTTGCTGCCTACTTCTGTCGTGTTTGTCATCCTTTTGCAAATTCCACTGTGACATTCTTTTTTTACCGTTGCCGTGTCAGCTATTCTTTTTTTTTTTTTTTTTTTTTTTTTGTTCCAATTTTTTTTGTTTTTTGTTTTGTTTGTTGGGGGGGGGGGGGAGGGTTGTTTCTTTTCTTTCTTTTTTTTTTTTTTTTTGGTTCTATTTCACACCCTCCCCTTTTGTTTCTTGATCCAATTAGCTAAGTGAGCCATAAAGCCCTACCCAGTTAGAGATCTGAAAGCCCTCATTTTTCGCAGTTTGCCTGCTCTCGCTGTACAAACAAAGCCCCCATGTGCGCTGCGGTAAATCCAAAAATCGGCAGGAAAACTAAAAAGAAACAAAACGCGCAACTTGGCATGGCAAACGCTTCCAGCGCACTGAACTGGGGAAGACCAGACTCAGTCTGCAAGAGTCATAGATTCACATAACCCCTACTGGCGCAGGAGCTCATGTGAATCTATGCCTCTTGCTAGCCACTATCTAGCTCTTTTGTTGCTTCGATAGAGGGGGAATTGGGGTTTAGGCTGGAATCTGATTTCCATACTTACACCACGAATTCCCTTTCAAGCGACAAAGTAACAGGTTGTAGATTCGTACCCTGATCATGTTCTCCGCAAAGAGTCGGAAGATGTAAATTTGGCCGATCTTTGGCTAGGGCAAGAATGATGCCCTGTGGATGTAAGGGCCCGTGAGAATGTAAGCCTGGCTAAGCTAGCTAGTTCAGTGAGAAAACCACTTGTTTTTACTTTTCAATTCCAGTTTTACACTGAAAACTTCCTAAGCTTGAGAAAGTACGCTGATATACATTCGCCTTTTTTGTTACATACACTGATGTGTTTTTATCCTCCTGCTGAGAGCAGGGAACCACGAGGATCTATTTAATTCAGATAAATGGGGTTAGCAGTGGAGCATTTCTTTCTTCCTCTCACTCTTTTTTACTGTTTCTCTTGTCCTAGGGGATCTAATAGGAAAGACAACATTTGTAGGGACGACATCGCAAAACCAAACCGGCGACAAAATACGCGAGAATCGCAAGAAAATACAGGCTCTAGGCAAAAAGACACCTTTTAGAACCCCCAAAAGAAACGAAATTGGAGTCGTTTTGCCCGAAAAGATCCATCAAGGAGTTTGCTAAGCGACACAAAATTGCAAAAACATGGATCGGAACCCTTGCGGGAATGCAACCGTGCAGTTCGTAATTCGATGCAAATTTTCCTGAATTAATGCGCGCAAAAAGATCTGCTCGTTTTGTGCAAAGCAGCAGAGTAATCCTGCCTTTGATCTTGTAGCGTTAGTCTGCACCGCTCGAGTTGAGCTGTGTGCTCAAAATGACGGACATTTTCTCCTCTATTTGCAGTGCTAGCGGGGTGTGAGAATCTGTCGGGAGGGGGTGGGGTGGGTGGGGGGGATAATGGGATAGTGTCATTTTAAGGAATTTCATCCAACTGCAAGAGGCGTAGATCCTCATGAGCCCCCGCAGTTGCGTGGGCTCATGAGATTCTTCGCTCTTGCATACTTCTGTTTTCTTCAGGTTTTCATTCGGCATTTTCGACCGATCCCCAGTGTATAACATTTATTTCGATGCCTTTCCAGCGTTTTGTCAGCTATACTACAGAAAAGAAAACATTGATTTTCAAATGATACTTCACAACGGTTATTTCGATGTAATTCTGTTAAACTTTGTGTCTTTTATCAACTGTCACTCACTACAGAAAAGAAAACATGGATTGTAGAATAATACTGTACAACTTTTATATCGGCATGTCTGTCCGTTAAACTTTTTAAGCCCTTGATGGCTACTGGCGATGCCAAGTGGGTGGAAAAGACGCTTAGTTACGCGTCTTTTTGGCCGAGCGGTATCGTCATCAGCAGTCAAAGGGTTAATGTGGCTCCCACTTTAGTTGTAGATGCAACCAAAACTTTTGTAATTTGCAACGGTAACCAGACCAAACTCTCAAACGAGGAAGGACTAGGAAGACTGTGAGCCTGTCAGCCTTTGTGTTTGTTTGGTCAAACAGTGTACATACATCGTCTTTCTACTTCTGGATAGGAAAAGTCTAGCTGCAAGTCGTTTCTCTTTCAGTCTCTTGCCCTGGTCTAGATTTATCTTTCCTTTTGCTGTTCGGTGACTCGTTAAAATCCAGTCTGTGTTCATTCATGGCCTCTAGGCTTCGTTTAAACTTTTTGGGAGGTCAGTCGAAGGTTAAAGTACTAAGGACTTCCTCCATCTACAGATGTAAATGAAGACGATCGTCTCCAGCAAGAGGTGTAAATTCGAATGAGACCCTGAAGTTGCAGGGTCTCATTACAATTTGCACCTCTTGCAGGTGACGTGGCTGGCCCCGGAGAATCGCTCACTCCTCTGCATTTAGAAAACGTAAAAAAGAGGGCAAAAAGGCAAAAAAATAAAAAGAGATGGACTGTTTTAAAATGTATTGCTATTCAAGGCATTGGAACAGGTTTTTTTTCCCCTTCCTTTTTGTCTACCGTATTTTAAAAAAAAATACGGTAGACTTTGAAATGGGGCTGATCGGAGTGCATTCCGGAGCATGCAGATGACGTTTTTGGCGTGCGGCGCAGAAATTCTGGCAAAGAAGTAACAAGAGCAAAACCTTGCTAGAGAACGTCTTTTTGGCGCCAAACGGCGTGCGTGTGTGTGTGTGTGTGTGTGTGTGTGTGTGTGTGTGTGTGTGTGTGTGTGTGTGTGTGTGTGTGTGTGACAGCGACTAGAGCCCGCGTTTGAGGGCGGACAAGCTTGAAATTTTAGGATATTGTCCCTAAAAGAATTATGGACCTTTTTTTTGAAACTTTTTGATTAAGATGCTCATTGGCGACTAAACGGCCGTTTCACAAAAACCGGTTGGTCCACACTGGAGTCCGTAAGTTTTCTTATTTTTACCAGATATTTTGCGTATAGCTAGATAAAAGGGAGATATTGAATGAGTTCGTTAACCAGCATTGTACCTCTAGAACTTTTTGAGTGATAATGAAATATTTTGGGAATAAAATATTTCACGTTTTGGGGATTAATTTCACGAATTATATGGGTTTAATCTTTAAAGCATCTGAGCTCCAAACAATACGGTAGACTTTGGGGTGAAATCCTCATCTTGTGTAATGTATTGTGGTTTCAAGTTACACCATTTTTAAACATCCCACCCCACCCCACCCCCACCCCCACCCTCTCAGCGAAGCCTGCAGACAAGGTTGTGTTCTTTCCATCAAGACATTCCAGAATTTGCTTTTTTTTTTGTGAAACGATGCCGCCGCAGGGTTCTTGGTCCCTCTGTCTCGCACATGCCTGGAAAGTGTAACCACAATTAGTCACAGCGTTTCTTTCGCAACGCCTCATGCATACTGGCCCTGTCTGGTGTTTTCAAATCTTGGAACCGCCACAAACGCCTAGCTTTTTTTCACACGTCTAGACAAATTGTAACTCTTTGGCTGTGGGTAGCGGTTTTTGTGGCGATGATTCCTGTCGGAATCATCGCGACAAAAACCGCTCCCCACAGCCAAAGGGTTAACAGTTTGTGGTCCTTCAGTGTCGCCAGCCGTTTCCTTGCAGAAAGAGAGACTACGCAGTCACAGCGTAGGTCGGGCCGACGGCGGTCCGGCTTGGCTGACCCGCGGATTTTTTGCGCGCTGGGAAGGGGCGTGTGTATTTATGGAAGGGGGACGATTTTCGGATGCTATCTCTCGACACTGATACCGTTGGACACAGGTAGTGCCTTTGTGGTGTCGAATGCCCCACCCCGCCCACTCTCTCGCCGGACTGATAAGCAAGTCAAAGCGGCTGTTCGGCGATGATCTGCCGTTTATGTGTGTTATCACTTACACGCTAAGTTGCTGTCAGTTGCTTCTTTCATGTACACTAGACATCTGTATACAAAAAGCATATCTGACTGGACTACTTTTCGAGTTTGTCCGCCAGCCTGGAAAAATAGATGTACATTGTGACCACAAAAGTAAGGTGCATAGACTCATGAGGAAAAAAACAAATCAGTGGCGTTTGCAAATATAGAACATCGACACTTAACTCATTCGAAACGTGCCGCCTCCGGATACGCGGCTTAAGCCGCATATCCGGAGGCGGCACGTCTCGAATGGGTTAATTGCATTTTTGTCCATTTGTCGAGCCGCTGACTTCAACCTGTAATACTTTCTTTAACTAGGGATGTAAATGGGTTTAGGCTGTCTGCGAGCAAGAGGTACAGATTCTCATGCTCCCCTGCGAATGCAGGGGCTCATGAGAATATATGCCTCTTACAGACGGAGGTGGTTGCTAGTTGTGTAGACAAGAAAGCGAGAAAGTGCGCTCAGGTAATGTTTGTTGAAAGATAATAGATCCAATACTGGGACGGGCGTTTTTCTACTGCTGCGAGTAGTGAGGCTGTAACTGGTATTTTGCCAAGCCCCCTCTGCATGCGGCGAAAGCTGTTTTGCAATTGTTTTCCATAACAGATCCCTCTCGCTACCTATCTTACAGGGCACTGTTGTTTGACAACATTGGCGATCATCCGATTCGCGCCTTTTGCTGCACTGGAGATGTGCGGTTCCTTTTTATGCTGCGTCATGTTCCCAAAGCTTTGAATACATCGGAATCGTGTGTTCATTGAGTGTGACTAGGTTGTTGTCTACCGTATTGGCTTCGCAAAGAAATAACAAGATAAAATTCACGTCACGTCTAGCCACTCTAACCTTGCTGTTGAATGTCGTTTTTTGGCGCGAAGCGCCGTTACGTGCGTATGTGTGTGTGTGTGCGCGCGTATGTATGTACACGAGAATCTCCGATATTACTATACGCATAAACTTGAAACTTAACAAAATACTTTTTTAAGTGGGTGGCTAAGAGAGCCTCCGAGCATATTCTAATTGGATGTCTCATTGAAGACATAAAAGACCGTTTATAGAATGTTGGTTTACCCAGATTAGAGTCCGCAATTTTGATTAAATGCACTTGAAATTTTGGATATTGCTAGTTTGTTGAAAGACATTGGACGAGTTCGTTAGCCAGCTTTGTATCTGTTCGACATTTTCGAAGATGAAAGTTCAATGCGGGGGAAAAAATTCAGAAGTAAGACTCCTTGATTTCATCAGAAGAATCAAACAGTGACGGTGACCTAAAAGCACCAAACACGACAGTGTTTTATACAATGTTCGGCCTAATTGATGATGCAAATCACCAGCACGTCAGTGTCTTACATTTAGGTAGACAGTCTCTCTACTTTTGTAGTGATGTTTGCGAACGTATTGTGGAAAAGATGGAATATGCACGCAAGTTCATACAGAAGAGGCTTTGTGGGCATGGGCCATTCCACCTTATTCTTCAAAATAGCTGTGGCTACGCCAGCCCAGAGAATGTCTAACCCGTAGGAAGCTCCGTGTGTCTGCCGTCTGTATTTGTGTGTGCCATTCTACCGTTTGTGTATGTGTGTGCCATTGCCGTGAAGGGGGGGGGGGGGCGGATTAAAGGGAGTTATTGAATGAGTTCGTAATCCGGCATTGTACCTCTTCAACGTTTTCAATAATAATTAATTCATTTTTGCAAGTTTTGGAGCCACTATTTGCTGCTTACTCCCACCAAACAGTCAGCCGTGGAAGAGGCTGTTTGGAACAAAACAGTCAGCTCTGGAAGAGCATGATTTTAGGATGAGTGACGTGAAACATCAAATTCGTCACAGTGTACACAGCGTCGCGAGACCAGCGATGCTATGACGTGAAGCTTATAGCGACGTCATTTTGCTGCTCGTGCTATTCTTCTTCTTCAGAATTCCTGTCGCTACTCCAGCCCACAGAGCGTACTAATGGCGGAAAGCGCTGTACGTCCGTCTTTATCTGTGCGCGCCTGCGTGTGTGTCGATCAGAGGTTTGCTTAGAGATAAGGGAAATGGATCAGAAGGATAAGCTTAAAAATATGAACAACTCTGAATGTTCCTAAAAGAAAAACGCACGTAATATCCAAACAATACGGTAGACTTTGTTCATCCAACCTTGTTTGTTTCTATGCTGTGTTTGTTTTCCTGTTATGTCCTGTTTTGTTTACAGGACAGCTAGTAAGACAGGCATTGAGTTGCCTAATAGCTTTATCTTGAATAAAAGATTCATACTCATCATCATCATCATCATCATCATCTCTCTCTCTCTCTCTCTCTCTCTCTCTCTCTCTCTCTCTCTCTCTCTCTCTCTCTCTCTCTCTCTCTCTCTCTCTCTCTCTCTCTCTCTCTCTCTCTCTGTTGCCTAACACACCTGACTCCCCTCATCACCTTTGGGACCTGACCTGTCCGATTTAAAAACAACTTCCCTCACCCGGAAAATGCCACCAATGTTTTCCTGTTTGCTTAGTCGCAACCTTAAACCCGGAATCTTGCACTTTCTAAGGAACAGACTATTAGTAATCAAGACAAGAGGCAGGGGTTCATGAGAATCTATGCCTCTTGTAGATGTAGGTAGGGACTTCTAGTATAACACCTGACCTGCATTCTCAACAGACCTTGAAAAAATCACTGTCCTATAACCAGGGCAACAGTAAAACGTGTAGGAGGAGAGAGAGGGAAAGAGAGCGAGAGAAAAACCAAACAGATTTTGTTCAAAAATGGATGAGAGCAGAAGGAGGCCAAAGTTGCACGCGTTTCGACAAAAATAAACAGTGGATTAAAAGCCCGATCGCATGTTTGTCCGTGCTTTTAATCCACTGTTTTCGTGGAAACAGGTGCAATTTCGACTTCTGCTATCCGGTAATTTGTTATTGAAGAGAAAAAGAGGTCAGTAACTTTAATTCAACAACAGTAACAAGTTTAATACACAGTCCATTTTTGGAAATTCTGGGCAGTGAGACGAGAGCTGGTACTATTATTTCATATGTGAGACGGACAGACTATGGATGCAACTACGCACTTTCTGTACAGTGTCTTTGGACAGACAGAGAGAAGCGTTTGCAGCATTATCACTATTCCACCTGCAGAAATGCCAGACAAATCAGTCACTGCCGTTGAGCTGTCTTGGTTGACCCAGCTCCCACGGACCCAAATACCCAGCCGACCGTTGCCCAATTTCATCCGGATCCGGCTTCTAATTTTGACAGCAATCCGATCCCTTCATTGGCCCCGTTATAACGTGAGTTATAGCACCAGACACAACAAGAGCCCCACTTTGATTGGCGGGCTCTAATTGTGACAGATGGACTCTACCGGCAGTGACGATATCCGATGAACGCGATTTGTTTTCGTTGCGCTCTCGAACAAACTTGATTCTCTCGCTCAAACCCGTTCCTTCTGCAAGAGGCATAGATTCTCACGAGCCCCTGCTTTGCAGGGGCTCGTGAGAATCTACGCCTCTTGCTGGGTGTGGGTTGGCCTCAGGTGTTCCCCGTATCGAGAGTGTTCAAGTAAAACTGTCAAGCTACTCCCAGGTCGGTTGACCTGGAGTGTAAGCTGCGCGAGAGATTATTAAAGCAAACGTTAGTTCTTCTCATAACACACGTCACGCACGCTCTTGCAAGCCCATGCATCTGATGTTCAATAACACCACACACGCAATTTCGTCAGTCTCCCAGGTTCATAGATCTTCATGTATCTGTGTTTTTTTTCTCGGTGGCCAGCTGGGGAGCTTAAGTGGCAAGACATTCAGTTATCGTCCGAAAGGTCGCAGGTTCGAACCCAGCTGGAGTCAAAATTTGTTCGGGCCGTATCTGAAATCACCTACGAGGTGGGCAAAAGACGTTAAACCCTACACGTTTAACGTTTTCTTCTGTGTTCCTCATCTAGTGGTAGTTGAAATTACGGGACGTTCGATGTAAGCCTACGATGCCGATTCAAGATTCAAGAAAACTTTATTGTCTGTTTTAAAATAAATGAAACAGAAAATTACTTTAGGTTCCATGCGCTCTGTTGTTTCTAAAATACTTAAATATAATAAGAACTTACGTTGTGGTGACAAGTAAAAAGCGCATAAAACTTAATTATTCTAGCATCACGCATAATAAATTATTAATATTAATAACTCTTACACACACACGCACACACACACACAAACACACACACACACACACACACACACACACACACACACACACACACACACACACACACAGACAGAGCGCACAGCGCACTATCAAAATCGGTATATCAGTAAGAGATAAATTAAAATAGATTAAACTCGGCACCTTAAGTTTTAAAACGAAAACCTGTGTTTGACACTGGGGACGAACTTGTCACCTTGACGATCATGCCATATGCCTGTACGTAACCGATCTTACGGAGGAGAACAATAGGTGTTTTCAAGGACTTTTCCCCGAGGGACTCGAAGAAAATGGTTGCTTGACGAGGTGCCTATTGTTCACTCATCTGACTGTTGGAAATTTGTGTGCTGGTCTGTGATTTTGGACCTTACTGCAATTTGTCGTCTGCAGCGGTCTGACGTTGATATCGGGGTAGTCACTCAATCGACCACATGACTTCTAAATAAATAAGATTAGCATGAACAGGATCATCATCGACAGCCACTGAGGATAATTTGTACAAGTAGGATGGTGAGGTATTTTGCAGACGACTTGGCATTACTGTCCCACGCTCATCAACAAATGCAGGACAAGACCACGAGGCTTGCTGACATCTCGTCCCAAGTGGGCCTCACCATTCACAAACAGAAAACAAAGACAATGAGGCTGAACGCAACCAGGGAAGAACCAGTATTGCTTGCTGGCACCCCGTTGGAGGAGGTGGAGTCCTTCACCTATCTCGGGAGCATCATAGACAAAAAAGGCGGCACTGATGCAGATGTCAGAGCACGAATCGGTAAAGCCAGAGCAGCCTTTCTCCAGTTGAAAGCAAAGTGTGGAGCTCCAGAGAGCTGTCACAACACACCAAAGTCCGGATTTTCAACTCCAATGTTAAAGCAGTTCTCCTAGATGGAGCAGAGACTTGGAGATTGACAAAAACCACAGTCAACAGAGTACAGACCTTCATGAACAGTTGCCTTAGAAGAATTTTGAAAATCCACTGGCCAGAGAAGATCAGCAACGTCAGACTCTGGGAGAGAACAGAGCAGATAACAGCAGAGAATGAAATTGGGCGAAGAAGATGGGGATGGATCGGTCACAGTCTGAGAAAGCCAGCTTCCAGTATCACCAGGCAGGCATTGTCATGGAACCCCCAGGGAAAGAGGAAAAGATGTAGGCCGAGAAACTCCTGGCGTCGAGACCTCCAAGCAGACATCAAGAAACTGGGAACCACCTGGAGTAGAATCGAAGGAGAAGCACAGGACAGGAGTTGCTGGAGGTCTCTCGTCGACGGCCTATACCCGGGTAGGGGTGACAGGCGTAAGTAAGTAAGGATGGTGAGGTGACTAGGCAGTCTTCGAGAGCAACAGAGCTTCATCGGCAAATGTAGGATACGCGGTCACGAAGCAAAAAATCGACCTAATATGTGAGGAGTTTAATCAGTAAACAATCATTGACTGTTTCATCAGTTGGATAGTGTAGTTCACCATCCGTCACAGAACAGTCTCCTCCAGGCTGAGGAACAATGAAGTCGATGTTGTCGCTTTCAACCTAGTAACTAACTATGATGTGTTTGGAAGAAAAAAAAAGGTCAAAGACAATGTTTACATTCAGTTTTATTTTTTGGTCAGATAAGTGATGCGAGGCTTGCTTCACAAGGCGGTTGTGAGAATTTTCTGTTGAGCTACAGGTTCCAAATTTCGTCAAGCGGGGGGGGGGGGGGGGGGGGGGGGGGAGAGAGAGAGAGAAGGAGAATCTAAGGAGGCAACAGAAGCAAAACATAATTTTGCCCCAGAATCTCACTAACGAGGTTGCATGCGAAAACCATCGAAGTGAGGCAAGAAATAGATGTAAATCCTCTTGACACTCTCATCTATATAAGGGTCTGTCTGCGTCACTTGCACTGAGATAAACTGTGCCCTCCCTGAACGTGAAGTTTTAACGTGAAGCTAATTATGTCATTCGTTGATCGTGAATAGGGTCCTTCATCCAGAATTCCTATGTGCAAGACCGCAGGGACTCGCGAGAATCATGATACCATCATGATTATTATAGCATGTTCTTAATTAAACGAACTTTAGTTCGCGAACTCTGACGAACTACAGTTCACGATATCGGACGAACCAGGTTGGTTCTTAATTGGACGATCTAAAGCTACGGCGAACCTAGTTCGAAGCAGTTCACGAACCTCGGCAAACCATAGTTCGCTGTCGGAAAACATTCGCTCAACGTGTTGAGCAAACAAAGACGAACATTTTCTCTGATTGGTCAAAACTTTTACCCTCTTCTGCGTTGGAGATAAGAAGAGAGTCACCGATACAAACAAATATGGCGGACGGTGATATTTCACTCGTGCGAAGAACAAGACCTATTTTTTTTTTTATTATTATTGATTTGTGGGAGGCGCAACGCTGTTTGTGGGGTCGCTACTGCAAGGAGTACAAAAACATTGTTCAAATCGCGAAGCGGCATAGCGGCAGCCATTTTTAACACCTTCGCAGACAGTAAGTACGCCGAATCAAGCACTTCAGTTAAGAAAGAGAACCATGGCAAACCAAAAGATCGCCGATCTTCTCCGATCTAGGTTTGCCGATCAATAGTTCGTCTAATTAAGAACAGCTCTATGTGTTATAAATGATGTTGACGGACTTTGTCGGAGCGGTGCCCGCTGAACACCGGTGCTGTACTATAGCGACGGGCCTCCAGGTGCAGTTTTGACCGTTGTTTTATGTTGCCTAGATGGGAGATTATTCAGTTCCTTTCGACGGTAATTTGTTTCTGTTGTTAACTCATTCTACCCCAACACCGAAATCCCCAAATGTTGCCATTGTCCTCTGAAGACTGCATTGCAGTGCAGGACACAGATCGACCATGATAGTTCAAGGGTGATGCCAGAATAGCTTGGCGCCCATAGGCATTCTGGCATCACCCTTGAACTATCATGGTCGATCCTTATCTTACTGTGGTGTGTCTGGTGTAGAAAGAGTTAACTTGTATTTTTATGTACTAGCCTTAGTCAAGTAAGAATTAACAAAAAGAGCATAATTTTTATACTAGTGTGTTCAGGAGACTTAGGGCTATCTTAGCATTCTGTTTTTGTCAGGGAGGTTCGGGTCGGGATGAGGCCACTGGCGCCGGCCATTAGATGCCTTGGCGACGGGCTTCACCCGTCCCGAGTCATTGTCCATTGTGTAGCTCTGTTGTTTGTAATTTGTGGGAAGTCCGAGTGAGTGAATGTGAGCAGTACCTGCAGTGGCAAGACAATTTTTGCTGTGTATGATTATCTTCTATTACAGCAACAATAAAATCATCTTGAATCTAGAATCTAGAATCCATGCCTCTTGCTTCTAACGATCGGCTCTGTTCCACCAAAGTAGATGGACGTGGGGGTTGAAACCTGTGATAGAATAGGGAGCTCTGGATTGACGAGCACAGGTCTTCCCAGTGCGCAAAACGCCACAGGACCGTCGTCGGCCCGATGGCCTTTGCGCACTTGTTAGGTGTTGAGGTCTCATCGCGATTGCGTCCACTGAGGTTCTCTTGATTTCTCTACGAAAATAACCGCATTGTCAGGTCCTGTTGTCATTCGGAAATGCAGTCATTTTTTTTTATTTTTTATTTTTTTGTCCGGATGACGCGGAACTCTTGCCATGGCATTTGGAGTGTGAGTTTGATTTTTGCAGATTCGATTATTTTTCCTAAGGCGAAAAGTGCGTTTTTATGAGTTTAGGGCTGTTGAGTGGGTAAGAATTACAGAATATTATCTGAGGCAAGCTTTGATGGATACGGTATAGATTACATGGGAAAGTTCAGCGTCTGGCTGATTGATTCCCTTGATACGTGAAATTTGTCACATAGTGTACTTGTGCTTTGTCACATAGTGTATTTTCATACATTAAACGTTGGACACAACAAATCGCCACGGGACTCAATGCTTCTCGTTTACATCATTTACATACTCCGTCATTGCTACTGACGATATGGTTCGACGGAAAAAGGCGTCTTGTTCGCCAAGCGGTATCGTCCGTAGCAGTCAAGGGGTTAAAAACGTCGAAATTAAAGGATTTTTTTAAACAATTTTATTTTCTTCTAACATTCCGACAGGAATCATCTCGACAAAAACCGCTACCGACAGCCAAAGGGTTAATCTTTCTTCATTTAGACTTTCCCCGTAGTATTCATTGGCATTTTCAAGGGTCCTGAACTAGCTTCTCCTGTACGTAGAGCTTTCACCAAATTAATCTGCTGGGTCTATCCCCCCCACCCCCAACCCACCACCCCCCTTTCCCTCCAGCCTCCCTCGCGTAAGTAATGCTTACTGACCGCGTCCCCATTTCCTCGTCTACACATGTGCGCCGGTCCGTGAATTCGGGCCTCCCTAGTAAGCAAAAGACCCTTGGGCCGACGTCGGCTGCGGTGGGCCCGAAGATCTTTTGCTCGCTGTGTCACGGCTTCGAGCAGCACGGCCCAAAATCACATCTGAGAACCGTCAGATCCAGAAGACCCGCCCCAGCGCACAGTACTGCGTTGGTCCCACAGGGTCTGTCCAGCCCTGACGACTGTGAACAGGCAGCAAGGTCGCAAAACCTTTGCCTGATCGTCGTAGATTTCGTGCAAGACGGATCCCACTCAGACTGCGGAACCCAGACGCTCATTAGGACCTTATGAAAAGAGATAGATCTCTTGCGGGGGACTCATGAAAATCTGTGCCTCGAAGTCTTGCAGTTGGGTTCCGTTCGCCGGCAGGGGTGAGGTAGGTTTCCTAATTGGAAGGTCACTGCGCGGCCGTTCTCAAAAGACCTGGACTATTTTCAGATCTCCGCTCTTACTTTTGCAACTGCGAGGGACGTAGATTCACATTAGTCCTTGCAGCCTTTAAATGTACATGCGAATGTTTTCTTCTGGCTAAACGAGATCTTCTCTAGCTGTTCCTCACGTCCAGGGTGTTAATTTGCGTAGGTTCAGCGCGCGGCTGTTCAGCTGTGACCGCAGGATCTTAGATTTGTGGGCGCTTGTATTTGCTGTACCAACAAGCACCTCGTTAGAGAAAAGAACTTTGGTCTTTGCGCGTCTGCAACGGAGAGTGAGCCCAAAGCTACCCGCTTCCATCTGCAAGAGGCATAGATTCTCATGAGCCCCTGCATCCGCAGGAGCTCATGAGAATCTATGCCTCTTGCTGGTGTCGATTGTTACGAGTATATCCGCAAATTACAGTGGTCGAGCGAATTAAGTGGACCAACAACGTCTCGGCGGGGTTGCAATAGAAAAGAAAGGCTACTTCGTATTGAGGCTATCGCCAGACGTCAGGTTTCGGGGGTCCAGGAAAGTCCACCGATAGTGTGAATAGGTAGGAATAGCGGGAGATGGATCGACTGTGGTCGTCTGGACATACGCCATACTAATGCTTGAGTATCATAGAGTGATTCTTCTTGTCCGTCTCCTGCAACTTATGCTTTCACTGGACGAGCCAAACTACTCTTGCAGACGAGTGTAAACTTTGGGCAGCTTGGTCGTGACGGTGGAGGGTTTAAAAACCCAATTAGACTGATAGCCGTAGGTTCCCCCTGCCCGATTAGTGCACGTCTGTGGCTTAGTTAGGGTTGGACACTTCAGCTGAGGAAACAGTTGGCACGGAGGGCACGGAGGACTTAGGCTAGGATTGACTGATTGTGTGTGTGTGTGTGTGTGTACGTGTTCGTGCGTGCTCGTGCGCGAGCCGTACTGACAAGATTGTTCGTCTTATCAGTCAATCCTAGCCTTATGTTTTTGTGGAAAGTGTATCAATAGGAGATCGTGGCTCATATTGAAGTAGGTGGCGACTTTTTTGCTGAATCACATCCACGGTAAACTTGTGATGTAAGGAGCTCCGGGGGATCCAAACTATGTTTTGCTATATCCGAGGTTTGTTACACGCGAAATAATGTACATCAATAGCCCTGTCGGGACCTCAAGACGTGTTGTTATATCCGACTTGTGTTGCAGCCGACCTTGTTAAAAGCGGAGCCGACTGTATACCTTAACCCTTTTAGCCCCAAGGTCCCATTTCTCACATTTTGGAGATGTTGCCTAACGACTATGTACGAGGGTGAGTCAAAAAGTAATGCCATTTCCTTTAGGACAGGTATAATTACCAACACAGGAACATGTATCATACACCAAAATGAAGCTGGTCCTCTTTGGATCACATCCCTACTTCTCAACATAGTCACCGTGTCTCTCAATAGCAATGTTCAACCTTCGAATGAGAGCATGTATCCCTGCCTCGTAAAATTTTGTTGACTGTTCTTTGAGCCACTTCTTCACTGCAGTTTTCACTTTCTCGTCACTGGAATAATGTTTGCCTCTCAAACCCTCTTTCATGGGGCCGAAGAGATGATAGTCTGAAGGCGCTAATTTTGGTGAGTATGGAGGATGCGGTAAAGTTTACTGGCAGGATTCACAGAAGAGGACGGACGGCCAGAACGGGGTTTATCGGCTACGCTCACAGTTCCCACCTTTTCATCTTTTAGACGACGAACCCACCTGCATACATTGCTATAATCTAAAGTATTGTCCTCAAACACATTTTGTAATCGTCTGTGAATGTTCACAGGGGTGTCCCCCTCAGCAACAAGGAATTCAATCACTGCTCTTTGTTTTTGACGCAACTCTAAAGGGGCAGCCATTTTGAATTTTTCTTGCGAGTCTAAAAACCTGAAAAGTAAGAAACAAAATATTTTATAACGTAAATGATATAATCATTTATCACTGCGAAAAAATTCAGGTATTTTTTATCAAAAACTTCACCTGATATACAAAAAAGGACATTACTTTTTGACTCACCCCCGTACCAGTTGCAGGAGATGGCTTGACCATGATAATTCAAGGGTAGTGCCAATCTGGCACTAACCTTAAATTATCATGGTCAAGCCATCTGCTGCTGTAGGGATCCGAGGCTAAAAAGGTTAAACCAAACACACTGAGAGGCCTACTTCAGAAGTGAGAACTGGAAACTCGATTCATTGCAGGATTGTGTCATGGCGACGCAGATGCGTTATAAATCAGGTCATTGTGTGAAGAAAGACATGTGACCCACCGAAGTCGGCTATTCTCTGTCACACCGATAACATTTACACGCGTTTTCAGGTCACCACTGGGTGGTGTGCATGGTTTGTCTTGCATTCCTAGCTCTGGCTTTTTTTTTTTCTTTTTTTTTTTTTTCTTTTTTTTTTTTTTTTTTTTTTTTGGGGGGGGGGGTTGTAGAGTACTTTTTGTTAGCACCACTCGTGTCGCTTTCTTTTTAACTCTTTCACTGCCGAGAGAAACTGAGCACGATCCGACTGCAAGAGGCATAGTTCTTCATGAGCCCCCGCAGTCGCGGGGGCTCATGATGATCTATGTCTTTTGCTGACACTATTGTGTGTATGTTCCCTGGACGGCTGGGTCTGTTTGGCGTTGAATTTACACAGCTTCTAGAAACTAAATCTGCGATCACTAGTTAGTTAGTGTAACGCACGCAGACTTGCCCACAGTCGCACGTACACTCTCACGCAACAGACGCATACACCGCCACTGACTCAGACGGGCGCATTCATGCGGTAAAACAAACACACGGGTTCTCTTTCTAAAGTGACTTTATACAATATAAAGGATACCAAAAAAAACGCTCACACTATCAAGCTATATACATCACATACACATCACAATATCTTTGCCAGGCTAGGTTTTAGTTTCACACTGTCTCCAACCTGTTTGATGTTATTGCCTGGTTACGTTGGTCCTTCTCACGTCTAGGCGTGAAAGTCCTTCGTCGTACGCTTCTTCTTGCCGTCCTGTCTCTTTGGCACGGACGTCCTCGTTCTAGTACGGTAGCGTAGTTCTCGCTTTGACTCGGGTGTCTTGGTCCCGGTCAGACTCACTCTCAGTGAAGAGCTGGAGGGATGACCTCACGTTAGGTCCCACCTGTGACTCGGCGTCCGTCGTTCCAGTCTTGACAAGAACTCTGAAATCTAGGCTTCAGAGTCTTGGAATACGGGCTAGGTATCTCAAACACAACCGTTCCATACGACAAGACAGCCCGTACTAACCAAACTAGACCTCTGACAGACACAGCTTCCGCCTAGAACTCACTAAACAGAACTCACTAAAAATCCCGTGCTAACCATGTCTTACAGATTTCCCGTGAACAGCAGGCCCCACGGACTATCGGCACAAACAAACCGTTAACAAAAACCGTACCGTATTTAACCTAATGTATGAGCATAGAGCTTCATCACAGTTAGTTAGTTCGGGTTTAACGTCCACAGCACCGAGGTGATCATGGACGGCCCTGACGGGCGGGTTATGGGGGACAGGCAAATCTATTGCCTATGGTGTACGACCTGAACACTGATCAACTCAGGCGCACTCCAACTGTGCCACTTTGATTTACCAGGACCTTTCAACGGATATGCTATTGAACAAATCCGTTTTTCCCCCTGGATTGTGAGTCCAGCTACCGGGGCCGGGACGGGATTCGAACCCACGACCCGGCGATTCCCTTCGCTCTCCTGCTCCGACGTTTAACCGCCTGAGCTATTTCGGACTCTGCGATCACTAGTAGATAAGGGACAAAGACGTAGTTTGCACACACCCACCCACCGCCACCCCGCCCCCATCACCACCCCGCCCGACTTCTACCTTTCACCCCACCTTTCAACGCTTCTGTAGAGATCTTCAGACAAGATTCAACAGACAAAGACCATCGGGAGTCCCCGCATTGACATCCATTTTCACACGTCATTTGGAGAGATCGAAGCAGCCAGTTTGGGTGAGGGTCGAAGTTATGCTAAACCATAATGTGGTCTTCATAGTGCAACCCCCAGTTGTCCTCAGCGATCGCAACCCTGATAATTAGGCGATCTTGGGCATCAATGAAAAGAAGAAGAAAAAGAAATTAAAACAAAACGCACATGCAGATTTGGGCATGTAAGTTTCCTCTCTCGTTCTCCTGTTCTCTTTCCACTCATCCCCCACCCCTCGGGCCCACCACACCCCACCCGCCTAAGCCCAGTCTGTCTCACCCCACCCCACCCACCCCCCTCACCCCCTGACAGCGTTCACTACGCTCTCCACGAGGGACCATCGACGCTACCCGCTATGACGACCCCCCACCCCCCCACCATCACCCTTTCGCCGTCACTAAAACCGTCCCTCCCCCACCCCCCCTCCCCAACGGCCTTACTCCCTCCCCCCCCCCCCCCCGCTATACAGCATGTTGCTGGATAGTTTATCGTGAAGTAAACAAGTCAGGCGGGTCCAGGCTTCCCTAATAGTCATTTGATTGCCCCCCCCCCCCCTCCTCCCCCCCCCCCCGCTTCACCTGTGGCATAGGAACCAAACGGAACGGTGTATATACCCACAGGCCAGCCGTCTGCAAAAGGCATAGATCCTCATAAGCCCCCGCATTCGCGGGGGCTCATGAGGATCCATGCCTCTTGTTGGTCATCATTTGTAGTCTCTTTCTAAGACAGTTGAGGTGGTGTAGCGCATTGTCTTCGATGGTGTGTGGACGAAAGCTGGGAAGTTTGATAGATTCTGCTGTATTCAGTTCGGAATACAGATAATAATGGGCTCAGCCATCCCAAGCAACAGACAAGCATTCATGTCAGACACTGCACCATGCATCGGCCCCTCAGGATCTGTGTCCCTTGCACATGGAAAGTCTTTTGGAGAGAAACTAGATATAACCTCCACGTGGTGACTGCTCCTCCCTCCTTCCGTCTGGCACTCACTGTTAGGAGAACAATTTATTGTAGCAGTTGTGTACTCTCTGCGTGTATCCCGGGTCAGGCAGCAACTATTAACTGATTCTAACTGAATGGTTTTTACGGCTGCGGTGTATGTGTGTAGACCTGTGATTTTGTACCTTCCAGCCGTAAGGTCCAAAATCACAATTCAGCACACATTGGTTGTCACTGGCAGGAAAAATCAAGGGCATGAATGAAGAATGGTCATGCACTCTTGAATGATTTACCGGCACACACTCGGGCAAGGACGGTTTCATATTCTTGAATAATGTCTTTCCATGTAACTTCACTAAATCTGCTCAGGCAAAAAGTCTGAGATTTTCGTAAGAAGGGTGGTTTCATATTTCGACATACAGCCTCATTCAATATGTTCCAGGCAAGAAATTGCCTATGAAATTTTTGTCACAGGGATGGTTTCATATTCTTGAAAAATGTTTCTGCATACAGCTTCTTTCAGTCATTCAGGAAAAAGAATGAAATTTTTATAAGAAAGATGGTTTCATACTCCTGAATAATGTTCATCCCCACAACTTCCTTCAATTCAGAAACCTGACATCTCAGGCAAAAAGACCGAAATTTTGTAAGAAGGGTGGTTTCATACTCTTGAATTGTGTTTCCTTCCTCTTACATACTTCATCCAGTCTGTTCACTGCGTTTGTCTGTTATTTACAGGGCTTGAGGAAGTGCAGATGTGATAGATTGTAAACACGACTTTGAATCATACAGACCTGGCTTTGTTTGTCTGTTTCTCTTTTAGCGCCAACAGTGGGAGACAGATCGACCGTGTTAACTCAAGGGCAGTACCTGATTATCTTGGCGCCACATGCGCCAAGCTATTCAGGCACTGCCCTTGAGATAACACGGTCGATCTGTCGGCTCATACTGAGGACTCGGCAGACGTCAGTGAGAATGCCAGCGGTCCCTTTGACTCTGGTAGTAAAAGTGATCAAACAAGCTTCGCCTTGTTTACTATTGAAACTTTGCAGGCTGAAGGCCGTTCTCACGCTCATTATATACGTCCTCTCCACACAAAAGTTCCTGCGTTAATGTTCAGACTTGACAGACCTGTTTTATCGATGCAAATTAGTCGCGGAGGAATACATCAAGTGTAAAGTACCGCAACGATTATGTTTTACGATTTAGAAGGGAAATTAAGACTGATGTCCGACGAAGAAATACGATGAAAGCAAATAATGACTTTTTGGAGACGGATTGTATTGTGTGTTTTTTCTTCCCAGGGTTTCTGTTTATGTGCAAGAACATTAGCGATGTATTTTGATGCGTGGATGGTTTGATGTGTTGATGTTGGTTGGTACAGGATGGTCATGGCGTCCAGATACGGCAGAAATGTTGACTTTCAGTTACAGTCATTGTATCTGGAAGTTTGTAGATCCACACGAACTGTACATTTTCCCCTCTCCCACTGATCATTCATGCAACCCACGCGCCCACCCAGCCACCCTCTCTCTCTCTCTCTCTCTCTCTCTCTCTCTCTCTCTCTCTCTCTCTCTCTCTCTCTCTCTCTCTCTCTCTCTCTCTCTCTCTCTCTCTCTCTCTCTCTCTCTCTCTCTCTCGCGTGTTCGTTATTTTTTTCCCTGTATTCTTTTTTCTTTGTATGGTGCGTTTGTTTCTCCTGTTGTGTTTTGTTTTGTTAAACAGGCACTGACTTTCCTAATAATTTTGTCCTGCAATAAAAGATTCATCATCATCATCGTGTCTCTGTTATTTCTCACTCAACCATTGATTGATGGATTGATTGATTAGCTGGGAGTTTAATGTCCGCGGTATCGGAGTAATATTGGGATGGGTTATAGGGGTCAGAGACAGCTGTAGCCTCTTGAGTACGACCTGAGCCCTGATCAATTCAGGCGCCCTGCCACTGTACCACTATGGTTCATCAGGACCTATTGAACAAGCCCGTCTTTTTTCCCCCCGGACTTTACCTGGCCACTTTGCACTTTGCTCTTTTTGACAGGATTGATGAACCAGTTTTCTCTTCTTGTCTCTGAAACCATCATGGATTCAACGCCCGATAAACCCCGCATCTGTTCAAGGAACTTGAACACAGAGGCACTTGGCGCCAGCAAATGGCATAGACCCGCATGAGGCCCCCGCGACTGCGGGGGCTCATGCGGGTCGTTTCCACTTGCCGCTGAACCGTGTTCACCGCTCCCGGACTTGAAAGAGTTAACTTTCCATGCTCTACGTTTATATCCTGTAATATAAACCTCATCATCATGAATCATTACAGCACCGTTTGTGCCTTCAGCCCCAGAAATAACGTTCTTATTATTTTCAATCCTACAAAATTGCCCAGATGAGCGGCGTAATAATGTGAGCCCCCCTTTACTGTTTGCCGGTATTATGGGATTGTCAAGTCGTGATGCTGATTTTGGTGGATGTGAATTTTTGTAATGATATGCCTTCCCGTCTATCATCAGTTCTTTGCCGACAGGGGCTGGACAGGAAAATTGCGAGCGATTATGTGAAAATGACGGAGAATGGTCGCGTTTTGACAACATGCCTCCACTGCTGTGTTTAGCGCTTACTGTCATAAGCCATGCACTAAGATTTTGCCTTTGAGGCAGGATTGAATAGATAACAATTACGCTCGTCGCAAGTGAGGCCTTGGCTTTGGTAAACGTTTGGCTTGGCATAGATCAGGTCATTTTTTGTCAGTTTTATATTCCGCACTTTAAAAAAACTAGTTTCGCGCGTGTGCAGGTCTGTGAGAGAGAGAGAGAGAGAGAGAGAGAGAGAGAGAGAGAGAGAGAGAGAGAGAGAGAGAGAGAGAGAGAGAGAGAGAGAGAGAAATGAATTTTTATTTTACAACGGTAAAGATATTAGCAAGAGATAGAGAGAGTGACAAACGATCCTTTATTTGACAACGGTAAAAGTGTTTTTACTAACAACCATTTTTCGAACTTGCCGTTGCTAATCTACTGATTAATTACTATCGCAATATTTATTTTTCTGGCAATATACTTACTTAACAAACACAAAAGGTAGAATAAATGTAAGGGGGAAGTGACACAGGAATACCCAGCTCTACAGGTTGGACAGAGCGAGCGAGAGAGAGAGAGAGAGAGGAAGAGAAAAATGAATGATTGGGGTTTGAAATACGGAGTGATGTGTGTGTGTATATGTATGTATTGTGCGTGACTGTGCGTACTCCCGGCATCAAATACAAAATTAACATGTGACTTTATTTCGTCCTTGTGTCGACAAAACCTGTATGTATTCAACCTCGCACACAGGTGCGTGTTTGCCTATCCTCTCCACTGCGCATGAAGGAGGATATGACCTAACCTGACCTGACCCCAAACAAGGTGAAGGTCGCGACACATGTGTATGAATGAACCTGAATTACATATGGCGTGAGACGTGGTCATAGGTCGCAAGTACAGCTCTGATGTCACTATACCTTCACCACGCCTTCGTGTGCCGAGATGTAAATGAGACGACTACTTCCATAGCAAGAGGTATTAGATTCCCATGAGCCCCTGCTGATGCAGGGGCTCATGGGAATCTATACCTCTTGCAGTTGGATTTTGACAGGTAAAAAAAGAAAGGACCGGCGCAGGAGATAGGACTAAACAAACCCCATTCACTACTCTAAAACCAGGGACAGAGTTTACACAAGAGGCCATTAAAATCCTACAGCCCCCGCACTGTTTCCTTTTTGTGGAGAGATATTATCAAGTTGGTTTTTTTTTTTGTTTTTTGTTTCAAACCTAGAGCCAGCGACTGAGACAGATAACGTTTTGAATGATCTTCTAAGAGGGCTATGTTATGCACATACTGATCGGCGGGAAATTGCAGGGGGGGGGGGGGGGGAATGGTTGTGAGCGTGACTTGTTGCGAATGTATATGCCGTATGGGGGTGTACAGAAAATGCATAGAGCCGACGACGTCGTTCTGAAGATTGAAAAGAAGGCTGAATCCGTTAGCACTACGTGTCACCGATAGAACTACGGCCGTTAGAACTACGCATCGATATAATTATAAGAAGCTCTAGGTGTCGATAGCGCTACCGTCGGTAAACCTACAGGCTAGCCACACGGAATGTTATCGACACGTAGGCCAGCGGTCATATGGCTATAGGCCCCGCCACACATGCACGATTTTGAGGCCGATTCTCGAGCAGTTTCGAATCGGAGTGTGATCGGACCGGACTACAAAAACGTGTGCACTGCCACACATTCCCCGACTTTTTTTTTAGCCGACCGGTTTGAATCGAAGATCAAGGTCGTACCTGTTCAGCGAAATGGCTGCTAGTTTTGACAGTGATGATGATGTGCTTGCATTATCAGCAGTTTTGCATCATATTCGGGAAGAGGCGGGCGAAACATCGGCAACGAAGGTGGTACTGATCTTCCGCCATTTTCAAACTGAAACGACATTCTTTGCGAGACGCGCTCTGATTGGTTGAAGGTTACAGTCGGGGCCGATTCGGATCGGAAAAATAGAGCAGGTTCTAGACACCCGATTCCCAGCCGATTGGGATCGGATCGGATATATGACGTCATCCGATCGCAATCGGATCGGAATCGGCTTCAAAATCGGGGCACAACCGGCATGTGTGGCGGGGCCTTATCGGCACGTAATGATAGCAATCGTAGTGCTATCGACACATAGTCAAAGAGTATAGAGGCTAGGCTTTAGCGTATCCACTATACTCATTGACGTATCCGGCGATATCGACACGCGCTAACAATCGGAGTGCTATCAACACCTAGTTCTCGTGATACCGTCGTAGTGCTAGAAAGAAAGCCAGAGTCGCAAATTAGACACTCCTTATGACCAGACATTTCATCAGTGCTTACGTAAATAAAATGACATCATTCAGTGGTCATTTTCGTCATCTTACTGCGCATTGCTATTATTGGTCACTTTCGTTTGCCGTGACTGATCTCGTCATTGCGTTTTCTGCAACCATTTCCCTTATGACCCATTTAACCCCGCGGCTGTATTTCCACATTTTGGAGGTGTCGCATAAAAGACTATGTACCATTTGTAAGAGATGGGGGTCGACCATGATAATTCAAGGGTAGTGCCAGATGAGCTTGGCGCCTTCAGGCGCCAAGCTCATCTGGCACTACCCTTGAATTATCATGGTCAATCCATCGCATGCTGTAGGGCGTTGGGGCTAAATAGGTTAAGCAGTGTTGACTACATTCAGCTGCAGCTGCGAGTTGTCGTCTGTTAGTTTTCAACACGATGACGTGTAGTTATGCGTCTTTTCCGCCGAGCAGTGTTAGTCAAGGGGATAGTCTACTCTGTAGGATTTGGTCGATCACTAGAATCCACTGTTCGTTTAACGCCTTGGCTGGGACTGGTATCGTTCAGCGGAAAAGACGCCGGCATAGTTACACTTCTTTTCTTTGGCGCGGCATTGTCATTTTCTGGGGTGTAATCCTTTGCAGTCGGTATCGCTTTTTTTGTCGAAAAAGTGATTCCGACAGCCAAAGAGCTAACGTCATTGACACCGTCATTGTCCGCTTGTATTGTGCAGCTACCTATTGTGACAACAAAAGCGTTATCGATTTAGTGGAAGGCCGTCAGAGGATTTGTTCCTTGCACAAAACGTTTCGTCTCACATTTCAGATGATTTGTAAGGAAGTGAAAAAAGTCCGCTGTGAAATTTTGCCCAGCAGGCTCACACTGTGCAAAGTTAATAATAAGTGCGTATACGTGCGTGGTTGTGTGTGTGCGCGCGTGTGTACGTGTGCGCGCGCTCGTGTGTGTTTGTGCGTGTGGTGTGTGCGTGTGTCTGTGTGTGTGTGTGCGCGCGTGTATGTGTTCAAAGTGTCTGTATGTATGTGTCTGTGTGTGCGTGCGTGTGGTGTTTGTGTGGTGTGTGTGTGTGTGTGTGTGTGTGTGTGTGTGTGTGTGTGTGTGTGTGTGTGTGTGTGTGTGTGTGTGTGTGTGTGTGTGTGTGTGTGCAGGCTCACTGTGAAAGTTAATAAAGTGTGGGTATGCGTGCGTGCGTGTGAACGGGTTTTGAGAAAGAGATAGAGAGGGGGAATTGTAACGTTTATTACCTTTTCCAGCGTCGTATATCACTTTGACGTGTAGAGGCGAATAGTTGACAAATTCCAGTTGTTTCTTAACCCATTTAAGCCACGGCCGCACTTTCCAAATATTGCAAGTGTTACCTAACGACTGTGTACCAGCTGCAGGAGATAGATTGACCATGATAATTTAAGGGTAGTTCCAGATTAGATTATCATGGTCAGTCAACCTCCTGCTGTAGGGCGTTGGGGCTAAATAGGTTAACATTGCTGGAAAGTTTGATAAGCCGTGTCAGCCTTGTATCTGAAAGGCATTGTCTACTGTATTCTGAGAATGGCATCAGGCGGGTACACGGAAACTAATTAGTAATCCCGATCAGATTGCTTTACACGGTGCTTTCTAACCATGCTGTATCGCTTTGATATAATGATGTTCTGACAACAACAACAACAACAACAAAGGGTGACTGCCAAGCCTGTCAAATGCGAAGAAAATTCCAGCGAAAAGAAAAAAACCAAACACGCTTAGAAAAACAATTACAACGCACATTGGTGTAACTTGTCTTTTCTAGCGCGCTTTTCTGTCTTCGTTTGGGGCCGCCGTCAGATGGCCTTAGTCGCCTGCTCGGCGTTAAACCCCAATAACTAACTCTTCGTTTGGGATTTTCTTTCAGTTGCGTTGTAATTGACCTTGACCTTTTTTTAATTTTTTTTTAGCGTGTTTCTTTCTTCATTGAAATTTTCTTGGATATAATTATGACAGTCTACTCTGGAAGTGAAATAATTATGAGACCTAGGTTAGACGGAGGTTCACGGTGACCTGCCCACACTTTTCTTTGCGTCTTTTGTCGGGAGAAAGACTCATAAACCGAAAAAGGAGCGAATTTGAAAAGGAACCTATTCTGACGAGTTTCCAGCGGTTGCCAGTCCGTCTGCAAGAGACATAGATCCTCACGAGCCCTTGCAACCGCAAGGGCTCGTGAGGATCTATACCTCTTGCTGGTAGTTTGTAGCCGACTCTGCGAGAGTCTTCTCTATGTTTGCGTGTCGGAATAAACAACAAAACATGCAGCCATTGCTTGTCTTGAGAGGTCGTTATTTTCGCCCATTACATTGGAGTTTATTTGAAATGTTTTTTAACATCTACGATCGATGGCCAGGGTGATGCTAGTTTTATGACGCAAGCCATTCGTCAGCTCTTCCACGAGGGCACAGATTCTCATCAGCCCCTGCCAGTGCAGGGGCTCATGCGAATCTATGCCCTTTTGGTCTGTTGGCTTGTCGATAGATCTACTGGTACTTCGTAGAAGGAGGAATGTTTGAAAGTCAACGGAGTAATGATGTTGCGTTTACAGTGCTCACAAGAGCAGTTTACTTTAGCCTGAACGAGTTTGTAGCCGCAGAACTGAACACAGGCAAAAGAATGCTGCAGTGAAATTGCTGGTGGTAATTTGTTGGCTGTGTTAGTGCTGGATCGCGGGTGCACTCGAAACCCTGGCCAGCATTCTGATCATCGAAAGAGGGATGTTAACTCTTTTGCTGTCTTTAGCGGTTTTTGTCGCGATAATTCCTGCGACATAAACCGCTACCGACAGCTAAAAGATTAAGCACAACAAGTGCGACGTTTTGCAAAAAGATACATGATTTGGTTTCCATGATTAGGTTTTAATTAGCCTAAAAGTGTCGTTTGTGTCATCTAACATTCATTTTCTGATTGGTCAAGACGTCTTGCATATGTCAGGTGACATTTTCCGATTGGTCAGGACGTCTCGCTTATGTCACGTGGCATTTTCCGATTGGTCAAAACGTCTTATGTCACGTGACATTTTTGATAGGTAGGGGGATGCCCTTTAGGTCACATGATGTTTTCTTGTGACTTTGAGTGTTGGACGTTTGTTGTTGTTTTTATTTTTATGTGTACCCTATCCTGCGATAAAAAAAAAAACAAAAAAAAAAAAAAAAACGAGATAAGCTTGTGCCGCCTCCGATGCTAGGGGAGGCGATTTGTTGCCTCACGCACCCAATGACCCAGGGACCCTACGTCAAGTGCCTGTGTGTTGCTGAAGAAGAAGAAAAAACATGTTGCAGGAAGCATGCAGAGGGCAAGGTCCGATATTGGTGATGGGGAAAGAAAGAGACAGGGGTCTCATCTCAATTATGACTCACTCATAATTATTACGTCTGCCTGCGTAGATTGCGCGGCCACCACGCTTTCCTGGGCAGAGTCGAGAGTTTTATGTGTTTTTTTAGTCGGTGAAAAATAGGTCCTCACCTAGGTTCTCAACGTGCAAGTGATATAGAATCACATGAGCCTCGGCACCTGCAGGGGCTCTTGCGAATCTGTACCTCTTGTTGATCGACATCTGCTTCAGCTGTGCCTCAGCTGGAGGGGGTTGTCTGTGGTCGAGTGCACGACTGTGAGAAATTGACTTTTGTTTTAGTTCAGGAAAGCAGCTTTCCGCACCAACCCCACCCTTTTCCCACACCACCCCCACCCCCACCCTTTTCTGACGAGAAAGGAATCACCACGACCCAGCTGCAAGAGACATAGATCCTCATGAGCCCCTGCAATTGCGGGGGTTCATGAGGATCTATGCCGCTTGCTGACTCCACTTTGTATCCATGTTCCTTGTACAGCTGGGAATCTTTGGCGTTGCATCTACACAGTTGGCGTCCAGTGACAGTAAAGGAGTTTAACTCATTCGAGACGCGCCGCCTCCGGATACGCGGCTTAAGCCGCGTATCCGGAGGCGGCACGTCTCGAATGAGTTAAGAAGGACCCTCCATCTGCAAGAGGCATAGATTCGTCTGTGCTTCAGCGACTTTTGGGCTCATGAGAATCCATTCCTTTTGCTAGCAAGGCTGCCGCTTGGGGGGTGCGGGGCTGGGTGGGGGTGGGGGGGGGCGGGGGGAGTGCTGTTTTGTGCTTGACGTTACCAGTGGACTGTTGTAATCGGTTTTGGCATTGCTTTTGCATGAATTAACTACAACAATCCCAGCAATCAAGTTGACAAAAGAAGTTTTTCCTTCCCGAATGTTTTATTTGTATTTTGCTTTCTAACGCTCCCCTCACGTACATGCTGTTAATGTTGGGTTGATGTGTGTGCGCGTGCGCGCGCGCGCGCGTGTGACAATACTGGTTTTGAGCTTAAATTTCATTAATCATTTTTAAACATAATATTAGGACTTAGACTTTGACTAGTTGTTGGAGAACCTGGATTTTGGTATGAGCGATTTGACTAGTAAAATGGAGTCATCTTCACTTGACCTTGGAGTGTTTTATGTCAGTAATTTGACGGTTGACGATCTGGCACCAACTTTGAGCTACGATGGTCTTATTATACAGTGTTAGGTAGACTCATTTGGCGTCTGAGGGTACGTATTCACTTGAAACATCCTGAAGGCACCATCTTTCAACTATCATGGTCGACCTATTTCCTGAAACTGTAAAGTAGTCCTGAGAGGACAGCTCACAAATTGAGCAAGTTAACCCTTTCGTTGTCGGTAGCGTTTTTTGTCGCGATAATTCCTGCATGAATCATCTCGACAAGAAGCGCTACTGACAGCCGAAGGGGTTCCAAGCCCTGATCAAAATGAAGGTGACTGCCAAGCGTGTAAAATGCAAAGGAAGAAACAAGCTTAGAAAGGACAACTATACAAGTTGATTATTGGTTCCTCACACTAGTTGTCTCCCTCGATTTGCTGCCGCTGAGCGGCAGCGAATCAAGGGAGACAACCAGTATGTCGGCCCCTTTGTCTCTACGCAACACGGTCCGGATCTGGGAGGTCATCGCGCATAACAACAGGTCCCAATTTAGGGGAGGTGGTCCCGAGGGTCCTTGGAGTCTGAGCAGTCTCTGCTTTATAATTCGCACATCAGTTGTCATCTTTTCACGCTCCCACCCTCCTTATCCCCCCCCCCCCCTTCCCATTCCCCGCCTTCCCTCGGTCTCAGAGTTTCACTCCGAGCGCCAAATCGGTTGCATTATGAAAACACGGGAGTTACCAATTCAAAGGTTAGATGAAATTGGCCATGATAGTTCTTTAGTATTTCCCAGATGACCTTGGCACCCCTGTATAATCATAAAGAACAGTCAAGTATAGAGCGACTTGTATAGAGCGACCACCTGTCTAAGCAGACCAACCAGTTTTGGGCCCATGATCTTCTTTCTGTTACGTAGTTGAAAATGTGTAGGGATACTTTCTGTGTAAAGCGACCAGTTTTTTGTTGTTTTTTTTTTTTTTTTTTTTTTTTTTTTTTTTTTTAGTCTTTGATGGTCGCCTTGCATTATTGCGGCCAGTCCACCCCGTAGTCTCCCGCCATGAGATGGCCTTAGTTGACTGCTCGGCGTTAAACTCAAATAACTGACTAACCACCATGCATTCTGGATTAGAAGCCAGAGATATTCCACATCCCTAGTCATTGCACCCAGTCCAGCACTCGTCACAGTTTCCTCCACTAGCAGTGGGCACAGCTCTTCATGAGCGCCCGCAAGTGACAGGGGCGTATGAAGAGCCATGACTACTGCTGGCAAGGCTCAACGACAATTTACACCACTTTCTCTCAGTCTGAGATATCCATGAGAGTGTGCTGCTAGTATTGCGTGCACCCTCATGTCCGTCTGATATTATGCGGGACCTTGTCTCAAGAGAGCCCTGATGAAGTCAAAGGCCCAAACCCCAGTCATACTCCTCCTTTCGAGTAGCGGAGACGCAAGTTATACTGGCCGATACCCTTTTTTTGCAAGATGCATGGATTCTCATGAGCCCCTGCGAAAATAAAATGTATTGGTCGACAGACTTCGATCAAACCATTTGAGTGCAACCGGTTTCATTGTGCTTGAGAACCGTGCTCTTTCTCGGAGATTTTTTAGGCTCATGAGAATCCGTACCTCTTGTGCTTGTGTAGGGGCTGGTGGAAGAGGTTGTGTGTAATCAAGTTCGTCAGGCTGTGACCCTGGTTGTCTCCCTCGATTCGCTACCGCTTGTCAGCGGTAGGGAATCGAGGGAGACAACCAGTGTGGGCACATTGCATTGTGGTGTAAATTGCCCCTCCGCCTGAGTCGAAGGTCGCAGTAATTAGTCTCCCGAAGGCTGGTGACTAAGGCATCAAAATGGATCAGCCGATCTGCGGGATTTTTTTAGGATTTTTTTTTAAAGTGTGTGTGTGCGTGGGGGGGGGGGGGGGGTATTCTTTTGTTAAATTCTTTAGCTGGAAAATCGAGCCGCCGCATCTCTCTCTCTCTCTCTCTCTCTCTCTCTCTCTCTCTCTCTCTCTCTCTCTCTCTCTCTCTCTCTCTCTCTGTTTTTGTGTGTCTATTTCCTCTCCTCTTCGTTACAGCCATGGTTCTTTATTAAACTGGACTGCGAATTTAGGGCCGATTATTAAAATTCAATGTGGCATTTAGCGTCCTCGGGTATCTCTCTCATTTTTTCCCTTTCTTTTTCTTTTCTTTCTAAAACGCCTTTAGGGTGCAGGAAGGCGGTGTCTGATGTCTCATTAGCGAAAGCTGTCTTGGCCTCTTCGTGGCACTCATCTGCAATAGGCATAGATCCTCATGTGCCTCCGCAAGTGCGGGGGCTCATGAGAATTTTTACCTCTTGCTTTTGATAACAGTCTTTAATCGTTTCTGCTTTGGGCGAGGCTGTCGGCGTTGCGTGTATGATGAAGGCATGTTGGATTTCTTAATTAAAATGTCGACATCACCGGTGCAATATTGCATGCAGCGATCGCTGTGGCGGGGTTTATTGAGGGCGCTTGCTGAGGTGCGAACAGGGATCAAATTTTCACGATTCGACGCTTCAGAAAGCCCCACAGCCTTTACCGATCACAAGCGCTGGAGAGAGAAAAAAAAAATGACCAAAAGGAAAACCCACTCAGTGCCCCTGAGCACAAGTCTAATGACGCTCGCTTCAGTCCGCTCTCGCTAAAACAAAAGCTCATTTCTCTACAGTTATAAAGCCGAATTTCTTTCTCTGAAAAATGGAGCTGAGGCCTTATGCAAGAGGATTTGATTCTCATGAGGCTTCAGGGGCTCATGAGAATCGAAGCTTCTTGAATACAGCAGGGGCTCTCTGGAGGTGTTCGCGACAGTGTGATTTCACGCGTAGAGCCCCGAAGGTGTGAATGTTTTTGACGCCTTTGATGACAAAGTGCCTCGCGTGTGCAAGCAATATGCAATAAATGAATAATTAATTCACGGTCCGATTAGCACAGACGCAGGGGGGATATTGGGCAGAACTCTATCATGCATTGCAACAGTTTCAGTTCCCATACGCCTGACACACAGGCATGCAACTAAATAGACCATGCCTGCTGGCATTCGCATGAGCCCATGAGAGTCTGTGCCTTAGCTGATGGAACAACTCAATCAAGGAAATTGTTTTTTCTGCGACACGACTTTGACGTCTGAAAAGCAGAGCCGTGCAATGCAGAGTCATTCCAGCAAAAGGCATAGATTCTCATGAGCCCCTGCTGCCGCAGGGGCTCATGAGAATCTATGCCTTTTGCAGATGCAGAGGGAAAAGTGTTTTCATGCTTCACAGCTCTATTGTGCTGTTGCGTAACGCATGAGTTGAGTTAACCGGCATTAATAATGTTTCTTGTCATTATGGATGCCGTCAATATTTGCCGCTGTTGTGACTGATTGCGCTGTTTGACTCAATAGAGAAACGCAGTGCGTGTGTTGCTTGGGTGCGGTTATGAAAACGACATTATAATTGATTGTTCGCATTGACCAATGTTATAATGACTGATCTATAAGTATCTGACAAAATCGTGATAACCAGTTTAAAGCAAGCTGCCTCTTATGAAATGTCTGTGTGCGAATCCGATATAATTCGTTGTTTCCCTTTCTGTGCTTGAAGTAACTACTCTAGCATAATGATATATTTAGCAATAACACCCCACCCCCCCACCCCACCCATCCCCCACCCCTTCCTCACCACCCCATCAAAAGCACTACCACATCACGCGTTGTTGTTGTTGTTTGTTTGTTTGTTTCCGCATGCAACCATGTAAGTTGAAATTTTGGCGCGAAGTCATGAGGTCAAACAAATGAAAGGACCATTATTTACTCCCAACGCTCTACAGCAGGAGATGGATGGGTCATGATTATTCAAGGGTGGTGCCAGATTAGCTCGGCGCCATCAGGCGCCAAGCTAATCTGGCACTACCCTTGAATTATCATGGTCGATCCATCTCCGGAAAATGGTGCATAGTCGTTGGGTGACACCTCCAAAATGTGGGGTTAAATGGGTTAAGCCATCAGCATGAAAAATATCAAGTGTAACTCCATGGGACTCGGTCTTTTGAGCGTCTGGTGCGTCTCATGCGAATCATTCTGCACAGCCATTCGATCTTGAATTGAACTGCAGTAGAATAAGCTCTTTCTGTTGCACTTTCTTTCGATTGAAGATAGTTCCTCCTTGTCGGAATAATTCATGCGAGATGATGATCCAACCAATATTGCAATGTACTGTTGGCACAATAAAGACGGCGCTATCTCTGTGCCATCCGCTATCTTCGTCCTCATAACAGGCCATCAGCGAACGAACGAGCAATGAGACTAGCCAAGGTCTCCAGCAGCGCTCTGGTCGCGACATGTGCAAGAGGCATAGATCTTCATGAGCCCACGCAGTTGCGGGGGCTCATGAAGATCTATGCCTCTTGTTGGATGTTTACGTGTGTGTTCTCAGACAGAGGAAGTCGTTAGTTTTCAGTATTTGATGAGTAGCAATAAGTCCCAGGGCTCCCATTCCAGGGACTCGAAGTCGCTGGAGATGTGGGATGAAGACTAGTTGCGGGTCCCCTCGAGTCACAGGGTGGACCTTTATGACCTCCGCTGACATAGAAACGCAGACGTAAAGAGTGGTAACAGTCGCTAGCGAGAAATGTACATCCGTATGTGCCTTAGCTTCTTGTGATTGTAAGGGCTCGTGAAAATTGCGAATTCTTATAAATGAAAGCATTTGGTGGTCTTTTAGTCATTTTCTTAGTTCCATCTATGTACGAGTTTTCCTTGCTGCCTTCAACGTCGTCGCATTAAACACCTCAGTAGAAAAGAGGAATAGGTCCTCATGAGTTCCTGAAGGGTGCATTGACTGTACGCAAGAGATAGATCCTCATGAGCCCCCGCAAACGCAGGCGCTCATGAGGATCTATGCCTCTTGCAGATGGATTTAACGCCACATGACCATGGCCTCTGAATCTGGCTGCTGATCTGCACTACAAGGGGTCCTGGAGTGTTGGCCTCACGCGACCTCCCAATAATTGTGTTGTTAACCTGACTTTCATTTACCCATTGCCAATTTAGGGACATTCGATACCATCGATGGCGGGCAGGGGGAACGTGGAGAGGTGTTTGGGTGAGGGGGGTGGGGGGTGCGGAGGAGGAGAAGAATTAGAGTGGTGGTGTGGAAGGCAGCTGATAAAAGAATGGTACCGTTATATGGCAAAAGCCAGTATATCCAATTTCGAGAAAAGCGAGGTTTTCATTGTTATACAATGACAAATCTCGCTTCTCCAGAATGCGCGTGCTGGCTTTTTTTAATATAACGGCAGAGTGAATGACGTATGTAATACCGCATTGAAACCTTCTCAAGCGGAAACTGTTTTCTACGAATTCTCTTTTTAAATATGTTCAGCAGAGATATCATGATTTCTACACGTTTTCTTATTCTTTACTTTCCTATTTGTTTACTCGATCGATTTCAATCTGTAACTCCTAAATGGTGCACAATTTTCTTTTGTGTTGATCTCTGTCTTCATGTTTGAATGTATTTTGTATTTGTCTTAGCTATCCGTGATTTGGGGAGAGGCCAAGATAAGTAGGCAGTAGCTTTAAAATGTCAGGGTCGATCCATCGCCCACAGCTGACACAGAACCCTTACAGACACCTTCCACAGTTGCGCAAGTCATTGTTAGGTTTGTGTGAGTAAACCCTTTGGGTGCCAGCGTCTAAACCGATATCTCCGAAATCGCCGCAGGTTTACTGCCGTATGACAACGTAACTCATTCTACCCCAGACACACCACAGCAAGATAAGGATCGACCATGATAGTTCAAGGGTGATGCCTGAATAGCTTGGCGCCTATGGGCGCCAAGCTATTCTGGCATCACCCTTGAACTTTTATCATGGTCGATCTGTGTCCTGCACTGCAATGCAGCCTTCAGAGGACAACGGCAACATTTGGGGATTTCGGTGTTGGGGTAGAATGAGTTAACCAGCAAGATGAGTCTTAGTTGCATTTGGTCGTCTCTCGTATGTATTTCAGCAGTAAAAGGGTTGCATTTAAATACAACGCCACGTCCTTTCGTGTATGTGTGTGCAGGTGTCGAAGATGCGAGTGCAGGACTGCAACCGCTATTCCACTTGCTCCGAATGTCTGGGCGCCGGGGACCCGTACTGCGGCTGGTGCTCCCTGGAAAACAAGTAAGTTTTCCGCAGTTTCTCGGCCTGAACTGATACAGGGGCACGATTAGGATTCAGAAAATCAACGTAGCTCAGACAATTAAAAATCACTCATCCTCAGAAAGACGATGAAGAAGGAAAGAAAAAAAAAAAGGGTGGATTGGATGTGATGATTTCCGCGTGACCTTTCTTTCTTTCTTTTTTTTTTTTTTTTTTTTTTTTTTTTAGGGGGGGGGGGGGGGAAGGGGGGGGGGTGTTTTGGGGAGTTTGTTCTAGGTGTATACGTGTATACAGTTTCAGAAAAAAAATACGATTTGAGTTCAGAAAATTACTATAGCTCAGACAATTAAAAAATACTCATCTTGGGAAACCTGGATTAGATGTGGTGTTTCCGGCGTGTTTTTGTTTTTTTTTTTTTTTTTTTTTTTGTCGTTGATGTATACAGTTACAGACATATGACGCCGCGCAAGAACGATTCTATCAAGTGGTTTGTATCCAGTTCATGAAAGATGATCTTTAGAGCACGAAAGCAGAATTATGCAGAACTGCACGCGGCAGAAAGGAAGAAGAGTCAAGTCAGCAGAACTCACACGCAAACAAAACAAGACCCCTTTCACGTCTAAAGCCATGTCTTATTTCTGGCGCCTGTCAAGGCTCCAAGCTAATCTGGCACCACCCTTTGAGTGGTTCTGATAATTCCCTCTCACACTTGACGCTGGAAGTGAAGTAAGCGTTGCGTGCACACCGTATGCAAATGGCGCGCGCAATCTGTTGGAAAAATGCATTCGCACCAGGGGGCTCTCGTGACATTTGAATGGAGAAAATAGACTTATGATTTATATGCATACGTCCAGATTAGTTAAAAACGTGGCTTGGCCGGTGAGAGAAGGATCCCCGGGCCGAAGTCGGCCGCAGTTGACCCGCGATTATTCGTACACCGGCCCACTGCGGCCGACGTCGGCCCGAGGACCTTTGCTTTCTAGGCCATGTCAAAAACTGAAATGGTTTCACCACACCGACAAGTGTTGTACGAGTGTTTTGTCAATTTGTAACGGGGTAAATGAAATATCGAATAGTTCATTTTGTTGTTGCTGCAAGAGCGGTGCAGGCTTCTTTTTGGACGTAAAAAATTTTAAAAAAAGAAAAAAAGGCGTAATGGCCTTTTTAAAAAACTTTAGTTATGATAAACTCGATCAACCATTGGCAGAATAATAATCAGACGTTTTTCAGGTTACCGTCTTTTAACACTCTGGTGACATTAGACCCCAAAAAAATCATAACGTAGGCCATGTTTAGTTAGTTTACCTTCTCATGTATTCTACACTTTAGATTTTCATTGCCCTCTCTCCACACGTCATAATCATATTCATCATGCCATCATTTCTTTCATTGCTATCAGTGGACGCTCCTCTAACAAGTAAGTTATCATTGGCGTCTACATTGTGACAACCCTTGTGAAAAGACTGTAAAATGGCAGCTACTCTGCATCAGACTCGTGTCATTGTCCAATACGTGTACCGTGTGTTCGTCTTGAATCTTGAAGTCAAGTTCTGTCAGAGTCTGCTGAGAAGATATTAGTCTCGGTCACCCGTCACATTGAACTAAGACAGGAAGTCTTTGTTAACTGTGACTTCCTGTCTTTGTTTACGATAATTGGCTGACCGAGACAAACGTTTTCTCCACTCGTAAGGCTGCGTTTTTATGTTGATTGTTCGGCTTTCGTTTTATTGTCGAGAATATACGTGGTGCATGCGACACTACCTCTTCCTCTTCTAGAACCACCGTTTCGATGCAGCTAGTATAACGAGCCAAATAAGGCACATTTTCTATAGATGATTTCCTGAAATCAGCTTCTGATTTCTAAATTACGTCTGTTGTCAGAACACCGAAATATCAACCCTTTTGGCTGTCGGTAGTGCTTTTTGTCCCGTTGAGCAGGAATTATCGCGACAAAAAAAATAACGCTACCAACAGCATACGGAGATAGGCAAAGGAGATGGATCGATCATGGTAGGGTTCTCTGGTGTAAACGCCGCAGCAGCGAACTCCTGCGTACTGTTGACAGGTAAAAAAAAAGTACTGGATAAACTTGTCACCTCCCCACCTGTCCTGGTCGATCCGTCTGATCCGCATTTGGTTCTGGAATTGAAAGAGATGTGTCGCTATTACCCACTCGTGCTTACAGTTCTGTCGATTAAGTCACTTTGGCTCATGCACCCTCAGCATTGATAGCTTTTTCAAGTCGGAATGTGTATTTGTGTCCTGCCATCTGTGTTTTTTCTTTTGTTCTGGTCCTGCCTTGACTGTTAAATGGATTTCGTTCAGTTTTGGTACATATGTGTATTAAAAAGGGAAGGCTAAGTGTTTGACACATTGAATGAAGATGGAGTTTGTTCAAGTTGTGTTTTGTGCAGCGAACTATTGTTCACGTTTTGTTCTTGGATCGGCCTCACTAAATCTTATGTCTCTACGTGCGTCGTTTGAGGAGAGTCGACCGGGGTAGGGGGAGAGACTGTATTGCATGCTATGATGACATTGAACGTTGTAATGCGTTCGTTGTTGCCAAGATGAAACGACATTGAAAACACTCCAATACTTTCAATGTCGTTTTATCCTTGCAAACAATGAACGTCCTGATGACTTTAACCCATAAATCCCTGAAAGACTGCGACAGGATGTGGATCGACCATGATATTTCAAGGTTGGTGTCAGAATAGCTTGGCGCCTAGAGGCGCCAAGCTATTCTGACACCAACCTTGAAATATCATGGTCGATCTGTCTCCAGAACTGTGATATAGGCCTCAGAGGATCTCAACACAAATTTTGATAATTTTGTCCTCAGGGCGTAAGGAGTTAACTTTGTGAGAAATACATATGTATGTAAAGTGATCTGGTTAGTGGTAGGCCAGTAGATCTTTGATCCGTGCCTGTTGCTGATGGATTGTGTTTAGCAGAATGGGTCGTATATTTGTATCTCGAGGGCGTGTGACAGTGCTGGCAGATTTCACCTGATCAGAGTCGACAAAACAAAGAACACAAAAACACGATGTCGATCAGCACTTTGAACAACCCACAAAACGCCGCAGTTTTCCAAATACCCGTAGTCTTGCTTTCCCATTTTGCAGCCAGCCTAGTTTGTCGTTTGACTATAGAAGCAAAAACGATTGTATTAATGTTGGCTTGCAACAAAGGAAAAACAGTTCAATGTGAATCGTATCCCTTGTAGACACACACAAAACTAATCCAAGTAACAATACTATATTGAAACGGGTATCATAGATTTTTTCCCGAACAAACTGACTAAAGGGGTGGTTCTGGCAAATAACAGTACCATATTTGCCAACAGTCGCAGGAAACGAAAGTATTGCAAAAACAGAAAGTCCGCCAACGAAGAGTGAGACAATCGATGCTGTCTGAAAACAGTTTGTGACAAAATAGGAACGGCCTAAGGCTCGATGACACGCTTCGAGAGGAGAAACAGTCTCCGAGTCACATTTTCTACCGTACTGCGGCGGAGTGCAACAATGATGCTACGTGCGCGAAGACAGAAAGGCATCATGGGTAAAATTGAAATGATACAGGAGTGCCCCATCTCTGGTGACTGAGGCTTTTTCACTGTCAGCAAAATGGATCCATCTTTTTCAGCAAGAGGCGTCGATTATCATGCGCCCTTTCAGAATTCAGCAAGAGGCATAGATTCTAATGAGCCCCTGCATCCTGCAGGATCTCATGAGAATCTATGCCTCTTGCAGACGGATGGGACTGTCTGTCGCAGACGGAATCACAACCGAACTACACAGGCGGTTTCCGATCTGGGAATTAGTGCCGCTTACGGCTATATTGTACTGTTTGGTTTGAGAGCTTTTTTGTCTGGCAATTATTTCTCGATAAATACTGCTATGAATCGGAGTGCATTACTGGTGTAGTTATTGGCTTGTAACAGGCCCATTGTTACCGTCAGCCTTTTCAGTTTCAGAGCCAAAAGAGCACTCTAGAATCGTGGGATAAGCAGTGTCAACGACAGGACCTTGAAATCTGACGTTGATGTTCGATTATCACAGAGAGAGATAGCTTAGGGGCCGAGCCGTTTTTTTGGTTCCGAGTCAAAACAATACTTTTCTGGGCACCCCAGGGGTGGCATTGGTATGGTTTTATGAGCTGCTTACTTTGTCACTTTTAGGATGAGTGAAATTACTGTCCGTATTTCAAGGATCCGCTCAGCACCGCGCGCTAAAGAAGTCGTTGGATGAATTTGACCTTGATCGCTCTCAGAAAAGACGAAAGGCTGCTCCGGCACAACGCTTAAGCTCTCACCGTCGATCCATCTCCCACAGTTTGGGCAGGGATTGTTGGAATGAGGCGCGATTCTCACGAGCTTCCGCAGGAAATTGCGGTGTTATGTGTCTTCGTGTCGTGTTTGCGCGTCCATTATTTTCAACCTTTTCCGCGCGGGTGTTTGCAGAGCTCTTCGCGTTCGTTTGGCGTTGTTTTCGTACGCACTGATCAGTGTTGTCTCTGGCTCTGAATGCTGGTCTTGGATATATGTCTAATGCTATTGTTGTATGTATGAATACTGACCATTGACAGATGTTGTATGTGGATTTAACCAACGCGCAGCAGCAGCAGCAACGTATCGATTGATCATGATAGTTCAAGGATGGTGCCAGAATAGCTGGGCGCCTTGAACTGTCATGGTCGATATTGTCTCCTGTAGTCTTTACAGGATAGCTTTTAAATTTTTCAATCTCGCCTATGGGTCTCGGTTTTATAATGTGGGCTTTGAATATTGTGTTGATGGAGTTTATGTTCGTTGAGTTGTGGTGGAATGTTCGGTTCTAATTTTAGTTCTGTTTGTGTTGTTCTTTCAGACTTTTTTTTTATTAGGTTTGTTGAGGATCGATGTTTTGGCTCAGTGACATGTCAGATCTTTTGGTTTGGACTTGATGAACAGTTCTTTGTTGATCTCACATAAGTGTATCAAGAACAAGAAGATGTAAAGTCTGTACTCGTATTCCTCTCACTCTCTCTCCCTCATCTGCCATCCTCTCCTCTCTCTCCCTCTCTCTCCCTCTCCTCTCCCCCCCCCACTCTGCCACCCAGTGCACCTTCATCCATCCACCCCCACCCTGCATCTTCTTAGATTATTTAGGGCCCGTATGGCACCAACACAGGCAGAAGAAAATAATGGGTTTTAAATTTTCATTGTCGGCGGAGGACAATACCCGACGACGGGGGCCGATTATGACCGGCGTCCGCCCGACGTCCTCGTGCTTTAAAGATTCCATCATGAATATTGGAACTAATGAACTAGAAATTCAAGAAACAAAAAGTGTTAATTTTCGTATTAGACGCTGGACAATGCTGTAATTAAAGAGAAGCTATACAAATAAAGATGAGGTTTAGCGTTAGCCTAAATTGAGTCCTCATCCTGAGGATATAAATCAACCGGCAAGAGGCATAGATTCTGCGGAGCCCCTGCGACAGCAGGGGGCTCGTGAGAAGCTATACCTCTTGCAGATGGAACGGGATTTTCGATGGATTGTGATGTAGAACGCTGGTTCGGGCGATCAACCCAGTTTCTAGTACGATATGGACTCTCTCTCTCTCTCCCTCTCCCTATCTCTCGCTCTCTCTCTCTCTCTCTACCAACCAACCGACCCTGGTTCCTCCCTCACTACCAGTCATTTCCTGAACTATGATCCGACCCCTAGGGGCTTTGTCCTCGTGCTGTCCCCACCCCGCCCTCCTGCTCCCACCCCCCCTGCCCTGCCTCCACCCCCCTGTCCATATTTCCCGATCCTGGTTCGTGTCCCAGACTACCTGCCACGCCCGAGTGGTCGGTGACAATAGGCGCATCGGCGACACCGTTGGTATAGTCATTGGTTTAAATCCCTTCCCCAGTCTTTGCAGCATAGATGTAAATTCATGAGGCTAGCCTTACCAGGATGAGGTATAGATCCTCATGAGCCCGTGCGAAGCACCTTGCTGGTGAACCATCATCTTTTGCTCCTCGGGAATTGTGGTCATAGTTTAACCCTTTGGCTGTCGGTAGCGCTTTTTTGTCGCGATGATTCCCGGCAAACAGCACTACCGACAGCCAAAGCCCTCTTGTGCATGCAGTCTCCTGAGCTGTAAACAATACAGGTGGCTGCGTGCACAAGGGGAGTTAATCCTTACACTGCCAATGGTCTCGGACCGTATTTTAATTTATCAAAACTTCGTTATTTTCGACGTCAAAGGAACACGTGGGTTCAGCAAGGGGCATAGATCCACACTGGTTGTCTCCCTCGATTGGCTACCGCTTGTCAGCGGTAGCCAATCGAGGGAGACAACCAGTGTGTGCTACATTTGGCATTGAGACCCCAACGCCTTCCTCTAACGAATGTGTAAACAGGTTTCATGCTTACTAGCAGCAGGAGGCAGCAACCGTTTCACATGTATTTGTCTGGCTTGGTGGGTTCACGAGGATCTACATTCATATCTCTTTTCTTTTCTGCTTGCAAATCACCGTGAAAAAATGTCTGATGCTGATATAAAGCAGAGATCGTCACAAAAGCCTTGCCACTGCATTGGCTCCTGCAATTCGGCTCTTCCTACAAATCCACGCTGTTCAGTGATTAAGCTATGAACAATGGTTGTATGGAGGAAAGGGGGGGGGGGTGTGGCGGCTCGGTTTCACTTTATTAATTCCGGTTCCTGAAACCATTTCATTAATTTCGGAATCTGGCGCCATTTCACAACACAGCATGCGTCGGCAGATAGTGCATATTTCATGTTAGTCTTCATCAGCCACAAATTTCATATCGCTTGGCTCTGCGTAAGGCTGTGCTGGGTTGTCAGCTATCTAAAGATCCTCTGGCCGACGTCAGTCTAAACTGGATCGTGCTTTAATCCATAGTCATGTCGCAGTTTGCCAACTTCTGAAAAAGTCAGGAATGTCACTATGTGCAGAACGTCTATGGTTAAATGAAGTATGTCGACGTTTATTACGTCGACAGGACAGACTTGGAAACTTTTCATCAATGCGTCCTGGAGGTCATGATGGAGTTTTAAGCAAACACTACAAGCTTACACGTTCATCGTTTCCTCCGTGCAAAAGCAGACGTGGAATAAATGGCATCTTCTGTGCATTCAAGAGGCAAAGATTCTCATGAGCCCCTGCGAACGCAGGGGCTCATGAGAATCTACACCTCTTTCACCCGAGGCAGGTTTTGCCGAGGGGCCGTCAGAACTGGAACCACGCCCCATAGAGTCTTGTCAATAAATACTACGTTTCTGCAGGTAAACATGGTGAAGGGGAAAATGTCACGTCGCATTTTAGCAAATTACAGGATAGACTTTCTATCGAGCACAATGCAAACATCCTTATGAAAATCTTAGAGTTTCTCAGAGAAAATTCCCCAAATGTCAATGGCCAACTGCGACCCCAGAGAGAAAACAAGAGAAAAGCATATGATGTAAATGATGATCTGTGGTTCTGGACCTTACGGATCGTGGCCCTAGGGTCTACATTCACAGACTACCGCCATGCAGTAAAACTACGTCTGAATCTTAAACTATGTATCTTAGAGTTGTGTTTACTCGATGGCTTCCTTCGCCTGACATTGACCTTTTTTGTGCCAGCAAGATGTACATATTTTCACGGGACACAGCGGCTGCCTAGTCGTGAAGATCTATGTTTATTGCACGCGAAATGAGCTGGCTGAGGGATATCTAAGAATAAACAAGAATACAACCTCCGGAGAAAACAACTTCACTCGTAAACTTTACATTGATGGGTGGTTCTATTTGAATAGAACTCTTACAGTTGTGTAATCATTCCGTCGTCTGAGGTATAAATGGGACTGATCTCCGCCGGCAAGAGGCGTGGATTCTCATGAGCCCCTGCAACTACGTCTATTCCAGATGCACAGAGCTGGATGAGGAAGCTTGTTCACAACAAAGCATCTTCTGTCAGTGTCTTGTCAAATCTTTTCTCTCTGCACTGCGATCTGCGGCGCTGATTCGCGCACTGTACATTAGCATTCACAGAAAAATACCTTTTTTTGTAGAGCAGTCTGCTTAGCACTTTGCGCAATTGGCGGACGATGAATGAACTGAACAGACGTGGTTGATCGACCGAGCGCTTCGTGAAAGCGCCAGACGCATTCGTGATAGGAAAATTCCAACGATGAAAAAAGACAAATTACTACATAATTTCGTGTTGAAACTCTTTCAAAACGCATACAAATCAGTACACACTGTACTTACTTACTTACGCCTGTCACCCCTACCCGGGTATAGGCCGTCGACGAGAGACCTCCAGCAACTCCTGTCCTGTGCTTCTCCTTCGATTCTACTCCAGGTGGTTCCCAGTCTCTTGATGTCTGCTTGGAGGTCTCGACGCCAGGAGTTTCTCGGCCTACCTCTTTTCCTCTTTCCCTGGGGGTTCCATGACAATGCCTGCCTAGTGATACTGGAAGCTGGCTTTCTCAGACTGTGACCGATCCATCCCCATCTTCTTCGCCCAATTTCATTCTCTGCTGTTATCTGCTCTGTTCTCTCCCAGAGTCTGACGTTGCTGATCTTCTCTGGCCAGTGGATTTTCAAAATTTTTCTAAGGCAACTGTTCATGAAGGTCTGTACTCTGTTGACTGTGGTTTTTGTCAATCTCCATGTCTCTGCTCCATATAGGAGAACTGCTTTTACATTGGAGTTGAAAATCCGGACTTTGGTGTGTTGTGACAGCTCTCTGGAACTCCACACTTTTTTCAACTGGAGAAAGGCTGCTCTGGCTTTACCGATTCGTGCTCTGACATCTGCATCAGTGCCGCCTTTTTTGTCTATGATGCTCCCGAGATAGGTGAAGGACTCCACCTCCTCCAACACTGTGTTACTTATTTTTTCTTTGGTGATCGAGATTCATTCTAGGCAAACATTTATTTGCTGTTCTAGAATCATAATTCAGTTGTAATGTATTCTCCAGACTAGCTATAGGTGACCGTGGAAGATGGATTGATTAACTGACTGAGTTTGACTCCTTGCAGGCACAAAAGACTGCCTGAAGGCAAGAGAAAATTAGAGTTAGCCTTATTATAAGCTAATCAAGCACTGCCCTTCATTCATCATTCCTACGCACTAATACCGCGTGTGCCTATCCATCCATCGCGATTCCTGAAACATTCGAACGCCGAACCCGAAAAGACAGGGTCTTGATGAACGGCCGGAGTCAGCGAGAGTCATAGAGTCACATCAGCTCATGAAAAAGCAAGAGGCATAGATTCTCATGAGCCCCTGCGAACGCAGGAGCTCATGAGAATCTATGGCCTCACGCAGACCGCCGTCGCTGCCGGACGATGGACTTGACAAGAGAAACTAGCAAAACAACGGAGGCCACAGTTTCAGATCGATCGTGTTGTGTTGTCTCTGTCCACAAATCCCAGGCAAACAACAGGCAAGACGGGAGCTCTGAACAAACAACATTCACCCGGCGAGCCCCATCATTAAGACCCGGTCCGGCATCCTCGCTAATTAATTGGTAATCCTCCAACTCGGAGGCCAGGGGCGTTTCGCGAGTCGGGGATAATCCGGCCGCAGATGTTAAGGGTCATGTGTTCAGTCCTGCAAGAGGCATAGATCCTCATGAGCCCCTGCAGCTAAAGCTGCATGGGCTCATGAGGATCTATACCTCTTGTTGCGAAAGATTAGATAAAATTATGTAGGTAAATCTTTTTTCTGACTTCATATTTGGCCTAACACAACTGCAGCAAACTTTTTTTTCCCCGTCCATCGCTGCACAGTTCTCTCGCAATGTCTTTATGAGAATTTTAGCCACTAGAAATCTTTGCCCATTACAGTCATGACGCAAGGATCAGTTATTCTTTTATCCACAGAATGTTAAACCATCCTGTCAAAGTCACACTTATTTTTTGCCTGATCCACCATAAAAACCAGAGTATGGAAGAAACGGTACTATCAAGACATTTACTTATTTTTCTACATTCTTCGTATTTTGTCCTTCGACAGATTGCTGGAGATCTGAAGGTGACTGATCTCTTGTGTGTCTCGACTTGTGAATTAGGGCCTTAGAGCCCTAGCGGCCTGTGGCCAAAATCACATTTCAGCAAAAACATCCTCATGTCCGTTTATTCTTGCTGATACTGAATATACATCAGCCTGCATACATCTGTGTCTCTCCAACGGTAGAGGTACTAAGGTTTCAGTTGCCCACATCGTGTGTGTATGTGTGTGTGAGCCCGCCCCTAATCCAGTGTTGACCCAAAGAGTCCGATACTGACGAGTGAAGCTATTTGAGGATTTTCGGAGAAGATATCTTCAGAAAATGACATCTGCTGTCTGATTTGTGTGCCTGTATTTGATTTTGGACTGCCGTAAGGCCCCAAATCACACAACCAGCACACGATTGGTTCTTTGTTAACTCATTTGCGGCCAGCCGCATCCGGATGGGCCGCGAATGAGTTAACCCTTATACTGCCGAGAAATGGTGAACTCGATCCAACTGCAAAAGACGTAGATCCTCATGAGCCCACGCAGTTGCGGGGCTGATGAGGATCTGTGCCTTTTGCTGAAACAACTTTGTGTCTATGTTCCTTAAATGGCTGGGGATCTTTGGCGCCGAAGTAACAAGGATTTCAGAAAGACAATCTGTGTCAAGTGGATTTTTTTAAATAATTAAAAAAAAATAAAGAAGAAGAATAAGAAAGCTACGTTAGATTAACACAAAGCGGTAAACAAAAATTTTAATAGGGCACTGAGTCAGTGAACTAATATGCTTTTTTATTCTAAATATCGTCAGATCTCAAGCACGCATGAAATAAATACAGTTCCGCTTCGCATGAAAGGGAGCGAAACATTCAGCCAGCAAGATTTTAAGTACGTGTGACGCGTCAAAAGTACATGGAATGACTCAAAGGAAAATGTCGGTAATAAACAGCTGTTGCCGACTTCGAATCGCCTTGCAAATATTATCCCCCCCCCCCCCCTTTCTTTATTAACACTCTCTCGCACTCTGTCCCACCGTGAGATGGCCTTTAATATCTGCTCGGCGTTAACCCTTTTAGCCCCGGATCCGGGAGATGGCTTAACCATGATAATTCAAGGGTAGTGCCAGATTAGCTTGGCGCCTGAAAAATTATCATGGTCAAGCCATCTCCTGCAACTGGTACATAGTCGTTAGGCAACACCTCCAAAATTTGAGAAATGGAACCTTGGGGCTAAAAGTGTTAAACCATAATAAATATCTCTCTCTCTCTCTCTCTCTCTCTCTCTCTCTCTCTCTCTCTCTCACACACACACACACACACACACACACACACACACACACACACACACACACACACACACACAGGCAAACACACACACACGCCATGCACTACCCTATTCCATCCCCACCCGTCTGCCGTAATGCGCAGCTGAAATTAACACATTATGGATTTCTTCATTCTTTGAATTGTAACGAAGGCGCAAACAGGGAAACAAAGAAAGAAACAACACGCCCTGCAAGCGAAAAGTCCTCGGGCTGACTGCGTGGGCTCATGAGCATCTGTGTTGACTATTTCAGTCTCGGCAGTCAAGGAGTTGCATGCTGAATATGGAGGTCTCATGACCCCCTTCAACCAAAACCATAGAGCTCAGTTTACCCATCGCGCAAAAGCCGTCGGGCCGACGTCTGCCCGATGGCCTTTTGCGCATTGGGTACTTGCTTCTGCAGCTTGAGATAGCCTTGTGCGTCTTAGTTTTCAGTTTAAACCAAAGATGCTTAGATTAGGCTGAATAAGGGTATAGCTTAGATTAGGCTGAATAAGGGTATAGCTTAGATTAGGCTGAAGTAAGGGTATAGCTTAGATTAGGCTGAATAATGGTATAGATTGTTATGAACCTTTGAAACGTTTTGATTAAAGTTTTACCCATTTACCCTGCTGAGGTAGTTGTTTGGGTTTAAAGCATACAGCTGGAAACAGGCCTTTTGATTATACTGAATTCACAGAGAAAAGTCCTTGGCTTCGACAGGCGCGAAGACTTCAGCTTTGGCAGTGTGTCATGTCGATGTGACGCCAGCATGAATAACATTAACAAATAAAAACTCCGACAATAGTTGGGTGGGGGGAGGGTGTGGTTGAGGGGGTGCATGTTGAAATTAGGGACGTTGGGGGTGGGGGTCGTCACGACATAGTGACTGCTTTTATTTCAAACCCCGGCATTGATGCGTGGCTGGTTGGCATTGAAATCAGTTTTCAATAAAACGCTCGCGCCCATTGCATTCAGGGCTTAGCTCTTCGACCTCCAGCGCCAGCTGCGGGAGCTGGATCGACCGATATCGCTCAAGGGTAGTGCCAGATTAGCTTGGCGCTTTACAAGGCGCCAAACCAATCAGGCACTGTCCTTGAGGTATCACAGTCGAGTTATCTCGTGCGAAGTGTTCAATAGATGAATCAAACTTGACATAACTTGGCCGTGGAAGTGAATGGAAAAAAAGAAAATCCAGCCACGTGCGGGAATAAAACATGGGAAAAATCATATTAAATTGGAAAACTTGGAGTGCTTGACAGTCGGTGCGGAAGAATGAGGAGTGTTGGTCGCAGAAAGGGGAAGGGGGAGGGGTGGTCGCAGTGTAACGAAACAATACATTGGCTTGGGTGGAACAAGGTCGAAGGATAGGGGTAGTTGTCATTGTTGAAGAGATGTGGTGGGCCGTTGTTGGGGGGGGGGGGAGGGGTATGGTGGGCGGGGGAGGTAGAACGCAAAACAAAACAATGATGACACTGCGGTGAATCAGCAATTGATGAGTTTAGCATTCAGGCCGGCCACGTGCGCATGGTCCCATGCGGGGCTGCAGACCGGAGCGAAATGCCGCACCATGTCGCTTAGTCAATTCCGCTCGACCCACTGGTTTGGATTTTGTTTTAACATTAAGTCAGGGTTGCATACAGTGTTTGCTAAGTTGTTTTTCTTTTCTTTTCCGGAATGGGTGTTTTCTTTCAAAAGTAACTGGCCAGAATAGCACCCACCTTAAAAATCAGATTTTCGGTATCCCTACCTCTGCAGTCGCTGTTTCTCTTTTCTAATTCGAAACGTCTGCTGGCTGCTACTTCCATTTCCGATATTGGCCTTCAAAAACCGGTAAGTGACGAGGATTACCGGTTAGCGCAAACACTGGGATAGATAGATATTTAAATGTCAAGTCAGTTGGCTTGCTCAGTCTGTCTCGCAGTTGAGCCAGTGGATAAATAAGTAAATAAATAAATAAGCGTCCTTTTTACTCCTAGGTTTTCTTCTTTTCACTCTTTGGCTGCCGGTAGCGCTTTTTTTGCGACCATTCCTCTCGCGACAAAAAGCGCTACTGACAGACAAAGGGTCAACCGTTGTTTGGTCATACATAACTACTGGTCGGCATGACCCAATAGAACCCGTAGCATGACCCAGTGAGGTGTAGACCTGCACCCTAAAAAGAGATGTCAGTAAGAGGCATAGATCTTGATGAGCCCCCGCAACTGCGGGGGCTCATGAGGATCTATGCTTCTTACAGACGTGCAAAAGTTCGCCACAGTAGCGGATGTTCGCTGTGTCGTGATGAGGAGAGACCCGCGGACAGTCAGAATGCATATTTTTCAGGCTGACGCCTCATTGTGTGCAGCGGGGGAAAACAATACGGTGCGTGGCAGAGATCGATGCGTCCACATCCAATGCTGCCACCCATCTGCAAGAGACATAGATTCTCATGAGCACCTGCATCCGCAAGGGCTCGTGAGAATCTATGCCTCTTGCAGTTAAAGATTTGTATCATTACATTTTCAACCAAATTCTCTGACGGCGAACGGAGTGTAGCAGAGAGTAAGCCTGTGTCAACTGACAGCAAGCACCCATTGTTCTGTCAGAAAAGTCGTCGTTGATGGATCGACCGTGGCTGATCAGTTGATTGGTTGGGTAGAATTATCGTCGTGCGAGCGACTAATGTTATTTCGTGCGAGCAAGTTAAAATTATTTGTAGGGCGATGTCCCAGATGTAGGGTAAATGACTCACTATCCGAAAACCTGCATCGGCAACGTTAACACCTTCATGGCCGAGAAAACGTCAACGCGATCCAGCTGCAAGAGACATTGATCCTCATGAGCCCCTGCAGTTGTGGGGGCTCATGAGGATCTATGCCTCTTGCTGACACCTCTTGGTTTCCATGTTGCAGAAACACAATCTACGGTTACTGAAAGGAAAGGGGTCACGATAAACTAACCGAAGATGGTAGTGCCTAATCAGCTGGGTTGACTGAGGTTGTATCTGTACTCATGCCATCATCATGAGGGGGCGCGAAGTTTGAGACGTAAGTTCCAAACTCGCAGATCAGCTCACGAATGCAGGGCGTTTGGCTCTTGTCAGTGTGGACGCCTCTTGTAACTTGCCAGAAAGATTTTTCCTTCATTCCTAGTCCTTACCCAGACGACCGCTTCAGTGTGAGGATCCGAGAGATCACTGTCTGCAAGAGGCGTAGATTCACATGAGCTCTCTGCAGCTGCTGGGGCTTATGAGACGATGTGTCTCATGCAGATGGAATGGTCTAGCAACGGACTTGGTTTTGGTCTGACTTGGTCTAGCATTGTTTACGTGCTTGATTGCGTCACCCTCTGCACTGCCGCTGGACGCAGTTTGTGTTCCTGAAATCTTTGTTAATTCAGCGCCAGAGAAGCCCATGGAACTTGCATACAAAGCGGCGTCAGCAAGAGGCATAGATACTCATGAGCCCCCGCGACTGCGGGGGCTCATGAGGATCTATGCCTCTTGCATGCTAGATCTTTTTCACTTATTCTCGGCAATGAAGAGATTAAAAGGGATCGCGGTAGAAAAAGGTGCCAGGGGCAGCCCGCCAGATGCCGGTTTTAAGGACTTCTTTTGTTCCGGACTTTGTCGGAATCTTCTAGACATCTCTCGCGCGTCTTCCGCCCGTCGTCTAGACCTCGGGTTTTTGCCTCTGCAGACGACATCCGTTTGACAAGTACGGGGTTTAAAGCAGCAGTCATTCCTTTTGGCGTGTGCCAGCACCGTTAAAAAAAAGAAAGAAAAAAACGGATAGCAACAGACGATGAGTGTACTGTGGTTTTGAGTCGCGTGTATTTTGTCTGACAGTTTCGTAAACGAAAACAATAAAGTTTGAAATATACGCTTGTAGAAATTAGAAGTAGTAGTAGTAGTGTTCTTATTTTTCCCGTATTCTGCGACCCGTGGCGCAGCGGTAATGCGCCTGCCTCCAATGCTTCCGGTGCAAGGTTCGATACTAGGTGTGATGGGACGCCGAACTGATGATTCTGAAAGTGGGTTGTCCCTTCTTTCACTGGCCGGCTCTTCAAGCAATTCGTGAATGGGAGAATGTCCGGGAATGTGACTTTAAAAGTCGGAAGGAAACTCCCCGTCTTCTCTGCAAAAATGTGAAAATTTTCATTTTATAATTGGTGGTGCTTCAGGCCATGTTTTCGGGTCAAAGATGCTTCTCCGTGTTCCATCTCTGTTGCCCCTTTCGCTCCTGCAGCCAACTGATCCACATGCAATAGGCAAAAATCCTCATGATCCCCTTCACCGGCAGGGGCTTATGAGGATATGTGCTTCGTGCAAATGGCTATCGTATTGGTTGGTTAGTTTGTTGGTTCGGGCTTTAACTTCCACTGCACCGGAGTGATAATGAACGTCCCTGTCGAGCGGGTTATTGGGGCGACAGGGACAGCTAATGCCTCTGGGTTACGACCTGAACACTGATCAATTCAGGCCCGCTGCATGTGTGCCACTTTGATGAGGTAATGTTTTGTATGTTGCATTATGCCTCCATACTCCGATAAGGGCTGAATCAGAATGAATCGAATAGAATATTGAATCTTGATATACCAGGACCTTTCAACGAACATGTTACACATATAGCAAGCCCTTCCGTTTTTGCCTGTGTGATCATGATTATTGAATCCAAGATGCTTCTAGTCTCATTTCGCCTGTCTTTGAATTCCTGCAGCAAACTGACCCCACCTGCAAGAGGCATAGAACTTCATGAGCGTGGGCTCAAGGGATGAATGCCGCTTGATAGCCATGTCCATTGGATTATGAGGAGCTACGTGTTGCGTGTTAATAATTAATAATAATTACGGTATTTATAATGCGCTTATCTTATAATAATTATAACTCTAAGCGCGCACTCACAACTCGCGCACGCATGCGCACGCTTTAGACAATGACTTGCGTACCACAAACAGTGGAATACATTACGACGGTCAGCTTGGGGTGGGGAGTGTGGTGATATAGTGCTAAAACTGTTGAAAGAGGTGAGTTTTGAGGGCGGACTGGAAGGAGGAGAGAGAGTGTTTCTGACGGAGAGAGAGTGGGAGAGTGTTCCAGGTGGATGGACCGTAGACGGAGAAGGAGCGGGGGCCGAAAGTGTTAAGTTTGGTGCGAGGGATGTGGAGGCGGAGAGGGTCAGAGGCAGAGCGGAGGGAGCGGGAAGGTGTGTAAGGGTGAAGTAAGTTGGAGAGATAGGCAGGAGCGCAGTTGTTCAGGGATTTGTAGCAGAGACAGAATTTTGTATTGGATGCGTTGGGGGATGGGGAGCCAGTGAAGGAGTTTGAGCAGGGGTGTGACGTGGTCGGATTTTTTCTTTCTGAGGACGAGGCGGGCAGCATTGTTCTGAACGCGTTGGAGAGTGAAAATGGTGGAGTGAGGGAGGCCGGAAAGGAGAGAGTTGCAGTAGTCGATGCGAGATAAGATGAGAGAGACAGCAAGTTTGGTGGCAGCTTCGGTAGTGAGGTATTTTCTGATCTGACTGATGCGGCGGAGGTGGAAATAACATGCTTGGGCCGTGGCGGAAACGAAGCTGGTCATGGACAGAGAGGAATCGAGGATAACGCCGAGGTTCTTGGCCGAGTCAGAGAGGGAGATGGGGGTGCTATCGAGTTGAAGGTGGAGAGAGGGAGGGAGCTGGGAGAGTTTCTGGCGAGTGCCTACCAGCATGGCTTCCGTTTTGTCGTCGTTCAGTTTTAGCTTGTTTGCTGTCATCCAGTTTTTCACGTCTTCGTAGCAGTCAGCCGTGCGAGTCAGTAGTGACTGAGTGTTGTCGAGTTTGTCTTTGTCTAGCAGTTGTGAGTCGTCAGCGTAGAGGTGGTGGTGTATGCGGTGAGACTGGATGATGTTGGACAGAGGAGAGGTGTAGAGTGTGAAAAGGACCGGGCCCAGGACGGACCCCTGTGGGACTCCGCAGGAGAGCGTGACTGGGTTGGAAGAGACGCCGTTGATGGTGACGGACTGCTGTCTGTCGGAGAGGTAGGAGAGAAACCAGGAGTGAGCAGAATCAGTGATGCCAAAGGAGTGGTGGAGTCGGTGGAGGAGGATAGAGTGGTCTATAGTGTCAAAGGCGGCAGAGAGATCGAGTAGTGTAAGAAGAGAGATGTTGCCCGAGTCGGTGGAGAGAAGCAGATCGTTTAAGATATGTAGAAGGGCTGTTTCAGTGCTGTGATGTTTGCGATAGGCAGACTGGAATGGACTGAGGAGGTTGTTGTCGGTGAGGTGGAGGTTGAGCTGGTTGAGAACAACCTTCTCAAGAAGCTTGGACAGGAAAGAGAGATTGGAGACTGGGCGATAGTTCTTGAGTTCGTTTGGGTCGAGGTTGTGTTTTTTTTAGGAGAGGACGGACGATGGCGGACTTGAAGATATCGGGGACGGAGCCGTTTTCTAGAGATGCGTTGATGATGTCGGTAATGAAGGGCAGAAGTTTTGGAAGGCCGTCACGGTAGAGAGAAGCTGGGAGGGGGTCTAGCTCGCAGGTTTTGAAGGGCATGGACTTTATGGTCTTGAGTACTTCATCCTGAGAGACGGGGCGGAAGGACGAGAGGGGAGTGCCGGAAAAGGGGGGGGGGGGTCGGGAGGGCAAAGCGGAGAAGGCAGGGTGTCGAGTGTGTCGCGCAGAGTTTGGATTTTGTCCGAAAAATAGGTAGAAAAAGCAGACGGGAGTTCTTCTTTGCTGTGTGTGTTGGGGAGAGGAGAGTCTTTAGAAGTGCCTAGGAGTGTGTTCATGGTGGCGTAGAGGGTTTTGGAAGAAGTGGATTCCAGGATTTGGTTTTGAAGGTATTTGCGTTTAGATTCGGAGATCATTTTGCAGACTTTGGATCTGGTGGTTTGGAAGATCTGTCTGTGAACGGTGAGGTCAAATGAGCGCCAGCGGCGTTCCGCTTGTCGCCGCTCGCGCTTGGCTTCAGCTATGTCGTCAGTGAGCCAGCGGGAGGGGAGTCGGTTGGGTATGGAGCAGGTAGTGACAGGGGCATGGGTGTCTAGAAGTTTTCGAAGGGAGGAATCGAAATGGGATGCAAGATCGGGAGAGGGGGCGGGGTCCAAGAGAAGGTCGACAGCTTCGTCGAAGAAGCTCTCGCGGTTGACAGATTTTAGTTTGCGACGAGAGGTAGATTGAGGGAGACGAGAATAGCGAGGTGGTCAGAGGGAAGCACAGAGGAGGTGTCAGAGTCGAGAAAGAGTTGATCGGAGGTGCGGGTGATGATCCAGTCGAGGGTGTGGCCGAGTCGGTGGGTGGGTTTAGTGATGTGTAAGATTGTGGTTTGAAAGTGACGTGCAAAGGCGTTTTGTGTCAGGGTGGTCGGGTTTGTCAAAGTGGAAGTTAAAGTCGCCTAGAAGGATGTGTTTTCCGGGTCGTGTGCTGTAGTGGTCGAGGAGGAGGTCGAACTCGGTGAGGAACATGGAGTTTGTGAGTTTGTTTTGAGAGCTTGGAGGGGGGCGATAGATACATGAGAAGATGAGGGACTGGCCAGGGAGTGTTGCTACGGCCTCGACAGATTCAAAGGAGGGATGAGCAAAAGGTAGAGACTGAGAGAAGGAGAGGTGAGCGGAAAGACAGTCCCTGTAGATGATGGCAATGCTGGAAGCGCGCGGGAAGGAGGCCAGGCGGTAGCCACTCGGAGTGACGCTGGCGATGATGGGTTCATCGCCAGCTGAGCGGAGCCACGTTTCGGTGATCGCGACAATATCTAGGTCATTGTCTAGAATGAAATCGGAAATCACGTCAGCTTTGCCATCTTTGCAGACAGACTGGGCATTGAACAGACAGTTTTAGGTTGGAAGAGACAGCAGAGGGAGAGGGAGAAGAAACGGACGAAGAAGAGGACAGAGGAGGAGGAGGGTAGGGAGGGGGGAGAGAGGATGGAGGGAGGAGTGAGGGGTGGAGGGGGGAGGAGGAACAGTGGGGGAAGGAGAACCGGGTAAGAAAGAGGATGCGAGAGGAGGGTGGGGGGGGGGGGGAGAGTTGGGTTATGCACGTGCCTCAGACGGAGGAGGCTGTCAGGTGTTGAGTTGGCGGTGAATGTAACCCCTCCACTGCCGTAAAAAAAAAAAAAAAAAAAAAAAAAATTAACACGATCCAGCTGCAAGAGACATAGATCCTCATGGGCCCCAATCGGCTGGGAATCGGGTGTCTAGAACCTGCTCTATTTTTCCGATCCGAACCGGTCCCGATCGTAAGCTTCAACCAATCAGAGCGCGTCTCGCAAATCATGTCGTTTCAGCACGGTTTGCAAATGGCGAAATACGCCTGTTGTGATCAGTACCACCGCCGTTGCCGATGTCTCGCCCGCCTCTTCCCGAATATGATGCAAAACTGCTGATAATGCAAGCACATCATCATCACTGTCAAAACTAGCAGCCATTTTGCAGAACAGGTACGACTTCGATCTTCGGTTCAAACCGGTCGGCTAAATAAAGTCGGGGAATGTGTGGAAGTGCACACGTTTTTGCAGTCCGGTCCGATCATCTACCGATTCGAAACTGATCGGGAATCGGCCTCAAAACCGGGCATGTGTAGCGGGGCCTTAAGAGCATTAATCTGATCTTTTGCATGTTTGCCTAGTAGTCTGCTTTTTTTTTTTTTTTTTTTTTTTTTTTGCACATTTCCCAACTGTTTATGGGTGCTCTTGCTTGCTTGTTCCTCCCTGGCAGTTTAGTTATTTCTAAACTTCTGACAAATTTAAAAAAAAAGAAGAATTGCTACTCGAGTTATTTTTGGCATAAATGCGTGTTAGTTTTTATACGTTTTTCTTTGTAGTTTTAAATGACGGTGCTGACAAATGTTGGAATTCTGCTCATACGCGTTTGGTTACGGATGCATAGAAAATGTAGACTAGCACCGGCGGACGTACATAATCTGTAATTGTCGGGTGGGGTGGTGGTGGTGGGGCGGGGGGGTGTCCGAAGAGCTCTCAGTTTTAAGGAAAAAGAGAAAGGTGATAATGTAGCGACTATGCGTGGAGTGCTTGGTGGGACATAGTACGCCCATACATAGGCAAACCCCAGTAGCAAAACGCCTTCGGGCCGACTGCAGCCGGGAGTGGGCCCGAGGACCTGTACGTACTGAGAATAATATCCTGCGCGAACAAGAGCAACGGCAATTAATGTTGTCCCTGGACTGTTGGAATTCCCTCCTCCTCCTCCCCCTAACCCGTCTTTAACCCATTTAGCCCTGATGCCTTATAGCAGGATCGACCGTCATAAATCAAGGCGTCAGGCGCCAGGCTAATATGGCACTACCCTTGAATCATCATGGTCGGTCAACCAGTCGTTACCAACCTAAAGTTGAGAAAAGATGGCAAAGCCGACGTGATTTCAGATTTCATTCTAGACAATGACCTAGATGTTGTCGTGATCACCGAAACGTGGCTCCGCTCAGCTGGCGATGAACCTATCATCGCCAGCGTCACTCCGAGCGGCTACCGCCTGTCCTCCTTCCCGCGTGCTTAAAGAGGGGGTGGCATTGCCATCATCTACAGGGACTGTCTTTCTGCTCACCTCTCCTTCTCTCAGTCTCTACCTTTTGCTCATCCCTCCTTTGAATTTGTCGAGGCCGTAGCAACACTCCCTGGCCAGTCCCTCATCTTCTCATGTATATTTCTTGCATCCCATTTCGATTCCTCCCTTCGAAAACTTCTAGACATCCACGCCCCTGTCACCACCTGCTCCATACCCAAACGACTCCCCTCCCCCTGGATCACTGACGACATAGCTGATGCCAAGCGCGAGCGCCGACAAGCGGAACGCCGCTGGCGCTCATCCGACCTCACCGTTCACAGACAGATCTTCCAAACCACCAGATCCAAAGTCTGCAGAATGATCTCCGAGTCCAAACGTAAACATCTTCAAAACAAAATCCTGGAATCTACTTCATCCAAAACCCTCTACGCTACCATGGACACACTCCTAGGCACTTCTAAAGACTCTCCTCTTTCCAACACACACAGCAAAGAAGAACTCCCGTCCGCTTTTTCCCCCTATTTCTCCGACAAAATCCAAACTCTGCGCAAAACACTCGACACTCTGCCTTCTCCGCCTTGCCTTCCTGACCCCCGCCTTTTCCGGCACTCCCCTCTCGTCCTTCCGCCCCGTCTCTCAGGATGAAGTCCTCAAGACCATAAAGTCCATGACTTTCAAAACCTGCGAGCTAGACCCCCTATGTGTTAGGTTTATTTAACATATTGGACCGGCTGGCGACATACATTCAATGTTCTGTTTAGTGTTTTTTTTCACAAGCAGTGCAGGCACGTCCTGAGAAAGCCATGTTGCTGTCGGGACGTTAAGCAATGTACAATCAATCAATCAATCAATCCCAGCTTCTCTCTACCGGGACGGCCTTCCAAAACTTTTGCCCTTCATCACCGACATCAACACATCTCTAGAAAATGGCTCCGTCCCCGAAATCTTCAAGTCCGCCATTGTCCGTCCTCTCCTCAAAAAACACAACCTCGACCCAAACGATCTCAAGAACTACCGCCCAGTCTCCAATCTCTCTTTCCTGTCCAAGCTTCTTGAGAAGGTTGTCCTCAACCAGCTCAACCTCCACCTCGCCGACAACAACCTCCACTGTCCCTTCCAGTCTGCCTATCGCAAACATCACAGCACTGAAACAGCCCTTCTACATATCCTAAACGACCTGCTTATCTCCACCGACTCGGGCAACATCTCCCTTCTTACGCTACTCGATCTCTCTGCCGCCTTCGACACCAAAGACCACTCTATCCTCCTCCATCGCCTTCACCACTCCTTTGGCATCACTGACTCTGCTCACTCCTGGTTCCTCTCCTACCTCTCCGACAGACAGCAATCAGTCACCATCGACGGCGTCTCATCCAACCCAGTCAGGCTCTCCTGCGGCGTTCCACAGGGGTCCGTCTTGGGTCCGGTCCTTTTCACACTCTACACCTCTCCCCTGTCCAACATCATCCAGTCTCACCACATACACCACCACCTCTACGCTGACGACTCACAACTACTAGACAAAGACAAACTCGACAACACTCAGTCACTACTGACTCGCACGGCTGACTGCTACGAAGACGTGAAAAACTGGATGACAGCAAACAAGCTCAAACTGAACGACGACAAAACGGAAGCCATGCAGGTAGGCACTCGCCAGAAACTTTCCCAGCTCCCCCCTTCTCTCCACCTTCAACTCGACAGCACCCCCATCTCCCTCTCTGACTCGGTCAAGAACCTCGGCGTTATCCTCGATTCATCTCTTTCCATGACCAGCTTCGTCTCCGCCACGGCCCAGGCATGTTATTTCCACCTCCCCCGCATCAGTCAGATCAGAAAATACCTCACTACCGAAGCTGCCACCAAACTTGCTGTCTCTCTCATCTTATCTCGCATCGACTACTGCAACTCTCCTTTCCGGCCTTCCTCACTCTACCACTCTCACTCTACAGCGCGTCCAGAACAATGCTGCCCGCCTCGTCCTCAGAAAGAAAAAATCCGAGCACATCACTCCTCTGCTCAAGCTCCTTCACTGGCTCCCCACCCCCCAACGCTACAACGCTGTCTCTCTGCTACAAATCCCTGAACAACTACGCTCCTACCTATCTCTCCAACTTACTTCACCCCTACACTCCTTCCCGCTCCCTCCGCTCCGCCTCCGACCCTCTCCGCCTCCTCATCCCCCGCAGCAAACTCAGCACTTTCGGCCCCCGCTTCTTCTCCGTCTACGGTCCATCCACCTGGAACACCCTCCCACTCTCTCTCCGTCAGAAACACTCTCTCTCCTCCTTCCAGTCCGCCCTCAAAACCCACCTCTTTCAACAGTTCTAGCACTATATCACTACACTCCCCACCCCAAGCTGACCGTCGTAATGTATTTTCACTATTTGTGGTACGTGAGTCATTGTCTAAAGCGTGCGCATGCGTGTGCGAGTTGTGAGTGCGCGCTTTGATATTATTATAAGATAAGCGCATTATAAATACCGTAATTATTTATTATTATTTAAATGTCGCTTTGTGGTTAAATGGGTTAAAGTCCACTGAACACAGTCGCGACGTGCTATATTCGGATGCGCGGCTTAATGTCGCTTAACCGGACGCGGCACGACTCAAATGAGTTAAAACCTAGAGCGCGAACTGTGTGAGCGGTGATAGTGGTTTTCGTAAAGGTGCAGCTCTCGCGGAGAGTAGAAGGGGGGGGGGGGCGGGGGGTAATTGTAGGGAGGGATAGGGGAGAGATGCTTTAACGCTGGGGGAAATGAGAAAATGAGACGAAAGCTGCGTGGAATTGCAACTTAATTTGACTCCTTCCCTTCCCACGTTGCTTCTACCAACTAGCTTTGCAAGTTGTCCATCATATTTCTTTACTAATTCCCCCAGCCAGTTCCTTCGCAGGGGCTCATGAGAATCTGTGCCTCTTGCATGAGTGTGTTTCTAGCTTGTGATTTGCATCTGTGTTATTTGAGCACAAGTAGTTATCGGGGTTTTCACCAGCGGTTGTTACGGTCTCATTTCCGAAATTTCCATGTAGTTCTTTTTGCCGGTATCTTCCCATCTGCAAGAGACGTAGATTTTCATGAGCCTCTGCAGTCGCAGGGGCTTATGAGAATCTGTATCTCTTGCTCATCGATATCAGCTTTAAATGTTCTTTAATTAAATGCGATGATCAGAGCTGAGCAGCTAGCTGCGTGGTATTCCAGGAGCACCAGAAGCGAAACCGCTGTACTTCTGAGTCCAGACCTACTCATCATCTTTTTTCTTATTATTAAAAATTATTATTATTATTATTATTATATTATTATTATTATTATTATTATTATTATTATTAATTTGTGACAGGCTATGCAGTTAGTTTTATGTTAATGGTTTCTGAGGAGTTTGCGTTTACAGTTTCGATAAAATGTTGGAATGCTTTGAACTGTGTCAGTTTAATTTGCAATTTTAAAATGTTGGAATGTTTTGAAATGTATTTGGTTTAGTTTGGTTTGGTTTGGTTTTAGTACAGAAGATTTTTTTGTTAGACATTTTGTATATTTTTCTATATCTTTTAGCTGTTTGTCTCTCACTATTAACGCCATTTTTGATTCCCGTTGCATACTAAAATAAACGGAAATTCCTCTCTACATTCAGGAACGTAGGAAAAGATACTCTGTAATGTGTCTTTGAGCTGTTTGTTTTTCTCACTCTTTAAATGTCATTTTCCCGTTTCCGTTGGTGTTTCTTAGCTGTAATGCTTTCCCAGAAGTCATTTGCAGGCTAGTTTAAAAAGGAAATTCGTGTCTTCCGCTTCTTTTGATGGCTCTTTGATCTTCGACATTGTTCTACAGCATTTCCTGGTCACTTGCTGCTCGTGCCTGTTACAGACTTTAACCCTAAATGCCTCATCCGTTTGAGGAAATAGAAATACGTGAGGTGCTAGCAAGAGGCATAGATTCTCATGAGCCACTGCGTCCGCAGGGGCTCATGAGAATCTGTGCCTCTTGAAGATTTAAACGTTGCGATAATGTGAATATTTTCTTTAAAAAAATCGATTACATTTTTTGTCTTTTTTCATGCTAAATAGATATCGTTGGACGTGGCAACTTTAGTCTTTGAAGGTGCTCTGTGAAGCCACGGTTTGAAAGCGTCTCCCCGAGTTTGCTTTTATGAAGCTGTCACTGAGTGGATTTTAAGCTTTTTCATCTGGTATTAATCTTGCGAACACCGACTGAAGTCAACGCCTGACGCAGCAACGCTGGTAATGTGATAGAGTTTAGCGAACGGAAGCATGTTAACAGGAAATGCTGGGGTGTCCTTTGAAAAGAAGAAAAAAAACAGTTTAGCTGGGTGGCTGATCAGGCCAGATCTGTCCACAAAGCCAATAACTCCCAACCTGTCACTTATGCGTCCACCCAAACCCCCCCCCCCCCCCCTAGTCCTCAGGATCCCCCCCCCCTCCCCACCCACACACAGAGACACACGCACGCACGCGCGCGAACACACACACACACACACACACACACACACACACACACACACACACACACACACACACACACACACACACACACTCTTCCTTTCCAAGGCCGCGTTTCGCATGAGGATACTCTTTCTGTATTCTTTGCTGATCGCATCTCATGTACATCCGTTTGTCTCAGATGAGGAGGGTCACCTGGTGTTCGGTCATCTCTGTAACATAAAGACAGAAAAACGAAATCCTCTGAGCGTGTTGCAGAAAACAAATTAGATGATGAGTTACGGTTTTCAATCTTTGCCTCTCATTTACAGCATCAAAATACGTCAGAGAAACAGACATAGATGTAAATAACATTCATCGTCTACCGGCAAGAGGCATAGATTCTCTAGAGCCCTGCATTGCAGGGCTCATGAGGTTCTATGCCTCTTGCAGGTGGACTTTGATGACTCCTCGCAGTCACAGGCTTGAGCTCTGATCACTCTTTCTCTCTGAGGCGGACAGATGTTGGTGAACAAGTTTGATCCATCACTTGGGGGCTGTTGTGAATCTAGATCAACTGCAGATGGAACGACCAGGTTTTCACTCAATCTCTTTGTCTTCCTCTGCTGAAGACAATCGGGAGGAGTAATGGAGTTCCATTAGGAGACCGTCTCCCCATCCGCAATAACATCCTCAGTTTGAGGGACATATGAACACCTCTGTGGTTGGTAAGCAAAAGGCATAGGTTTTCATGAGCCCTTGCATCTATGTCTTTTGCACAGTGAATGTGGTTTCGTTTGGGTTCCATTAGAAGACAACTGGGCAGGAAAGTCTTTTGACTACCGTTTGTAATTCCATTGTGCTCGCCTGTCAGACTGAATCAGAGATGCCGAGTCAAAAGCCGGACGGTAATTGGGGAGAATGGTTGGAAGGACGGCACTGCAGGGCGACTGTCTCTTTCTTTCTTTATTTCTTTAAGTGGCTACCCGTTTCTATTTCAGAGCCAGCGTGTTCGTTGTGCGCTGGTTTGCGAGGCTGAACATTACCGTGGCTTTTGTTTCGACCCTTTGACGTCTGCTGACGTTACCGTGAAACTCCTGCTTTTCAGTAGCATGGATTTTCTGTTGTATGCCTTCACAGCTCAAACACGTGTAACGTTTAGGGCTTAACGTCTGTTGTCCACCGTGACGGTGATTTCAAAGACGGGGCATCGAATTGAGTCTGAACAAAATTTGACCACAGCTGGATTCGAACCCGCGACCTTTCGGACGATAGTTGAACGCTCCGCTAGTACTGAGCCACCCAGCTTCCTCTTTGACAATGCAGCTTTGATGTTCTTTGCTTGGTGCTGGGACCTTGAGCCATCGTGGCTTCGGTTTTCAGTCTCCTACAGTTGTTTTTTGAAGTAGAAGAGGCAGGGAAACAGAGGGGGGGAGTTCTGTGAAAAACGGGGTATTTTAATTAACCCTTCGGCTGTCGGCAGCGCTTTTTGTCGCGTTGATTCCTGCAGGAATCGTCGCAATAAAAAGTTCTACCGACAACCAAATGGTTAAATGTTAATTGGAAAACGCTGCCGTTTCTTGAGTAGCAGAAAATTCATTGAGCGGTTCCTGTCACTATCTTCTAATGATTCATTATCAGCCGAGCTCTCACGCTTAATTCTTTTCAGACCCTCATCCCTCTAAATCGAAGTTTAACACATTCGTGACGTGGCGCATTAATGAGTTGGCTGAACAATCTTTTGAAACTTGAAATAAAGCAATCAAGAAAGAAATTTTTTGTGTGCAAGAAAAGATTCAGATTGTAATTTCAAGTGATATTTTGTGGCTTTTTCCACAGCCTTCTCCACCCCAATGAAATTTTTGCGAAGAACACGTTACATCAGTATGATGCGTTTCAATGGCAAGTCCCTTTGTGTGTCCGATCATACTTCTTTTTTCTATTCTCGTTATCCCCCCCAGATCATGCACCCACCCACCCTCCCCCTCCCCCACCCTCTCCCCCGTATTTTTCGCGATCATCTCGAGTATCAATTTTATACAGTTGTGTTGCATCTGTCCCGACTGGCTTTTCACACTCCCCACTCTGGTTCTCTCCCCTGGCAAATTGTATCGCTCATCATACATGTAAAGCAATAACCCTGTGATCTGCATCTGTTGAGAAAACTGATTATGATGTAGTCAGCAAGAGGTATAGATCCTCATAGGCCCCACGGATACGGGGGGCTCATTAGGATCTATGCCTCTTGCAGTTGGGTTGAATTTGCTGTGGGCTCTGCACCGTGTCCATTCAGATTAAATTTCTTTTCAGACCGTAGCCATGCTATCCCTCCTCCTTTCTCTGTCGAGAGTGATACTTTTATGACGTGTCCAATCGGACTTTTCGCTTTCCAAACGGCGGCCGGAACTCATCCACCATTCCAGCCAAAATATCAATATGATACTTCTCCAGCGTTTGACTTTTCATCTTCCCCCCACCCCCCCACACACACACACTCATCTCCCTATCGTACCCACCCCTCTCCCCTACCCCCCCCCCCCCCCCCCCCACCTCACTCAACCGCCCCCCCCCCCTTTTTTTTTTTTTTTTTTTCCTTCTTCATCCAAGTGTCAATATGATACTTTCATACCCCATACAGCTTGGGGTGTGACTCAGTGTTGGACCCACAGCGGGATGAAAGGCAAAGTTTGTCTTCCACAAGCTGAGCCGGCACAGATATAAAGTGTCAAGCAAGATGCGTAGGTTTTCATGAGCATCTTCAGTATGCATGAGCATATGCAATTCTTTCAGTTGGTGAAGATTGAAATGGTTTTTGTCGATTGAGGAACGAACTTTCGTTCTTTCAGAAAGCTTTTAGGACCCCGTTGCTCAGAGAAACCCTTGGGTACGAAAAGGCATAGATTTTGCGTAATTCAGAGGCTCATGAGAATCTCTGTCTGTTGCAAACAAAAGTTAGTCCTATTTGCATCTGTGTTGTTCGGACGGAGGAGGTTGTGCGCGTTCAGGCAACTGACTTCTGGACCCTGTTGCGCCCCTTGTCGCCCCATGCACTTCAGTCGCCTGTTGAGGGAGCCATACCTTCTGTTTTATCAGTCCCACATCGAACACTAGCCATCTGCCTGGATCCTCACGAGCCCCCGCAGCAAAGGTCAACCATCTGCAATGAGCCCCATCTGCAGAGTCATATACCCTCATGAGCCCCCGCATATGCGGGGGCTCATGAGGGTATATGACTCTGCTAGCTTAAAAAATCACATCTGTTTTCTTCACGATGATGAAGTGTCTGCATAATAAACGGCGAGGACCCTCGGTTATTAATTCCAAATAATTCATTTCCGAGGCTTTCTGCAGCCCGCAATTATGCAAAAACAGGGGAGAAGGAAGGGTGGGGATGTCGCAAATATGAAAATTGCCTAATGGTTTTGAGCAGGAAAAAATGGTGTTCGGAGAAGAAATGGGGAGGGATGGAGGGAGGAGAGGGGGGAGGGAGTGATTTTCGTGTGCTGACCGCCGTGAGATGGTCTTGATCGCCTGTTCCGCGTTAAACCCTAATAACGTAGTTTCTCGTAGGTTGAACGCGTCCTCAATTTTAGGATCTCTTATCTTGATCTGCAGCGAAATATCGCAAACGGCGAGACACATCGTCCTTCGTAGGTGAAGTAGGGTAGCAATTAATTGGATGCCTCGTTAACTCATTCTACCCCAGACACACCACAGCAAGATAAGGGTCGACCATGATAGTTCAAGGGTGATGCCAGAATAGATTGGCGCCTATGGGCGCCAAGCTATTCTGGCATCACCCTTGAACTATCATGGTCGATCTGTGTCCTGCACGGCAATGCTCCCCCACCTGGGTCTGCCCTGGGGGACTTGGGTGGGGTTAGGTATTTTTTAGTTCCCAGGGTCACCGTGGTCAGCCCCACAGGGTGGGGCTTCCTCTCTATTAAGGGGCATGTGTTTCTGTCTACCCTTGGTCCATTCACCTGTATTTTCCTATTTAAAACTCTCCCTACTGTCTGCGCTGCCTGTAGCTCTTGATATTGGATGTGTGTTGCTAAATGGTCTTAGCATTATTTAGGCCCCATTTAACGTATTGGACCGGCTGGCGACATACATTCAATATTTTGTTTATTATTTTTTTCACAAGCAGTGCAGGCACGTCCTGAGAAAGCCTTGTTGCTGTCGGGACGTTAAGCAATGTATAATCCAATCCAATCCAATGCACGGCAATGCAGTCTTCAGAGGACAACGGCAAAATTTGGGGATTTCGGTCTTGGGGTAGAATGAGTCAAGCTAATTAGGCGTTGGCCTTTTGGCTGCCGGTAGCGCTTTTTGTCGCGATGAGTCCTGAAGGAATCATCGCGACAAAATCCGCTACCGTCAGCCGAAGGGTTAAACTGGTACCAGTGCTTTTAGAACCATCATTCCATTCTGTCTTGTTAGTTGACCCTTATAATTGGTAAGAACTGCCACCAATGCAAGAGGTGCAAGGTTCGATGCCCGGTTCCGGCGTCGGACTTTTCTCCTCTAGTAAGTGTCGCCATTAATTCGGGCGGACCGTCGGGGGTTCTTTCTCCGGGTACTCCGGCTCTTTCCTCCCCCACGAATTCGGTATTAATTTCAGTCCATTTAATCAAAATTCAAAAATATAAAAAAAAACGATTTAAATTTTCAAAATTTCAGTAGCTCGCTTGAGCTTGCCCTTAGCACCACGTGAATGTTCTGTGTTTTATGTACAGTGTGTGAGGGAATGCGCGTGATTCACGTGAGCGTGCTTGTTGGGTTCAGTTCGCGGCTATGTCCTGCGCATTGAGTTATCTATACATATGAGAAATGCGCCATATAAATACTGTTTTTTTATTATTGTTATATTATTATTATTATTATTATTATGAACTCAGCAAGGAATAAACTTGTGGAGCATCTTTATTTCAGAGAGTGGGACGGGGTGTCATGGAGGGAAGTCTTAGGGAAAGAGAGAGATGGGGAGGGGGGGGGGAGAGTCATGTGAGAGGGAGGGTGTGTGATCATGTCAAGGGTGGGGGTGGGGGACCATGTGACGGGATGGGGTGATCAGTTGTAGAAGAAAGTGAGAAAGTCAATGGGCCTCGAGCTCCCCTACGCATTGCGCTGCACTTGTGTGATGGTCTGTAAATTTGGACCTTACGACCTGTGGCCGTAAGGTCCAAAATCACATACTAGCACACAAATATGCCTCTGAATAGCGACGGCTCCGCGGCCGCATCAATCATCCGCCGTTGCCCCCCCCCCCCCTCCTGTCCCCTCCTCCCCCTCCTCCATAATCCCCAGTCATGAATTTTGAGCAGATTCGTTTGACCTTTGCCCTCTGGAAACGGGCCCCGGTATTTTGACGTCCGCGTCATGTGTTGCTCTTCAGTCTCTCGGCGAACACATCCTATTGATCAGCAAGTGGCAAAGATTCTCAAGACCCCCCGCAGCAGCACCTCGCTTCGTGCGCTTTTAACGTGGCGGTCGGTATTTGTTTCTTGTAGTCTTGTCAGTGCTGCGATAGGAAACAGTTTCGAGACTTGCTGTATTCAAATATACGGATTGATACCGCCTGTCCGGCTGCAGTACCTCCCAAATGAGTTAAAAATTTGTTACAGTTTATCAGTCTCCCTGGATGACGTAATTTTGAGAAGTTTATACTGGATAGAACCTTGTATCGTTAGGGTAACCCTCACGATTTGCGCATAACAAAACTGTTTTCAAATTATTATTATTTTTTTTTAATCAGACGCTGTTGATGTTTCGTGTATCTCTTAGAGTTGTGTGAATACAGCTCTTTCAAGAACTGTTTAATTTAAATACGCGTGCGCAAGCTTGAATTATACCGTGGGTTTCATTGTAAGGGGCATACTTACTTACTTACGCCTGTCACCCCTACCCGGGTATAGGCCGTCGACGAGAGACCTCCAGCAACTCCTGTCCTGTGCTTCTCCTTCGATTCTACTCCAGGTGGTTCCCAGCCTGTCACCCCTACCCGGGTATAGGCCGTCGACGAGAGACCTCCAGCAACTCCTGTCCTGTGCTTCTCCTTCGATTCTACTCCAGGTGGTTCCCAGTCTCTTGATGTCTGCTTGGAGGTCTCGACGCCAGGAGTTTCTCGGCCTACCTCTTTTCCTCTTTCCCTGGGGGTTCCATGACAATGCCTGCCTAGTGATACTGGAAGCTGGCTTTCTCAGACTGTGACCGATCCATCCCCATCTTCTTCGCCCAATTTCATTCTCTGCTGTTATCTGCTCTGTTCTCTCCCAGAGTCTGACGTTGCTGATCTTCTCTGGCCAGTGGATTTTCAAAATTCTTCTAAGGCAACTGTTCATGAAGGTCTGTACTCTGTTGACTGTGGTTTTTGTCAATCTCCATGACTCTGCTCCATATAGGAGAACTGCTTTTACATTGGAGTTGAAAATCCGGACTTTGGTGTGTTGTGACAGCTCTCTGGAACTCCACACTTTTTTCAACTGGAGAAAGGCTGCTCTGGCTTTACCGATTCGTGCTCTGACATCTGCATCAGTGCCGCCTTTTTTGTCTATGATGCTCCCGAGATAGGTGAAGGACTCCACCTCCTCCAACGGGGTGCCAGCAAGCAAGACTGGTTCTTCCCTGGTTGCGTTCAGCCTCATTGTCTTTGTTTTCTGTTTGTGAATGGTGAGGCCCACTTGGGACGAGATGTCAGCAAGCCTCGTGGTCTTGTCCTGCATTTGTTGATGAGTGTGGGACAGTAATGCCAAGTCGTCTGCAAAATCGAGGTCGTCAAGCTGTGTCCACAGTGTCCACTGTATTCCACTTCGTCTGTGCTCTGTGGTCATCTTCATGACCCAGTCTATGGCCAGTAGGAAGAGGAACGGAGACAGCAGACACCCCTGCCTGACACCAGTTCTGACCTGGAGCTCTCTGGTGAACTGCCCTTCGTGGATCACGCGACATGTCATGCCATCATAGCTGCTCTTGATCAGGCGGACGAGCTTTGGGGGTACACCGTAGTGTCGTAGGAGTTTCCACAGAGTCTCTCGGTCCACGCTGTCAAATGCTTTCTCATAATCCACAAAGTTGACGTACAGCGGGGAGCTCCACTCCAGAGACTGTTCCACGATGATGCGGAGAGTGGCGATCTGGTCTGTACATGATCGGTTCTTCCTGAATCCTGCTTGCCGGTCTCTCAGCTGGGGGTCAACGGAGCTCTTCATTCTCTCTAGGATGATCCTGTTGAAGACCTTTCCTGGTACTGACAGCAAGGTGATTCCTCTGTAGTTGGAACACTTGCTGAGGTCGCCTTTCTTGGGAAGCTTGATTAGGTACCCCTCCTTCCAGTCAGCTGGCATCACCTCCTCTTCCCAGATCTTTCCAAACAGTGGGTACAGCATCTCCACTGTTGTCTCTAGGTCTGCTTTCAGAGACTCCGCTGGGATGCCATCTGGCCCTGCTGCTTTGCCATTCTTCAAAAATGCCACTGCTTTTCTGATCTCTTCCCGGCTGGGTCTGTCACAGCTGATGGGTAGGTCGGTCTCTGCCGGCTGGATGTCGGGGGGGTTGGGTGGGCTAGGTCTGTTCAGTAACTCTTCAAAATACTCGGCCCATCTGTCGAGTTGGTCTGCTCTGTCTGCAATAGGCTTGCCTTCTTTGTCTTTTACTGGTCTTTCTGTATGGCCATACTTACCCGACAATCTTCTGGTAATGTCGTAGAGCTGTTTCATGTTGCCGCTGCCTGCTGCCTTTTCTGCCTCTGCTGCCAGGCTGTCTGTGTAGGCCCTCTTGTCTGCCCTGATACTCCTCTTCACCTCGCGGTTGGCTTCCGAGTATTCCCCCTGTGCCCTTACTTTGGCTGCTCTCGTGCGACTGTTGTTGACCGCTGCTTTCTTCTGCTTCCTCGCTTTTATCTTCTTCAAGGTCTGTGCCGACAGCCAGTCCTTGTGGTGGTGTTTCCTGAACCCTACAGTGTCTTTGCAGGTTGAGTTCAGCGCCTCTCTAACTGCCTTCCACTGCTGCTCTGTGGTGACCGCCTCCTCTTCATTTACTAGCTCCTGTAGCGCTTGAAACCGGTTGGACAGCACCAGTTTGAACTCTTCTCTAACTCCAGTTTCTCTCAGGAGGCCTACATTATAGCGCTGTCTTCTTGTTGTCTCTGTGCGGCTTTTCTTTAGCTTGAGCTTCATTCTTAAGGTAAGCAGATGGTGGTCTGAGGCGACATCTGCTCCCCTCCTCACTCGAACATCTTGAAGGGATCTTCTAAATTTCTTGCTAATGCAGATATGGTCTATTTGGTTCTCTGTTGTATGGTCAGGTGAGACCCAAGTTGCTTTGTGTATTCTTCTGTGTGGGAAGATGCTACCTCCAATGACAAGTCGGTTTAGAGCACAAAAGTCTACAAACCTCTCCCCGTTCTCACTCATCTCCGAGCCTAGTCCCTGTCTTCCCATCACCTCTTCGTATCCGGTGTTGTCCTCCCCTATTTTGGCATTAAAATCGCCCATGACGATGGTGATGTCTCGCTCCGCACACTTGTCCACGGCACTCTGGAGTCGGTCGTAGAACTCTTGTTTCTCTTCCTCGTCACTGTCATTGGTGGGCGCATAACACTGGATGACGTTCAGCTTGAGCTTTTTCTTGGTTCTAAAGGCTGCTGTTATAATTCTTGGCCCAAGAGGTTCCCAGCCCATCAGCGCTCTCTGTGCCACTGGTGACAGCATGAGTGCTACTCCTTCTGTATGGGGGGCATTCTCCTCTTCATGACCTGAATACAGAATCATCTCCCCACTTAACAGCCTTTTCTGGCCAGACTGCGTCCATCTGGCTTCACTGATGCCTAGCAGGGAAAGGTTGTACTTTTGCATTTCCGCTGCTATCTGGGCGGCCTTGCCGCTCTGGTACATGGTCTTGACGTTCCATGTGCCCATGGTTGTATCCCTGGATAGAGAGAGGCGGCTCGGTCCTGTGGCTTCCGAAGACTTCCGGCTTTCACCACAGGACGTCATAAGTCTTCTAGTAGAAGAACCTTCCTCCTCCAGAAAGGAATTACTGTTAGTCTTTTCGTCGGCGTTTTTGTAGCTATTTCCTTTTTTGCAGGGTGGGGAAGCTACCCCCACGCCCAACCCCCTTACTAGGAGGACCAGGGGTTTTCTGTCGGGGTCACCTTCCCTTAGACCATGTTGGTTCACGGCACCTTATTTCATTCGGTGCACCCCTCTCACGAGGGACCCCCTATCCACCACCCAGGGGACGCGCCTCAACGCCGTATGGTCCCAGCGTGATGGTAAGGGGCATACAATACAATAAAATAAAATAATATAAAATAAAGTAAAATTCTGCTATGTGTTTCGCTTCTGACTGACACATAAACTTGTTTCTCTAACGCTTTTTCCCCTTGGCTGTCGGTAGCGCTTTTTGTCGCGATGATTCCTGCAGGAATCATGGCGACAAAAAGTGCTGACGACAGCCAAAGGGTTTAGTATGGTACCGTCTTTACCACTGATAAGTCCTGCAGACGAGCCACGCATCTGACAATTCTTTGCGTGATATCTCCGCCATCGTTCTGTGTCTGCCAATGGCGGCCAGCTCGATGGTGGAAGAAGTGTCCGCATGTATATTTCCTGACGTTGAAGGTTTTCCAATAGATGGATGCAGAGGGCATGAGCCCTTGTATAATTGGGCGGAATTATTAGATTTGTCCAAACCCCCTACGCGCATATACCGTGTTTCTTATGAATATATGTGAACTACACTCACCCTACCGCAAGAGGCACAGATCCTCATGAGCCCATGCAAGTGCAGGGGCTCATGAGGATCTGTGCCTCTTGCTGTCAAAGATATGGTGTGATGTAAATTCATGTCCCTGAGGATGAGGCTTTGAGGCCATTTTCGTTGTAGAATCATACGGAAATATAGGGTCTGCCCAGATGCCATGACGGGCCATTGTAACAAAGCTCTCTCCGTATCTGGGGACTTCATATAATTGCCTTGTGGATAAAATATTCCTATCTCAGAAGTAGGGATCGATCATACGAATAATAAGAAACGGCGTGCCGTAGACACGTGTGGATGGATGTTTTTATCAACTGTCTAGAAAGTTGCGGAGGTGGGCTTTTTTTTTGTTCGGTTTGCGTTCCGCGAGTTTTGCATACACAAACTTTTTGGGGGGCATATTCTTGTTTCAGCGTTATTCGCAAGTGTCATCCATCTTCAAGACGCATAGATCCTCCTGAACCCCCGCATTTTGCGGGGGTTCAGGAGGATCTATACGTCTTGTGTATTCAGTTTATTTGTGTTTCTCGGACGGGTGACGAAAACGGGTGTTTTAGTTTATGACGTTTATCAGACGAAACAAGATGCTGCAACATGTGATTTTTCAGTATTGTTTTCCATTTTCCGTGTTTCATAATAATATTATTTATTTTTCATACTATTTATTTTGGCATATAGATTTTTTTTGTTTTTGGAGATTCATTCGACGCGAAATTATTATTCCACGTCATATCCAAGGCAGTGATTTCGTTTTTTTCGACCGTGCTCCCGTTTCGTGTTTCGCAGATAATCAAAGTTTTCTTGATTAAAACAGTGCGGCTATTTTGTCTTGTTTTTGTCATTTTGGGGGGCTTGGCCAGGAAATATTATCACTGTGTCGGTCTGTGATTTTGAACCTTACCTGGTCGACGCCGTAAGGTCCAAACCCACAGACCGGCTCATTATTTTTATTATACATCGCGCGAGGTGCAGCAAAAACCGAGATGTGACGCAGTGATGACAGACTCGAGTTACAGAAATCTCGTTAAGAATTCAAATTAAGTTTCATAGTTTGTTTGTTTTGTTTTTTTTTTGTCATTCTTGATGCGAAGTTTTTGTTATTAATTCTGCAGGGATGCGCCCACAGCACGGATCATTAGAAACAACAACAACCCTGCCTTTATGTTAACCCGTTGGCTGTCGGTAGCGCCTTTTGTCGCTGTGATTCCTTAACTCATTCTACCCCAGACACACCACAGCAAGATAAGGATCGACCATGATAGTTCAAGGGTGATGCCAGAATAGCTTGGCGCCTATGGGCGCCAAGCTATTCTGGCATCACCTTTGAACTATCATAGTCGATCTGTGTCCTGCACTGCAACGCAGTCTTCAGAGGACAACGGCAAAATTTAAGGATTTCGGTGTTGGGGTAGAATGAGTTAATCCCAGGAAATCATCGCAACAAAAAGCGCTAGCAACAGCTAAAGGGTTAATCTCTTTGTTCAGGCAGCCAGCCACTGGTACTGTTTACTGTATGTGCATGCAATACCCAAGAGGGTTAACTACTTTACTTCTTAGGAAAAAACTGGACACTATCCAAATTGCAAAAGGCATAAATCCATGCATTTTGCTGAGATCAAATGTGTATCCATGTGCCTTGGGCGGTTGTAGCTTTTGGTCGTTGAATGAACAACATTTTTATAATCAAGATATGCGTTCTGGGACAGGGAAGGGGTTAATGTCCCATTCGTGTTGACAAACCCACTTTAACCCCAAGCGCCCAGAATAAAAAGACAAATGCTGAGACGATCCGCAGTACAACGACCCGTTGCGTGACAACCAACTGCAGCAGGCAAAGCTCTTTCTGCCCCGTGAAAGCGAGAAAATCTTACGTCTATTTTGCGCGAAAAGCGATATTCCATTGTATTACAATGAAAATCTCGCTTTCCACAAAAATGGACTTGCAGTCTTTTGGCAGAGCTCTTTTTCACTCTGATTTGGCCGTCACAAAGCCTCCAAGTCAGGAAGAGTGCAAATTCCTGTGAGTTTCTTTGTGAGTAACACAGATCTAAATGTGTCTTAGTGTCCGATTTTAAGACCTACGGATATACTTTACGCCGTAAGAATGAAGAGTTTATTTTTTATATCTGCAACCTCCCGTCGTTCGCATTCACCGATTTCATCTTCTAGTGTCCTGAGTACAGGACTGTGGTTGGTGTTGGGACGTTCAGCGAAGTACAAACCAAACCATTGAGGCAAATTTTCATGAGCTCTTGCGCGGCGCGTTGACTCATGAGCTTCTTTGTCTCATGCAGATAGAAAGAGTTCGTTCAGCTTCAGACCTTTTAAGACAGGGGGACTCCAAACCCATTAGCCAGTGATCACCGAGGACTGGTTCCCGGAACTGATTGCTCTTTGCCGGCTGCGAGCGCAACAAGTGCGGGGCAATAGATGACCAAGGTCACGTGCTCTTGCTTGACAAATTGGCATCTACGACAGCTGATAGTGGGCGATAATGCACTAGCAGACGCCAAACTTTAACTCATTCACCCCAAATACCCCAAGCAGGACAGCAGGCGATAGATCGACCATGTTAGTTCAAGATCGGTACCAAAACTGCTTGGCACCTCAAGGCGCCAAGCCGTTCTGGCACCGACCTTAAACTAGCTTGGTCAGTATATCTCCTGTTCTATATCGTAGAGTACTGTCATAACAGTAGGCGAAGACTTCGATTTGGCTTACACATCTCCGGCGGTTTTAGTCCACGCTCCTGCAATAGCAGGCTAACACTTCTGAATTGGACCGGGCCGACGGTTTTAGTCTACGTTCATTCATACCACTCCAGAACTTTTATGTAGTCTCAAGAAGACAACTACACAATTTTGCATCGACTTTTTCAACCCCAGGACTCAAATGTATTGAAACGATATCCGTCACTGCATTACTGCGGGAAACGAATCGAATTTGATAGTTCAAGGGTAGTTGTAGATACAGCGGTAGATGGACCGGGCACCATAGTTAACGAAAGGCTCTAAATACGGATCGGACTTTCAAAGTCAAGGGTAGTTGAAAAGAGCGGTATTTGGATCGAGCTTGAAAGTTGAAAATACAGCGGTAGAAGAATTTGGGCTTCATAGTTCAAGGGTAGTTAGTATAAAGAGGGCCGTGGTTGGCAACAATGCAGAGCACTGCAGATGCACTCTACTCCCAGTAAATGGAAAAGCTGGTGACGTGATTGATTCCGAGGGTGAACGGGGCCAGTCAAGCGACGAGGAACTTTTGCATGATCTATCTCCAATGGACTACAAACCGTGCATCAGGCAAGCGGTGGCCGCGCTGCCCGGCCGAGATTTACGGCTTCTCAGCACGAGAGATGAAAGAGAATTAACCCCCTCACTTCCGAGAAAAAAAATGAACTCCACCCAACTGCAAGAGGTATAGATCCTCATGAGCCCCCGCAGTTGCGGGGGCTCATGAGGATCTATGCCTCTTGCTGAAACCACTCTGTGTCCATGTTCCTTGGACGACTGGGGGGGGGGGGGGGGTCTTGGACGTTGAATTTACGTCGAGTTCAAACAGTGCAATCTGTGTCCAGTGGCAGGGGCTTGCTTTCTACGACTTTTCTCTCCCTTACTGTTTGTTGCGCCCGCTGGACATCAACTAAGTTCCTCCACTGTTCTGCTCCAGGAAGCAAGAGACATTACGTCCATTTTTTTTGTCAAAAGCGAAATTTTTGTTGAAATACAATGAAAATCTCGCTTTTCACCAAAAAAAATGGTCTACTTTCTTTTGCCTTCACAAGGCAAAACTTGTCTGTCCTGGGCTAATTTCTTTCTTCTTCGACTTCGATGGAAGGCGAGTGTTGTCTGCACTCAGAAAAGTGAAACAACGGTGGATCAGAATTAATATATAAGCTTGTGTGCTGGTTTGTGATTTTTGACCTTGTTTCTCTCTGCCTCTCCTTTCTCAGCGTGTTTCTGTGTTTTCTGACATTTCTTTGCATGTTTCACGTTTGGCAGTCACCGTTTTAGTCTGCGTAACTTCTCTTTGTAGATGGATTTCTCTCTCTCTCTCTCTCTCTCTCTCTCTCTCTCTCTCTCTCTCTCTCTCTCTCTCTCTCTCTCTCTCTCTCTCTCTCTCTCTCTCTCTCTCTCTCTCTCTCTCTCTCTCAGATAACATTGTTTGAACCTCTCTCTCTTAGATTATTTGTTGGTTGAGAGAAGGGCGGGGCACGTCGAGGGCCCTCGGGCCAAGTCAGCTGCAGAATTCCTAATGAACTAAAGAGCTTTGATATCATCGTACAAAAAGAATGTTGACTCCATTAAGCTGGCGCGGGAGGAAGGGGATGTGTGTGTGTGTGGGGGGGGGGGGGGGAGCGAGTATGCGTGTGTGTTTGTGTGTGTGTGTGTGTCCATCAATTCATTTATCCACCTGATGCTACATTCAACAGTTAGCTTAAAAATCTCTCTCAAACATCTCAAATCTGCAAGAAGCATTGATTGTCATGGGCCCCGCGGTTGCGGGGGCTCACGAGAATCTGTGCTTCTTGCCGTAGACTTAAGCCCCATTTGCGGCCGCAGTTTTCGGAAGTCACCATGATTTACGGCCTTTGGACACAATGCGCATGTGCTCGCATGACAAACACCTCTTCTGGCTCCGCCGCGATATTTACTCATCTCCTTCAGTGTCAGTTCTTCGGCTGCCAGTGTTGCGAGAGGCTCTTTTGCTGTTGCGCCTTGATAGCTAATTCACTTAACAGCAGCGCAAACGGGCCGGGGTGACACCTCGGGTCGTGGATCTGTGGTGGTGGTGATTTTGGAGTGGTTTTGAGAGTTGGGATGAGTAAGAAGATGGTGTGGTGGCGTACAAACTCAGGGAAGCGAGGCCTCCTTGGTGCCGGAGTCCCTTTTTGTCATACTTCAATTTTTCTGTGGGGCAAGCCTCCCCTATGCGCTCCTTGCAAAGTGTACTTGGGCCATACCTTGTACACAACTACCACCATTTTGCACGGTAGGGCAGTGGTGTAGATCTTCCTACGTAAATGTGGTGTCGATCTTTGTCCAGACAGTGGGGGAAAAAACAGTTGGCCATACCTCCTCTAAAGATCCTCCTACGTCACAGTGGTGTCGATCTTTTTCCACACAGAGAGAGAGAGAAGGGGGGGGGGGGGGGGGGGAAGAGATGCCGTTGAAAGATAGAGGGTAAATTTGTCACTTTATGACACATTTATTTAGCCCAATGCCTTTTGGCGTGCTAGCTAATTCCGGATTATAGTGTTTGTTGAGCGCGGGCTGTTCCTTTCAAGATACGCGATGAGAGGACAGCATCTCATCCAACACCGTGCATCTGCAAGAGGCATAGATTTTCATGAGTCTCTGCGAACGCAGGGGCTCATGAGAATTTACGCCTCTTGCTGAGCCAAGTCTGTTTTATTTACATCTATATCCTAGGAGGCGCATATTTTCAGGGTGTACAGTCTGTGATGAGATGATCAAACACTGCAGATCGGTCGCCGAAAATGTCAGTTAGTTGGAATCTCACACACTTGTGCGGCTGAAAAGCGCCATCTATCTTTCACTCTTTGCAAATGGCTTCCACTCTTTCCCCAAATGAAGCAGCACTTACCGCCAATTACAAAAAAAATAATGCACCCAAAAGATAGAAGGTAAATTTGTCAATTTTTTTGTCCTGTTATCACGTGAAGAAGCTGAGTGATCCCGAATTCTGAAACTGTTCAGATATTTCTCACTACAGTCGTGCAAAAATTAGTGTAACGGTTTCAAGGGTAGTCTTAATGTGTTGACTTCTTATTTGACGACATTTCAATAGCACTTAAGTCACCTGAAAGAGGCTCAAGATCTAGAGCAATAACTCTCAGTTTTTTTAACTGTATTTTTTAAATTTTAATTTTTATTGTTTATATCGCATTTAACGGTCGACCTTCGAATTCCGTTCCCTTAGTGTGATTAACATCTTGTAACCGAACACTTTTTCAGTCGCAGTGACAACGTAGAGCAATAAATCTTCCTTTAGATGTTGTTGGGCTTTAGGAGTCCCCCACCCCCCACCCCCCAACCCACCCACCCCCACCCCTCCCCTTTTTTTTTTTTTTTTTACTTTGATAAGGGAACGAAAGGGAACTCAAGACATCATCAGTAAATGGACTTAGGTCGACTGTGATCTCTTCACTAAGGGAGAGCAACTCAGTTTTGATTTCACTATCAAAAGAGAGGTAACTGGACTGCCGGCGACAACGCCGTATTTTTTCGCCAGGAATTTCCGGCGCCATCTATCATAAGGAGCGGTCCATCGCTGGCGAAGCACGCTCGTGTTTTTCCGCCCAATACTGTAATCCTCTTTCTAGCTAGTCCCATGCTGAAACCCCTCATGAGTTTCGTCCTCAGAAAAGCACAGATGTAAATTCAGAGGACCGATCATTGTTGACAAGAAGCATGGATTCTCATGAGCCCCTGCATTCGCATAGATATTCCTCTTGGAGATGAGATAGGGGATTGGTTGAAAAACTGTCCCGTCGATCGCGCGTGGAATCGTTGATGACCGATTATCGAAAACTTGACTTTGAGTTTTTCTGGTGTAAGTGACATGAAAGTGGAGTGAGGAGAAAGGGGGGGGGGGGAAGGCGAGAAGGTGAGAGATTGAGAGTGTGGGGAGAGGGGGTTTGGGGCGATGGACACTGGGGGTTGCATGCGTCTCCTGTATTTAGGAGTGCCGTCCGAAACATTTCTTAGGAGTCCATCTGATATATGAGGCTGCAGCATAAAGGCACTAATACAACGGATCTGGTCTAAAGAGGACTATTTTCACAGCTGGCTACGCTTTCGGAGCGAGATCAGACACTTTCTTACCCACAGGCATGGGATAATCGTTGCATAATAAATCACCCTACGGGCAGTGGGAAAAGTAACCAACATTTGTACTGTTTCCCACTTACCGTGTTATACAGATGATCGATTACGAAGCGAGCATCAGGAGCCTGTGTTCGGGCCACTGCACGAACTAGATCTGCTGTAACCTGGTAAAATTGGAATTAGTGTTGTGTTGTTGTTGTTGTTCTCTCTCTCTCTCTCTCTCTCTCTCTCTCTCTCTCTCTCTCTCTCTCTCTCTCTCTCTCTCTCTCTCTCTCTCTCTCTCTCTCTCTCTCTCTCTCTCACCACTTCACAGATTTTTGTAAAACTGGAATTAACTCATTGCGCCCCAGGTACGAAATGCTCACATTTTGGAGTTGTCCTCTGAGGACTGCATTCCAATTCTGGAGCCAGGTCAACCATGTTAGTTCAAGGGTGGTGCCAGAATAGTTTGGCGCCTAAAGGCGCCAAGCTATTCTGGCACGACCCTTGAACTCTCACGGTCGAGCCATATCTCTCTGTGGTGTGTCGGAGCTGAATGAGTTTTTTTTTTTTTTTTAAATCGTGCCAGATTAAGTCCTTAGTGCATTTGCGTCAGTGCACCTAGCTAGCCGCAGGCGTACCTGTCCTCCTACATTGTAGGAGCAGAACCCGTCGGTAAACAGAGCCGATTTCTGCCAGCAAAAGGCGTAGGTTCTCACGAGCCCCTGCACCTGCAGGGGCTCGTGAAGATCCGCGCCTCTTACAGACGCAGACTTGAAATTAATGTATTGCAGGGAATCGGTGCAGCGATGAACAATACGGTGATGCCAGGCTTAAAGCATATACCTCCTGAGGCTTGTCAGGACACGGCACGTGAAATCTCAAGGGGAGTGCCGGATTGGCTTGGCGCCTGAAGGCGCCAAGCCAATCCGGTACTCCCCTTGAAATATCATGGTCAATCTGTATGCAATACGCTGAAAACGTTTCTTTTTGTTGTGTTGTGTGTGTGTGTGTGTGTGTGTGTGTGTGTGTGTGTGTGTGTGTGTGTGTGTGTGTGTGTGTGTGTGTGTGTGTGTGTGCGTGCATGTATGTGTGTGTGTGTGTTTTCTCTCTCTCTCTCTCTCTCTCTCTCTCTCTCTCTCTCTCTCTCTCTCTCTCTCTCTCTCTCTCTCTCTCTCTCTCTCTCTCTCTCTCTCTCTCTCTCTCTCTCTCTCTCTCTCTCTCTCTCTCTCTCTCTCTCTCTCTCTCTCTCTCTCTCTTAAACTGTGAGGAATAGAAGAATTCAGAGTGTAAAGGTATGAACCAGCCGCCAGTTGAATGAGACTTTTCAAAGCCAGTAACTAGCAACCAACCTCCGTCATTAAAGCGAGATTTTTGCGTAGGGCTAGACCGCTAGGTCTATGGGTCACGGACTACAGTGCCGTTTCCGTACTGTCCAGTATCTTAGCCTTATCAGTCCCAGTCATCCCTTAATTTTTCAATTCCCTAAAAAACACTACCGCCCACCAGCTGCACATTTGCCATGCACAAAATAAAAAATAAAAAATAAAAAAAAAATAAAAAAAAAACACAGCACATCACACGTCTCATTTCTTGGCTATGAAACTGCTTCCTTACCAACCCCACACCCAAGCACAGCTGAAATCAGCGTGCTCCTCAAATCACTACGTCAAAGGCAACTCAACATAGGCTCACAATTCTCCATTGGATAAGCTCAGGATGGTATGAATCAAAGCACCAAACATGTCTCTTCTCAGCTAACCGGACATTTCCAGCAAATTCCAACATTCAGCCCTACTACAAATTTTTAAACAAGGCAACAATTATTTTTAAAAACACCGGTCCTTGCACTGCATGAACTGGCCAAATTTGACTATGTAATATGACCTATGGTATCTGGTCGAAAAGTACGTGCAGTTTGACCCATGCGCTCTTCACTTTTGCCCCCCCCCCCTCATCCCCACCCACCCACCCACCCCCTCCACATGCACGCGACGAGACGCACAGTCTCCTCCCCGTTCATCCCTCGCCCTCTTCCAATTGCCTTTATTGAGCCATTTGCGCATTTTAGTGTGTGTTGAAGAGCGCAGCTCTAAAATTAAAATGCTTTTCGAGGTAAGTTATTTTCGTCTCTCATTTAATCTCTCTCTCTCTCTCTCTCTCTCTCTCTCTCTCTCTCTCTCTCTCTCTCTCTCTCTCTCTCTCTCTCTCTCTCTCTCTCTCTCTCTCCTGTTTCCCACCGATTTAATTAGCTTGTCTATTTTTTCCCGCTACCTGTTTTCACCGTCTTCTGTCGCGTGCTTGAGTAGTTTATTGACTTCCTCCACCAAAGAACTTTTTTTCCTGTATACCCCTGCCCCCTTCCCACCCACCACCACCTGCTGTAGACGGAGGGCTCGAGCCTTTAAAGCTCAAGGATAGTGCCGGGTTAGCTTTTGCGGGTCCACTTTTCAGTCAGCCTTCACCTTTCGTCCATTTGTTCCCGACGTCGTAATTATGACTGCGAAATTTGCCGTAATGTTTTTACGGATTAGTCTTAACCATTTCACCGCCAGTTGACGCGAAGTTGTGTCTCAGAAAGCAGCGCGACTTGAAAAGAAAATAATTCCATCAGTCTAAGGAACAGGGATATGAATTGGATCAGCAAGCGGCAAAGAACATCATGAGCACACGCGTCTGCGTGGGCTCATGAGGTTTTTTGCCTCTTGCAGTTGGCTGTCGTTCTCATTTTTCTCCCGGCCATGAAGGGGTTAAGGTGTGAGCCTTTGAGCCTTGAAAGTGAAAGGGTTTATTGACTTCTTCCTGCAGAGAACCTCTCTCTCTCTCTCTCTCTCTCTCTCTCTCTCTCTCTCTCTCTCTCTCTCTCTCTCTCTCTCTCTCTCTCTCTCTCTCTCTCTGTGGCAATACTAGAGAAAAGGGGGAGAGAATGGGCCGTTATGGGGTGTTATTTCCCCTTTGCGTTGGCTGTTGCGGCTGTCAATGGCTGATTGATCGGCGCTTGTAATTTGGGTCTCGCTTGTTGAATCAGAGAGGCAAATTAAGCCCGCTACAAATCATACTCTGTGGTCCAGAGTGCTGGATCCGTCTGCAAGAGGCATAGACCATCATGAACCCCTGCAAGCAGAGAGCTCATGAGGATCTATGTCTCTTGCTGGTCAGATTTTCCTCTTTGCGGCTTCCGTGAAGTGGAGTAGGTAGTTTTAAGTCTACGATGAAAATCATAAGTCTAGGGGCAATAAGGCATAGATTCTCATGAGCCCCCTGCAAGCAAGAGGATCTGTCACTCTTGCTGACGCAATGTAGGTCAGTTCTTCTCGTTCAGAGTGGGAATCATTACTTTTATACTAAACACTGGAAATCACATGCTGTCATAGGATTTCGAAGGCGGAAAGTTGCACGTGCTGAGCCGGTATGCAAATACAGAATCACGTGATCCAAAGCCGTCGGCGTTAAACCCTTGTACATGACACTTTCGTTGGAAGCTGCAAGTAGTCTAATGGAAATGGTGTTCGAATGGGGCGGCTAAAATCGTGATAGGTGGGGAGGGAGGGGCATTGGGGGGGGGGGGGGGAGAGGAAAGGAGGGCGTTTGGACCTAATGATCGGAAAGGCATATCGAAATTGTGGAGCTAGTTCACTCAGCATGATGCCGGATGTTTTGTTGTGTTAGCTGTCAAATGGTTTCAGTTATTGATACCGGATTGGGGACAGAAACAAGGGAAACTAGGATTGGTCGAGTGCGCTCCCGTGCTGTGCGTGTCAGGGGGAGGGGGATAGGCTGAGAGGAATATTTAAAGAGAATTTGTGGTCACGTGATATTCTTAGTGAAGTTTTAACCTTTATGGCTATCTGAAAGCGGTTTTTGTCGCGATGATTCCCGCGGGAATTTTCGCGACAAAAACCGCTACCGACAGCCAAAGGGTTAATATGTACAAACAGTTTTGATGTGCAGTGGCTGTGTACTGGTCTTTGATTTTGGATCTTAATGCTCGGCCAAAATCACAGACCAGTACATGTGTATATGACATCATCTCTTCTCCAAGGCTTTACCGTTCAAAATCGCAGATCATCACATGTATACATGACGTGGATCTGTTCGGCGTGCAGTATTGCAATCAAATTTCAGTGAGATCAAAGCTGCTCCATGGCAGGCAGTGATGGGTAAAGTTCGCCCCTACAACGGGTTATCAGTGTTACCTCCCCTCATAAATTATTAGTCTGTTTGTCCAGCATGATTGTAAGACATACTTAGAACATGTAAAAAAAGATATGGCGAACTGTTAACCCCTTATTGCCTGGAACAGACTCTTTTAACTCCGTTTTCTTCTTTTTGTTCCCTTCAGCGTTTTAAACAAATCTTCCGTAATATAGCAAAAGCCAGTATGTCCATTTTTGAGAAAAGCGAGATTTTCATTTGCATACCAATGAAAATCCCGCTTTTCTAAAAAAAAAAAAAAAAAAAAAAAAAAAGTACTTGCTGGCTATTGGCACATAACGGCAGAATTGCAGTCTTGCAACATTTCCACGATGGAAATAACCATAAGAAAGCATCAAGTTGTCGAACTACAATGTAATCCTCCCAGGAGATTTGCTCTCAGATGCCTGTGCTCCCAGCCGGAAAGAGTCCTGCACCCAGCAAGCAAGAGAGCCTCGGGTCGACTGTCGGCCGCAGTGGGTCCGCGCACAACAGTGCGCGGGCCCACTGTGGCCGACAGTCGGCCCGAGGGTAGTCTGCTTAGCGGGTAGGGAGTGTTTGAGAAGGTATCGAGTTACACGCGGCAGGCTTTTTACACCTCACTCCCCCCTTTTGTCTTTCGCTCTGGCGCTTTTTGCTGAGAGCGAACGGTATTCCCATAGCGTCAGTATCAATAGTTAATGTCCTTTACCTAGTCAGTCCATCTGGAAGAGGCATAGAGTCTCATGAGCCCCTGCGTCCGAAGGGGCTCATGAGAATCTGTACCTCTTGCTGTGATGGATCTGCTTTCCCTGTGACTTAATTTGCTCTCCGGTGGAATTTGTTAGGAGTTTGAGTGTGTGTGCTTGTATCCGTGTGTACGCCGAATGCAATAGCTACGTAATTTCAAGGTCTGAAAGTTTAATGGTTTTGCTTTGCTAGTGTCTGGTTTCCGACACTGATCTTGTGCGATTTTCGTGTCCATGCCTCATGTCTTCGACGTCTTTGTGTTTATTATTTCAGCTGTGGTCAAACTGCAATATATATAAATGCACTATGCATTACCCATTCACTTACAGTGTGAGCTGAGCTGCCGGACCGTCTTCCAGGGTTGTGCCTGAATAGCTTGTCGTCTCTTCAGGCGGCTTAGTGATCAGTCAGAACTACCCTTTGAGCTTTAGTGATTGACTCGTCACTGCAGATTGCGCCACTTTCTTAGACAGAATCAGAAACCTACATCTCCTGCAATAAAGATGTGTTCAAAAGATCCATTCTTATTGGGCCATGTTTGCGCGTCTCAAAAGAGCTGAGAATTCTGAACAGGTCCAATCATCAATATGCTTTTCGTCATCATCATTCGCCATCACCAGCGCCTACCCCATCACTGCCATCACATTCGCCATCACCAGCGCCTACCCCATCACTGCCATCATCATTCGCCATCACCAGCGCCTACCCCATCACTGCCATCATCATTCGCCATCACCAGCGCCTACCCCATCACTGCCATCATCATTCGCCATCACCAGCGCCTACCCCATCACTGCCATCATCATTCGCCATCACCAGCGCCTACCCCATCACTGCCATCACATTCGCCATCACCAGCGCCTACCCCATCACTGCCATCATCATTCGCCATCACCAGCGCCTACCCCATCACTGCCATCACATTCGCCATCACCAGCGCCTACCACCATCATTGTTATTTTTTATCATCATTATACTTATTGCGTCTGTTGATGCTTGTGTTCCAGATGCAACCTGAAGTCCGAGTGCACGGGCAGCGACACCCCCAAGCGCTGGTTGCCGTACCAGGGGGAGGAGTGTACCAAGATCACCTCCGTCAGACCCAAAGAGATCCAGAAAGACAAAGTTCGCCTGGTAAGTAGTCAGTCAGTCAAACTATCACAGTATCAAGGAATCAATCCGTGAATACAAAGTTCACCTCGTGACTAGTCATGCAGGCAATCAGCCAATCAATCAGTCAGTTAACCAATCAATTAGTCAGTCGGTCAGTCAGCTTATTTGTCGAGGAAAATATCAGGCAAGTATTGAAGAAAATGTCGTCGAGATTGCCTTGGATCTTAGAAGCGCTAGTAGTTGTCCCTTATCTTTTAATCCATAATGTCAAATATTCGACCGATTAATCGGTCAGTCGACTAGTCGGCCATTTAGTCAGTCAATAATTCAATCAGCTAGTAAGTCCACACTCTGACACCATCAGACACTCTACCAATTTGGTCATCGGTGGCGCTTCTTGTCGCGATGCTTCCTGCATGAATCATGGCGACAAAAAGCGCTACCGACAGCCGAAGACGTGCTGCATCGGCTTTATGCCGCATACCCGGATGCGACATGTCACGAATAAGTTGTCCCGTTGACGGGGATAGCAGTTGACTTGCATAGTGCTAATCCCAGAGCTGCACACGTTTTCACTGTGGCGCGTGCCCTTCTTTTCTCTCCAGCTGACTCTGCACATCCAGAACCTGCCCGAGTTCGACAAGACCTACACCTACAAGTGCTCCTTCAGCCCCCTCGCGTCCAGTGCCGGCAGTGGTGGAGGGGTGGCCCTGCTGACCCCGGCCAACCGCACCAACATGGGGATACAGTGCAACAGCCCGGCCACACACCTCCTGCCTGCCATACCGACAGGTAAAGGTCAGTGGGACGCTGACTCTGTGTTAGGTCTCCTCGTCGTCTCGTCACATCGGTTCACTCTCTCTTGTCTTGTCTAGAGCTGGGCTCAGCTGCATGGGCCGGCTTCGATCCTGCTGAGGTCCTGCGCAAGCCACTATGCAAGATGCTGCGCGACAGCGGAGCATCTTGCATAGAGGCGTGCGCAGGATTTTAAACTCACGCGAGCCACTACACAAGGTGATCTGGCTGTTCTCGCCGAGCACCTTGTGCAGGATTTGTAAGCTCGCTCGTGCAGCTGAGGCCTGATTACGTCCATATTGCGTTTGGGTTGATTCCCTTTGTGTTTGGATTGTGAACCCCTTTGTCTTTGGAATGTGTGCCTTGTCTGGTCTGAATCGTTTTCAGTTTGTGTCTTGTGTGATTTTTTTTTTCTTTTCTTCAGATCATTATCCCTGAGAAAATGATTTGTGTATTTGTTTTGTAGTGGGTCTCCGTCGTCTTCCGCGAGAATGTGTGTGTTTTCAGTTGCATTCATTTTGTTTTCGGTCTGTCTGTTTACCCGTCTTGTCTGTCGGTGTGTTTGTGTAGTTGCCATTATCTGTTTGTGTAGACCCTGTCTCTCTTGTTTATCTTTATATCTAAACCGTACAGATTAATTTATCCACTGACAGTTTGTAAATCTATGTGACAGTCCATGTTCAGTTCTTGTGTGTGTCTGTCCGTGAGTCTGTTATCGTAGAATAGAATCTAGAATCATAGAATTGAATCTAGTGTTTGCCTGTCTGTGTGTGACTCTCTGCATAGCCCATCATCTCTCAAGTCATTCTTCATCAGAATTTCGTGTGTTCTTTTGTGTGTTCTCCTCATTTCTTGAACTTGTTATTATAACCTCTTGCCAGACTAAGACAGATTTGGATTGCGTGTCTGGTTCGTCTATGTCGGCAGTTTGTCTCTCTAACTCTCTTGCTTCTTGGTATTAAGTCTTAAAAAAAATGCTTCAAACTTGCAAATCAGCAAACGGGCACCTGTTTCGACCCTTTAACTAGCTGGCTTCAAGTCAAACCACCATGTTCCAGCAGAGAAGACATGCGCATTGACACACTTCCTCCGAACGCTGTCTTTATGCTAGAAGCATAGATCCTCATGAGCCCCCGCGGATGCGGGGGCGCATGAGGATAGACTTATAAAGCCGACGACCGCGTAGTCGATGGTAGTTCTTGCAACGGGTGCAATTACCATAATTATACATTCCGTCCTATATTAAGCATCGTCGTCGCAAATTTAGGTATGCGAGTAGGGGAAGATGTTTAGAAGAACCTTTAAGTCAAATTCTATCACATTTGTATGTCTTGTGGAGATGGTCTCGGGTCGTTCAGTCGTCTTTTTTCATGGCAAAGCTTTGCAGCAACTCTCTTCACGAACGCTTGCCTACAGCTCATGTGGATCCCATGAAGATCTATGCCTGTCATGAGGATCTATGCCTCTTTGTGCTGGACCAAGGAGGTCGTGGGAGTGTTCAGCCTGTAGCAACCCATTTGAACCGACACAATTATTTTTGCCCTGAAATGTGACACTGTGACACTCCATGCCAGAAAGAGACGTAGATTCTCATGAGCCCCTGCGGCTAGCCGCTAGAGCTCATGTGAATATGTCTCTTCCAGCCAGAAACTGCTTGTCGAAAGATCCTCTTCTATTTGGGATTCCAGCCATTAGCGCAGAATGCTGATACATGCACAATGCGTTCTCCTCAAGACAGCTTGCAGTTTTTATCGTATCGTCGCTCTAAATCATGCTTACTGCGCGCGTGCGCAACACACACACACACACACACACACAAATATTGCACACAATCCACTGAGGCACCGAGCATTCGCATTCTCCTTAACGCTTTGTGTGCCAGTTGACATGCAGTTATGTTCCAAAAAGTAACCCAGCGCCAAATAATCCCATCTATCCGGGCAATGTTAGATATAAGTGGCTTGAACGTCAAGGTACTCCGTGTCTGCGCTGGAGGGTGGTGTTTGGGGGCGGGAGGGGGGAGAGGTGGTGTGAGGGGGAATTATTTTGCTTCTTACAGTTGGGTGTTGGGCATTGCACTGTCAGTGACGGGGTTAACCCATTCCCAGCAGCGCGTATTTTGTTTCTGAAATATCTTTGTTCATTCAACGAACCAAGAGCCACGACCCGCACGAGAGACGTGACCGCAAGAATGAGCTGGACGCATGAGGATCTATGTCTCTAGCAGTTGTGTGTTGTCAGCATTTTCCCGGCAGTGAAGGGGGAAAAGGTGTGCTCGGTGTCTCATTGGTTCAAAACTTGCTTTTTTCGAGGTGTGAAGCGTTTTAAATAGACGATGGCGCGCTTGTTTTCCCTGCTGTGTGAAACATTCACACACACATGCCCACCGTTTTTCTTTATAGGTGATACTATTATATTGGGCTGGTCTGGGATTTTGGACCTTATGGCTTAGAGCCCTAGGGTCCAAATTCACAGACAGGCATGCATTTACTAGGATGGGCAGTGCTGAGCAGCGAGCGTTGGTTCTTAGTATTCGGAATCTGGAAGAAACACTGGAAATGTTTGGTTATTGTATAGAGAACAAGTCCCAGCCGCGGTGCTGGGCAATGAAGTAGTTTGTCTGCCTCTCTTCCTAGAGTCAAATGAGAGATTACAAGTACAGCAGAATGTGATACAGCAATTCTACCTCAGAAAGCCAAAAAGAATGTGTAGAAGGCAACAGGACCAAGTACTTTATGGCGAAAAGCCAGACTGTCACTGTACTAAAGTGAAAATTTCGCTTTTCACAAAAATGGACTTGCCGTCTTTTGGCTACCGTGGGCAGGACAGTGCTATTTGACACATTTCTATTTATCCGCATGGAATGCCGTGTGATTTTCAATCTGCGGCTTACAAACGTGAGGTTCAAAGTCACAAATCAGCACACAGAGTTTGACTTTTAGTGCCAGAACCGACGGTGATACCATAACCCTCTGGCAGTCGGTAGCGATTTTTGTCGCGATGATTCCTCGACAGCCATAGGGCTAATAGTGTCAAATCTTTTCTGTTAATATAGGTGTGTTGTGTTCACATCGGAGAGATTTGTAGTGTCAAACAGGAGAGGTTATGCTACAAAATAAGTTAAGTTTCTCCAGCAAACAGAATGACGTGTACTGCCCGACGAGCGCGGCCATCAGTTTATTTTTCAAGGCCCTGCTGTAACAGATACATGCGTGAATCATTTATGCAATAGCTGTGGGTGATCATAGATGCACACGGAGAGTGTTTGATGTTTTTGTGTATTAGTCTTTCAGTGCGGTAGATGAGTCATTGCGATAGCACAGTGGTAGTGACTGATTGAACTGCGTCCAGAAAAAGCCAGTCACCTCTTTCACCCCTTTACGGGGGTTCATGAAGTTCTATGCCTCTTGCTGCCACCACTTTGGGCTCTTTGACGTCCACAGGCAGTAAAGGGGGTTACGACAACCAACAACAAAAATGTTATTGTGTGTACCAAACCACCATGTGTACATCTCACTGTCAGCAGTCACATTTCTGTCCATAAAGAAAAGAAAACCTCCAGGATTTTTCATTTTCTTCAAAACAATACCCCACCCGGGTCTGCCCTGGGGGACTTGGGTGGGGTTAGGCATTTTTTAGTTCCCAGGGTCACCCTGGTCAGCCCCACAGGGTGGGTTTTTCTCTATATTCTGGGGCATGTGTTTCTGTCTACCCTTTGTCCATTCACCTGTATTTGCCTTTTTAAAACTCTCCCTACTGTCTGCACTGCCTGTAGCTCTTGATATTGGATGTGTGTTGCTAAATGGTCTTAGCTTTATTTAGGCCCCATGTTGTAGGTTTATTTAACGTATTTGACCGGCTGGCGACATACATTCAATTTTCTGTTTAGTTTTTTTTTCACAAGCAGTGCAGGCACGTCCTGAGAAAGCCTTGTTGCTGTCGGGACGTTAAGCAATGTACAATCAATCAATCAATCTTCAAAACAAAGAACTTAGACACCCCCCCCCCCCCCCAACAAACAAACAAAACAACAACAAAAAGATTTTGCATCAACAAACGTAGACCAAGTATGCGGATGAAAATGCTAATCGGTGCAACGAACAACCATGTGTGCACCTCATTGCGAGCGGTCGCATTTCTACACTAAAAAAAAAACCAAAAAAAACGACGATCTTGCGTCTTCTGCAAAACAAAGAACTTAGACCCAGCATGCGGATGTAAATGTTATTGCGTGCAACGAACCAACATCGCACTGGTTTTCACCGTCGATTCATGCTGATGAGCAAATCGAGAGAGTCAACCAGTGTGAACCAACATAATTTTATGTCCATTTTCTTGCACCAGTCACTTTTTCAGCTTTTATTTTTTTAATCAAATTACTCAAAAGAAAAATGCTGGGGGAAATGTCAGTGCGTGTTATTAACCAACATGTGTCCAGTTCTCTGCCAACAGTCTCTGACATTTTTTGTGTGGACAAAGAACGATTTTTAGACAAAGAATCGGCACAATTTTGCATTTTCCAGCATGCAACAGCTCGCTCGCGGACATTTTCCCCAAATGAGTTCCAGACAATGAGCTGGCAATGATTAATTTGCTTTTTTCTCTACTGTTAATGGCCGGGCCACTTTGGCCCGGGGCTATCGCATGTGAGAAATTAGCATACTCCGAAACACACATCTAACCCCACCATATGCAAGAGGCATAGATTCTCATGAGCCACTGCATCCCTAGGGCTCATGGGAATCTATTCCTCTTTGCTAGTCGCGATATTGTTCTATGCTTAATGATATATTTTTTACTCACAACGAAAAAGTCGTCAGTCTGCGTTTGAGTCTGACAATGCTGCGAGTACTTTCCCCTTTCAACCATTTGCTGTTATGCGCACGGATGAAATATTGTATGATGGATGATTTTGGTATTGTGTGGTCCGGTACTTGTGGATTCAGTAATGGCTGGGCGTTTGTACTTCCAGTGCCCATTGTTTGATCATCAATAGTTAAAGTACTTGGACTTGTTTGGTTGTTTTGTGGGCGTCAATTCCGGGCGAATGCACGCCTTGAGACTTGGCGCGAGATTCTGTAATGACGCGGCGTTGTATACTCGAGAGTTCCTTCCAGCGCCGGGAAGAATACGCTTCTGTATTCTTTTATGACACTTGCTGTATGTCCTGGTTAGATGCGTTTGTCGATATCAAATACATTCCTGTACGTATTATTTCACGAGATTTTAGACGAGATGCCCTATTGACTGAGGGTGGTTGTATGCGAATTTGTACGTGTCTCACGAGCGCATGAAGAGAATTGGTTCCAAATCAATGCTTTACGAGAAGTTTGATGTACGTGATTCTGAACAAAAACGGTATATACTATTATATTTTTTAATCTGAGAGCACTTTTATGAGCGACAGGAAATATTTAATAATAGCAATAGTAATTATTTTAGGATAGGAGTAGGAATACTGTAGCTGTTGTGATTGTTTTGAAAGTGAATTGCCCGCTTTAAGAACGTGTGCCTTTTGCCTTGGGCTATCGTTTTAGCTCATTTTATCGTGGCCACCTTCATCTAACTGGAATGTTATGTCACTTTGTGGAGAGATTGCGCAGCGCGCACACTCGCAGTGTCCTTGATGTCCAAATGCTTTAAAATATCCGATGTCACAAAAAGATATCATGCTACTGACGTGATGTATCACCAGCATGTCGCGTCCAATCACGCGGTCACACAAGTGCAGGTGGGTGTGGTCGCCAATCACACCCTCCTTCATCACTTCCGTCTGCAAGAGGCACAGATTCTCATGAGCCCCTGTAGGATGCAGGGGCTAATGAGAATCTGTGCCTCTTGCTGAAACAACTCTGGCGCCCATTCACCAATCCCTGAGACAGTCACACAGTAGCACGTACAGGAGGCTTAGTTAATGTTGTTTGCTAATTGTATCAACTCGGCCGCCCGCGGCGAGAAAAGCGATGGGAATTTTCAGCAGAATCAATACAGTAGTAGACTCAAACCATATACCTGCCTCAACTTTGGGATGTAAATGGAATCGATCTCTGTGTACAAGAGGTGTAGATTCTCATGAGCCGACTGCAGGGGCCCATGAGAATTTACACCTCTTGTAAAGCAAGTGGGACTGAATGGTAACGATGAGTAAGAGGATCCACACGGAGAGAATACGATGGGTCAACATAACGATTCATTGCTCATACGGCACATGCACGATACTGTTGAACCAGTCATGCTTATCGCTGGCACTGCTTGGGGCTGGTGCAGTGCCTTTTTCAGAAACCTCTTCTACTGCAAGTCAGCCTGAGCTGTGCGCATACAGAGGTGACATTCGTGAGAGACGGGTCTTCTGCGCTGTATCCTGTAGCTTCGTCTGTCATAATTAAGAATGTCGCTGAAGGTGGATTGATTATTAGACATGAAGGGTAGTACCTGATTTCCTTTAGCTTACACTGCTGGGCGATCTCACATGACATGCGAAATCCTTTGCAGAGGTGTTTCAAACTTACCTTTTTTCCACGATAATAACTTTAAATAAGAGAAATATTTAATGTGCAGCATTTATAAGTTTCAGTATTTGCTTCCGAATCGTTCAAACTTTGGCAAATGTTCTGGTTCACGTTCTCACATTCAGAGACTCAAAAAGTACTACACTTAAGCTATCATCATCGATCCGTCCTGCACACCTGTCTCTCAGTGACATATCTTAATGTTGGAAGAAACGTGGCATTTGTAACAAAAAAAAGGGCGAACATTTTTTTCCCTTCCCTGACATTTTACAGACATTTAGCGTCTGGTGTTACTCACCAAAGCTGTTAGTCTCTCAAAGTGTTGTGTTCTTGCAAAACACTGTCTGGTGCCAGGCTCACTTTGGCTAACTTCCATCCAACATTGTGTCTATTGTACGAAAGATGATGCCCTTTTCACTCGCTCATGCCATATGCCGTGGGGGCTCATGAGAATCTATGCCTCTTTTAGGTAGAGGTCGGCTTTTTTGTTTTTACAACAGATCGAAACACATTTCGAATCTGACATAGATAGCTATGAGCCATTAATTGCTAGCTAAAGGCTAGAGCTTCAAGAGAATTCGAGCTACCTTGGTAGCAGAGATCAGCCCTATTTGCATCAGATTTGGAAGCAACGTCCCGGGGATATGTTTAGGGTAGTTTTTTCGATGGCACCAGAAACATCGCCATATCTATTTCTACGCTTGTTTGCACGGCAGAAGTTCCGTTTGAAATATCAATCTTGGCTTGTTTGCTCACATGATTGAACCCAAGCGTCATTAATAGCGATCGTTTACAAACTGTCCAAACGGAACATTCAAAACAATCTGTATCTATGCAGTGTCGCGGTCACTACTAATCCTTCTGCAAGAGGTATAGATTCTCATGAACCCCTGCAGTCTGCAGGGGCTCATGAGAATCTATGCCTGTTGCTGACAGGATCACATCCATTGACATCCCAGTCGGAGGAGGTAATTGGTATTCTGATCTACGACTGTAAGGGAATTTTTGTTTGCGCTGATTTGATACCCATGGCATGGGAATTGAGATAATTTGCAGATCGTCCCTTTTGGGAATCGGGACAATTTGCAGATAGCCCCATTTGGGAACTTAATAAAAACGAGGGTTAGCTTCATGTGCAAAGTCCCGTCAGTTCATTTGCACAACTGTTGCCGCGAGAATGAATCATTTTTGACACGCTTTTTGAGCGCATCCGTGAGGCATGTTTTTATTGAGAGCCGATGTTTGCTTTTTGGGTTTGTGTATCCCAAAAGATGTCAGTTAAAGGTGGGTCATTCAGTGTAAAATTTAAAAAAAAATAAGAGACAGCTGAGTTCGTGTATTTGTGAATTTACTCTTGTATGCCCGCCCACTCGTCAGTAAAATGAAGTAGCTTTTATAGGTTTTGTGGGGGGTTTCAGATTCCATGTGTGTGTGCATGTCAGTTAATTTTGAACCTTTCGGCTGAAACCATTAAATGCAAAATCACACACCAGCACATAACTGGTAAGGAACTTCTCGCATAATCTGCCCCGGGAGTAGCCCAGTAGTTGTTTTAACCCTTTCACTGCCGAAAATAAATGAACAGCACCGAGCTGCAAGAGGCATAGATCCTCATGAGCCCCCGCAGTTGCGGGGACTCATGACGATCTATGCCACTCTGACACCACTGTGTATCCATGTTTCTTTGGTAGCCCGGGGTCTTTGACGCTAAACTGACCATTATTTCGAAAACACAACCTGTGTCCTCTGGCAGGGAAGGGATAAATTTTATGAAATAACTGTAATGAGCTTTCCCACATTAGGCCATTTAATTTGTCATCTATCTGTTGATTGTTCCCGTGAAAACTACTATTAAAAACGTTTTACAATCATACACTTTATGAAGTCGACAACACGAAGGCAATCGGTGACATAAATTTACATGTCTGTAGGCTTGAAAATGCTTAGTCGAATATTAAAGCGAGTCATTTTTAACTTAACAAAAGTGAATCCTGTTTGTCTCCGACTTATTTCGTCCACAGATTTACTCGTAGTATCTCAAAGTTGTATTTTAAAGTGCATGACTGTAGTACGTACTTCATAATTAATAAGGACAATAAATTCCCATCCGCTCAGGAACACGAATCAGTATTTCAATTTCAAGAACAAAATGTGTGCCCTTTAAGGATTCCCTTGACGATTCTAAAACGGCTTATTTTCAATAACCCCAAGTAAAGTAAAGTCATTCCCCGGCAGGTTGGTTGGTTGGTTAGTTCGGGTTTAACGTCCACAGCACCGAGGTGATCATGGACGGCCCTGACGGGCGGGTTATGGGGGACAGGGAAATCTATTGCCTATGGAGTACGACCTGAACACTGATCAACTCAGGCGCCCTCCAACTGTGCCACTTTGATTTACCATGACCTTTCAACGGACATGCTATTGAACAAATCCGTTTTTCCCCCTGGATTGTGAGTCCAGCTACCGGGGCCGGGAACTGCAAGGAGACACAGTTGTACGTTGTGTCTAGCCACGTGTAACATGGATAGATCTTCCTCTACCCACGCACTACCGGAGCTCACCAGGGTCTGTGGTTTCATTGTCTTCCTCCATTGAATTCTGCGTGGAATGGCCGGGGTGGGACTATAATATAGTCCATTCATGTGATTAAGAACCAAAATTTTGCATGATGGGTTCGGTGCCCTGTCTTTGAAATCACCATCGTGACAATGATGGTAATAAGACATATCGCCAAGAGTCATAGATCCTCATGAGCCCCCGCATATGTGAGGCTCATGATGATCTATGACTCTTACAGGCTTGTTTTTGTGTTGAGGTGGCAGATCTATGTGCGGAGGGCATAGTAAGCGATTGCTGTATATACGCGCGGACTATGCGGCCGGGAGGGCGTAAAATAATAATTGCATCTGTGCCTGCTGTATGGCCATTCTTCTTCCATCGGATCTTTCTTCCGTACAGTACGGGAGAGAGAACTAGCGTCATTCTTCGATCATGGGGGGAGACTAGGCACGATGCGCGAGGACACAAGGACAACCCGGCCCAGAAGCGTTAAATAACGCCCATTAGCTAGGAGCTGTCACAACAAGTTAGCTCGCCTGTCCGCCATGGCTCTACCCCTACGGGCCATAGGGAACTAGGGGTCGGGAGGGGCCTTTATACATTACCTACAATAATCCCGCGTGCAGACGCAACCCGGGGCGTGTCGCGTAGCGGGGGAAAAAACTATCCCTCGCCACCGAGCCCGCTAATGTCGAAAATTGATTCTTGTTACAAGGTCTGGTGCGCTTGCCTTCAACTCCGTAGACTGATCCGCTGCTCACCCCTGCTTCTGATAAGGGCAAAGAAGGGCTTAGACCCTCATCGTCCAAGAGGAATAGATTCTCATGAGCCCCCGCAATACGGGGGCTCATGAGAATCTGTTCCTCTTGGAGACGAGTTGCGGTTTCATGCACGAGTGTCTGCTGGTCACTTGTTTTCCGGATCGTATATTCACAATGGGGATTTTTCTGCAGCTAGATTATAATCTACGTAGATTTTTTAATCGAAATCTAAACATTTAAAATGTGTGTACTGTTGAACAAGCACACAATATTATTAATATTAATGTAAATATTAAGAGATAGGCTTGCATGGCCTATTCACAATGGGATCTGCTAGGCCCACAGCTAGATCTCCGCAGATTTTTTTAGTCCCTTCTATTGCGGTGGGGCGAATTTAATAGCATGTCCATGATGTCAAAGGCGGGCAGGCTAAACCTCTAACAATTGAAGTAACACGATAAAAATTACGTCATGTCTAGTTACGCTAACCTTGCTGCTGAACGTACGTTTGGCGCTCACCGCCGTATGTGCGTGCGTATGTATACAAATGTATATGTATGTAAACAAGAGAATCTCCGATATTTCTGTACACACAAGCTTGAAACTTGACGAAATACTTAATTAAGTGGGTGGCTAAGAGAGACTCCGAGCATACTGTAATTGAATGTATCATTTAAGACATAAACAACCGTATATAGGAAGTTGGTTGACCCAGATTAGAGTCCGTAATTTTTGTCATATCTCCTTGCATATAGCTAGTTTGGAGAAAGACATTGGATGAGTTCGTTAGCCAGCTTTGTGTCCTTTTAGCTTCTTTAGTAAAAATTAATTCGTTTCAGAAAAGAATTAAACACTTAAAAACCTTTACTTCTAGAGAAAGTCAGACAGTGGCGGTGAAGTAAAAGACAGGCAAATCCGTCACCACGCAGACACTGACATAATACACTACATATGACGTCATCTCTCTCTCTCTCTCTCTCTCTCTCTCTCTCTCTCTCTCTCTCTCTCTCTCTCTCTCTCTCTCTCTCTCTCACACACACACACACACACACACACACACACACACACACACACACATGCGCGCATCTCCAGGAAGAATAGATCCTCATGCGCCCAGAGAGCGCATGAGGATCTATGCCTCTTGGAGATGTTTGGAGCGCGCTCGCACGCAAGCACTAAAAGCACACACATATCGACGGGCTTTGCAGGTGACCCGTGTACTTAGTATATCATGTAGCTAGGTAAAGTCAACCTACTTTCACGCAAATTATAGCAAGACTGAAATTGTACCGTGAAGTTACAGTTTTATCACCATTTTCACAAGCCTATAAAGCGAAAGTGAAACTGATATCGCGTAAAATATAAAATTACGTAAAAACTAAAACTTACGTCATGACGAATGACGTTTGACAAATCAATGACGCGTATGTCCTGCGCCCCTTATATAACTCACTGATATACATTGGCAAATCTGCGAGACATTTTCAATAGGAGATAATTCAACATCAGAAACAGGTCAAAGACACAAGGTAGAGACCATTGACAGCGAGGACAGCTCTCATATAGAAGGGACTTTGTGGGTTATGGTTCATCCCATCATGTTTTTTTTTTCTAATCTGGGTCTAAGCATTTAAAGTTTGTGTACTTGTTAGCAAGCATAACATATTAATTTACTGTACCTATATATACTAATTGAGAGACGGCGCTTTTATCAGGTCAGTTATGTTCGACTTTAAGAACAAATTCAACTAGATTGCGATTGTGTAACCTTTCGGCTGTCGATAGCGCTTTTTGTTGATTTGATTCCCGCAGTATTATGATAGCATGGTGTCTCAGTTGAAAGGATGTGTAACTTTTTCGTGTGGAATAAAACGCGTTATAATATTAGGTGAGCACGTTTAAAACCTTGCGGCAAAAACCTTGCGGAAAATCAAAGGTTACCGAATCTCCGCGGGAGTTCCATGCACTCTCCATGCTTAAAAGTTTGAAAATCAATGCATCCGTTTAGGTGAGCAATCCACACTGGGGAATAGCGTGTTCCAGTAAATCAGAAGAGTCTCTAGGAAATGGCGCAATTTATGCGTTTTGCCTGCAGCAAGTTTTGAAATACAGGTATTTTATTAGTGCAGCTTGCATGAGGGAATAGATTTTTTAAATAAAACCACAGACGCAGTAGCACTACAGAAACCATGTTAAAACGAACGTTTCTAAAGGGAATTTGCGAGCACTTTATTCGCTGCTAATTTTTGGGTTATAAAGTCGCAGAAGGAATACCCTGTGAGTGTGAAATAAACAAATAAATCAAGGCGCCTCCGCGGGGAATTCGCATTCACTTTGTCTGCCGTTAAAGTTTTGAAATATTTGTGCTAGCCTGTGATTTTGGACCTTACGGCTGAAAGCTTTCAGCCGTAAGGTCCAAAATCACAGTCCAGCGCACGCGATTTCAGATGAGTGATGGCGCATCAGAAAATCAGAGCTGCTTCCAGGGACTATAAATTAGACCTAAGTTACGAAATGTGCAAGTTGACTGGGTGCACATTCAAGACAAATTAGATGCAGCGAGAGGACACTTTCCTGGGATGCAGGGATTCTCATGAGCTTTGACGAGATAAATTCGATGGTTTTCCGCATTCAACCTGTTACGTGGTGGAGTTGTAGTCGAAGAATGATAAACATACTAGACACTCACGCACGTAGAGTTCTATTAAATAGACCTCATTCAGCTGCAATCCGTCAACCGTGGCTTAAGGATGTAGACAAAACTGGAGTAACAGTTCCAACAATATTTAATTCAGCGATGCGATATCCACACAATAATGCACTTCCAAATGCACAAACTACTGAATACAAAGTCTCTTCTGCGATGTCCTCACTAGACTCAAAGTTTCTCATACACAGCGTCTCTCGCAATAAAGTGCGTATCTCTATAACTGACAAAGCAAGACAATGTACTCACGGGCTTTCCCAGCGCCCTCCTTATATACACTATCAAAATCTAGAATCTTCTACGGAAATCATGAACTCAAACAACCAGAACGAAACGCGCAGCCGAAACTCATTAACATGAATTTTCCAGTGAAACCATATAACAGGCTACAAAAACACGGCTGCTCACTTCAGCTCTAAATTCTAGCATAATAAAGACACATAACATAAAAGTATGGTATCCCTATCTATGATAGCTCAAAAGGTACGAGAACATTCCCAAAACAAAATAAAAGCTGCTCGATACACGCGCACAGGAAAACAAAAAATAGCGAAAATGTATATGTCAGATGTCAACTAACCGACGTGACACTTACGAGGCCACCAGACAGTGCGACCTGTCTACAACGTTCCGGACTAAACAAAACGAAAACGGCTCTACTCACGAACAAAAGAAAATCTTACTAAAAAGGTACAAAATCATAACCGTGATAGCTCAAATAAACAACATATCGTTACCTACGAATAACACATGTACGCTCTCACAGGATAACACAACCACAATCGTAACACAACCTCGTAACTAACAATTTATGTCTTCGAGAAAAACGAAAAAAAAAAAAGAGCATTTACATTTTTCGTTAGATTCGAGGCTTGAATGCGACTTTCATGTTGAGCTACAGGTTCGAGATTTTCGTCAGAAAATGGGAAAGAAACCAAAGGAGGCAGGCGCATCAAAACATGAGTTAACACCAAAATGTCATTTACGAGGTGGCATGCGAACGCCAATGAATCGTCTTCCGACCGCAAGACGGAAGGAGCCTCAGTCCCATCAAAATACAGTCTACTTCGCGCATAACAAGGTCGGATATAACCACACTTTTGCAGAGATCCCGACAACATTCTTTCTATGTAAATTACTTCGCTTATGACTAACTTCGGACACAACAAGAAAAATTTGGTCTCCTAGCGATTTGTTTTATCCAGAGTTTACTGTATCTTGTATGACTCGGAACGTGTCATCGTTTTAATGCAAGTTATCACTTTCTGTGGCAAATGTCGCCCATCTGCAAGTGTACATTCTAGGGAGCCCTTTATGAGAAGTGGGAGGTAGTTTTTGCTTGCTCGTCGCTTGTTAATGTACAGAACGTAAATGATCAGCCACTCATAAGCGTCCGTGCAACTCAGCCCCGACGCCTTGAGGCGACTCTCTCCATGTCAATGACGCGGTTTGTTTTCTCAGACGGACTAGGAAAGCCCGCGTTGAACGTGCAGTACAGCCGCAGTCTTGCGCTGAACTCCTGATAACCTCCTCAGAACCTCCTCGGCGTGTGGACAGGTGAATCAGCAAGAGGCATAGATCCTCAAGAGCCCCTGCAGCTGCAGGGGCTCGTGAGGATCTATGCCTCTTGCAGGAGAAGTGCGTTGCCGAGCTGCTAGAGTGTCCATGCCTTCAGGCAGGACCTTCACGTCATGCAGTCTGAAACTCGATCAGACCATCTTGAAATCGAGTTCATGCGATGATCTGAGAAGGACGAGTAGGACCCCGGCACCGGTTGTAGTGGGTCTTGAGCGGTTCCTCAACCAGTTTCCCTTCCATCGGCAAAAAGATTTCATGGTGTTCCTCCGTCTACGTAAGGCATTCAATCTCTCGTCTGCGAACGACGTAGATTATCTTAACTCTTTCTACCCCAGACACACCACAGCAAGACACGGATCGACCATGATAGTTCAAGGGTGATGCCAGAATAGCTTGGCGCCTATGGGCGCCAAGCCATTCTGGCATCACCCTTGAACTATCATGATCGATCTGTGTCTTGCACTGCAATGCAGTCTTCAGAGGGCAACGGCAACATTTGGGGATTTCGGTGATGGGGTAGAATGAGTTAACCTCCTCCATGCCGAGAAAACGTGAACGCGATCCAACTGCAGGAGACCAGTTTATATCCGTGTTCCTTGGATGGCTATGGCTCTTGGTCTGTGAGTGAACAGAGTTTTCATACACAAAATCTGCGTCCAGTTGCAGGCAAGGGGTTAGCATCTTATTACAGAGTATGACGTCCGCAATACATCTACTTGTTTCAATCTGTCTGACCGTATTTTGCAACGAGGCGTAGATCTACAAAGTTTTCTGCTGGCTGCAAAAAGTCATGGGCGACTGCGCCTCTTGCTGTCCGCTTTACATATATGTACGTCAGAAAAGTTGAGTGTCACGTGTTCTTTGCCCTCCAGCTGCGATTGGACACGATCTAGACTTTAACCCATCACTGCCAGTAGATGCAGATTGTTTTTGAAATTGTAAATTCACCGGCAGGTATGACCTCAGCCGTCAAAGGAAGGTGGATACAAAGTGGTTGCAGCAAGAAGCACAGGTCTTCATGAGCCCCCGCATTTGCGGGGGCTCATGTGGATCTGTGCCTCTTGCAAAATGGGCGGCGTTCAGTTATTTCCAGCAGTGAAGGAGTTCAGCGATTTATCGGAAACATCTTCAAGTTTAAGATTCGCTCCATTCTCCCTCTTCAAGCTTGTGAACAGCATGGATGCGTCTGAGAGCGCGGGTTTGCCCTGGTCTGTGATCTTGGACCTTACGGCTTCGTGTCGCAAGGTCTATCATTACGGACCAGCAAACAGTTGAATCTGCACTTTTTCCAAAATTAGATTTAGTCGGCTGAGTTGACACGACAAGTAGATACGTAAGTGGGACGCCACCGGGTAGATTCAGGATATCACCGCAGACCCACACGCGATATGCAGTGACGGTATCCAGCGACCACTTCACAAAGTTTGCACAGTCCCACTGCAAGAGACATAGATCCTCATGGGCCCCCACAGTCGCGGGGGCTCATGAGGATCTATGCCTCTTGCTGACACCACTATGTGTTTGTGTTTCTTGGACTGCTGGGGCTCCTTCTCTTAGTCGTTGAATTCGCAAAGATTTCAAGAACGGAATCTGCGTCCACTGACAGTGACAGGGTATAATGATTAGACTGGATATCCAACGTAACAGTTCGACAATTTTCTGTGAGAGGTGGTAGCTATTCTGCTCACTGAATTAGAATGTAGTATATTCGTGGTGTACTTCTGGCAAGAACAAAGACAAGGTTTGTTTCGCCTTTTACGCGAAAACCAATCCCTTTTATTCTTAGCTCAATACATCCTGGAGATATAAGTACCTTTGTTGGATATCGTTTGAGGTCTATGTCACAGTTCTGGAGACACGTCGACCATGATAGTTAAAGGGTGGTGTCGGAATAGCTTGGCGCCTAGAGGCGCCAAGCTATTCCAACACCACCCTTAAACCATCATGGTCGATCCACATCCTTTTGTAGCATTCCAGGGCCGCTTTATGGTTAGTGTTGTGCAACTCGCGTTTCTCAGGACAAAAATCAGCCTGGGGTGTCCTGTGGGACTGTGCGTCCACTTTCGCACTGCAGACAGTGAAGAACAAAAGAAGGTTGCTTGTGCAACTACCGTCAGGCTTCATAGTGAAAACACGATGACCTCTTTCTGTCGAGGAACATAGACACACACGGGTCGAATGTTGTTTCTTTTCTCTCTTTTTTTTCACCACACCTCAGCTATGTTTGACTCCATAAAGGAGCACGCCAACACTGGACCGTTGGACCCATTCCAACCAGCATGTAGCGTTGATTCTCGCGTGAAGAATCCTCGTCTTTTGCAAATAGAAAAGGACTGGCTCTGGAACACTTGACTCTCTAAGGACTGGGCGGCCAAAAGCAGTAAAAAGGAAGACTCAATTTGAGGAGCAAGTGATTTTCAATAAATATCGTTCGCCTCATTTGGGGTGGGTCGGCATAGGGACACTTGTCCGCCGTCCTGCGCAATGTAAGGGATGTCGGTTTAGTTCTATTGCGTTAGATGTTACTCACAAACCAGATAGGTGAGGCTAGCGCTGGCAGAATTGTACACAAACCAAGGGGAATCACTCAGCGCTGGACAGACAAACGGTTAGATCCCCTGCCCCCGCCTATCAGGCACCCAATCGCCAGCCCACAGAGAAATACGCAGGTATAATAATAATAAGCGCATTAAATAGGCGCTTTATCCCAATTGAAAATCGGCTCAAAGCGCCGCCGCGAACTGAACCCAACAAGCACGCTCACGTGAATCACGCGCATTCACTCACACACTGTACATAAACACAGAACATTCACGTGGTGCTAAGGGCAAGCTCAAGCAAGCTACTGCAGTTTTTGGAAATTTACAATCGTTTGTATTTGAAATTTGATTAAGTGAAACTGATACCAAAGTTATAAAACAAGACGATCATCTGCATCCTCTTAAAAAGATGCATCAGGTCTCGCTTATAACCCATGTCTTTCTCCGGAACTTAGGAAGTAGGCAGGAGAAACATACATACACAGATGTATGATGTTAGATGTTACGAAAAGTGGACAGGCTTTTCACGTCTTAAAATACCCGTTGCCTATATTTTAAAAAATTAAATTGTAACGACTGAACGTGTCCTTACGACGTGTGATGGATCTCTCTCTCTCTCTCTCTCTCTCTCTCTCTCTCTCTCTCTCTCTCTCTCTCTCTCTCTCTCTCTCTCTCTCTCTCTCTCTCTCTCTCTGTGTGTGTGTGCGTGTGTGTGTGTGTGTGGACGCGTGAGTGCGTTTGCGTATGCGCGTGTTTGTGTTTAGTGGACTATATATTTTGTACCACTGTGCTTTGATGTCCCTGTTTTATGTATATTTTGTACTTAGTCGTAGTTGTAGCAACGGCAGGTACGAAAAATGACATAGTCACTGACTGTGTTAATATCTTCACCGTTGTAAAATAAAGATCCATTGATTCTCTCTCTCTCTCTCTCTCTCACTCTCTCTACATCTCTCTCTCATCTCGTCTCTCAGCTCTTCATCTCGCTCTCTCTCTCTCCTCATCTCTCTCTCATCTCTCCTCTCCTCCTCTCTCTCTCTCCTCTCTCTCTCTCTCTCTCTCTCTCTCTCACACACACACACACACACACACACACACACACACACACACACACACACACACACACACACACATCTTTGGCAACTAGGTATTCATGAACGTGGTCATGTGCTGTTAAGAGGAATAGATTCTCATGAACCTTTGCAGTTACAGGGGTTCATGGAAATGTATGCATGTCTCTGGATGGTATCCCCTCCATTTATATCTTCACAGCACGCCTGTCATCTGGGTTTAAAGTTTTGAACCCCTGCACACACAGGTGGCCCAAAATAAACAACATCAACAACACACATGCCAACTTGTCCCCTAATTGTGACGCAAGCATGCATCCGTCTGTAATAGACATAGATTCTCATAAGGCCCTGCTTCGCAGGGGCTCATGAGAATCTATGTCTCTTGAAGAAAGAAATCAGCACTATCTCCAACCTCAGACTGAAGGTGTCATCGGAGGTTTAAATCTTCGTTGATTGTTTGTAACTCGGGGTAAAAGCAACTGTTACCGCACATTGCAATAATTGGCGGAATTAGGAAACCATCTGGCAGAATAGATAACTTTTGGAAGCTTCATCCTGTGGTTGTTATGTCTGCCGAGTTTAAAGACACTATACTTGTGCTGGGAACAGTTTTGTTTTGTTTTTTTTTCTCTTTAGCTATCTTTAGTCCTGCGGAAATCATCGCAACAAAAAGCTCTACATCAATACATGTCGCCAAAGAGTTACGTAGTTTGTTGAAGCAGTACATTCACAAGATGAAAAACTTGCACTGTGTGACTTTCAAGCTATTCAGACTCATTTTTCACTGCCGTGACGTCAAAATATGACGTATTTTCATGATGCAATCATATTTCGTATTTTAATCATGATGCATTTTCTGTATTTGACGTCAAATGTTAAGGTGTTTCTTCATTCGATGTCAAGTTATAAGGTGTTTTCTGCATTCGACGTCAGACGTAAAATTATGATATATTTTCTGCACTCGATGTCAGATTATGGCGTATTTCTCTGCATATGACGTCAGCTATGATGTATCACGACTGCCTGCGTCCAAGACATTGAAGCTAAGTGCTTCCACGAGAATGTATTGGTGGCTTTAAAATTGGAGTAGTCAACCTAAACAGCTAAGCCACACTCCCAAAAGGTGCTAGGCAGCCGCAACCTTCGTTTCTAATGTCTTCCTCTCAGAAGAGCATTTTGTAAATAAATTGAATCCAATCCTGCAAGCAAGAGGCATAGATTCTCATGAGCCCCAGCATTTGCAGGGGCTCACGAGACTCTATGCCTCTTGCTAATGGAAGATGTAGTGTGACCATAGCCATGCACGTGAAGAACGGAGACGGATGTAGGAAGAATTATTTGACGCGGAAATGTTTAAAACTGTAAATGGGTGATGCGTGTTCGGTGTAATTAACTCATTCAGCCCGACGGCCGTATTTCCCAAATTTTGGAGGCGTCATCTAACGACTATGCACCAGTTGCAAGAATGGGTCGACCATGATAATTTAAGGGCAATGCCAGATTAGCTTGGCGCCAATCTGGCACTGCCCTTGAATTATCATGGTCGACCCATCTCCTGCTGTAGGGCGTCAGGGCTGAATGAGTTAAAAGCTATGGCTTCAGACGTGATGAGAGTTTTCCGGACCTGTACGTACTCAGCTATACAATTTCATTATCCAACTTCAGCCGCAGGTCTAATCATTGTATCATTTTGCAGCTTCTGAGCTGCCGCAAGTCTAAAAGCTGTAAATTTCACACCGTGAGGACGAGATATGTAAATGCGAAATAAAAAGCGAGAGATATCTAGGAAAACTAGGGGGGGGGGGGGGGTACTACTGTAAAACATTTGTGGCATTAGATGTCAAACAAATCCTGCAGAATATGCATAACAAGTCAAGTTAAAAACAAAAAAAAATCCCACATAAGGACAATTCAAATAATAATAAAATATGTCTCAGGTGTTTGCAGGGGGAGTGGGGGGGGGGTGGTGTTACTATTATTTTTGCGACACTTATACAGAAACCGGGGCCCCTGTAGCCCTCACGAGGGTAAGGTGATTTGACGTTCCCACCTCTGGGAGGACTGCGGGTGCAAATTGGATGATTTCGATACATCATGTGCGATATTCAGAACAACAACCAAAAAAAGGCGACCGCCAGTCGCATAAAATGCACGAAACTGACACACAAAGTCGTAAAAAAGCACGATTTGGAAAAGCATTATTCCCATATAAATAAATGATGATTGGAATTTTAGCGGATAGGCGATTCATCTTCCGATTACCAAACAACATTTTGTTGCATTTCCTTACAAACATGAATAGCTACAGAGAAAATCGGTTGTTGGTGGATTTTTTTTTTTAAAACTTGTGTTCTGGTCTGTGATTTTGGATCTTACGGCTTCCAGTCGTGAGGTCCAAAATCACAGACCAGCACGCCTCCCCCCCCCCCCCCCCCCCCCCCCCCCCTGTTTTTAAAAGTTAGTTTTTCTGGTCGAACAATGAATAGGGATGAAGGGGAGAGCAAAGCCAAAGATTTTTTTAACCTCGTGTCAATGGGGCCGTTGCAGGCGACTTGACGAAATTGGAGAAATATTTATGAATACAGGATTTCCAGAAAGACCAGCACAGGACACGTCTATTCCATTCCGAGCGGCCTTGCCTATTTGGTGGCTCGACAGTGGCGGTTCCGGGGTAGTGCCTGATTAGCTTAGAGACTAGGAATTAACTCAAGTGTAGTCATCAAGAGGTAATCCGGCACTACCCAGGATTTTTCGCAATGTACAGTTTCTTCGTGACAGTCCCCCCCCCCCCCCCTTTCCACGTCAACTTATACTCGACGCGATTCATGTCCTTTAAAAGTTCCTGGCAGATCAAAGCTCCACAGGGTGAGTGCGCCTGAAGTGTTCAGCGTTCAGGTCGTATTCCATATGTAACTACTGTTTCTGTCCCCCAATAGCCACCGGTTAGAGGCGTCTATTACCACTGTGGGCGCAGTTAGACGTTAAAGCCCGAACTAACCAAAAATAATAAGAACAATGGCCATCTGAAATGCATCGCTTGGCTAAAGAAGTGAAAGTGCAATGTAGGGGATTACACTGCCGCCCATAAAGTTAGGGCCCCGGGCCCCTTGTTTGGCGTTAGCAATCTCCAGTTGGCGTTCGCTATCGCACCATCCCGCCACCTCTTAATGGAAGCAGTCACAACGGACGAAAACACTTGTGGGACGTGCCCAGCGCAGGGTAAAAAGCACTGTGGACTGTATCAGTGTTTTATGTCAACGTCGATGCCTTGGATACCCTCCCTTTTCAAGTCCAGGACCAAAAGATTGTGTGGCCGGTCTGTGATTTTGGACCTGACGGCTTTCAGCCGTCAGGTCCTAAATCACAGACCAGCACACATTTTGTCTCAAATTCTTAGGGTCGTCTGCTTCGACACTACATGTACTTGAAAGTCGCATTGAGATTTGTCGAGGGAGAGTCCTGGTTGTATCCGATTTGGTTGACATTGGCCAGGCGGGAAGCCCATCAGGCACTGGTTTTGAGCTGCCAGTGCCAGGTGAAAAAGTCTCACTTGTCGATCCAGTTCCTACATTTTGACGTTGCTAGAGAGAGAGAGAGAGAGCCGGGGATATAGAGAGATGAGGCGAGGATCGCATCGGGACAGGGGGTAGCAAAGGGGAGAGAAGTCGGAGAAAGGGGTGAATACCCCCCTAGGGTGTGAGTCATCATTCAAGGGTGCTAGCGCAAGACCCACAAGTGGAACTCGATATATTGATCACGCAAACAAATCACAGATGAGCGCAGACAAATCGTCTTTGCCGGCTCCACGACTTCCAAAACCTCATCGACTCTCTTCGTCTGATCAGCAGGGATGGGAGGAGATTGCAGCAGGGTGCTGTCGGCAAGAATCGTGGATTCTCATAAGCCCCTGCGGTCGCAGGAGCTCATGAGAATCCACGCCTCTTGCAGACGGGGGAAAATGGTGAAGGCACTGCACTGAGGACTCCAGCAATCTGCCTGGACTGTCACTGTTGCTTCACTTGTATGCAAGAGCCCATGGAATAAGAGTAAGTTAGCTCGTTACATCCTGAGGAGGAAATTATCAAGTTTTTGTTAGATAGGTTCTGAGGTCTAGGTCACAGTTCTGGAGACAGAGCGACCATGATAGTTAAAGGGTTTTGTCGGAATAGCTTGGCGCCCATAGGCACCAAACTGTTCTGACGCCACCCTTGATCTATCATGGTTGATCCACGTCCTGTTGTAGGATGTCGTGACTTGATGGGTTAGAGACTTAAGTCACTTTTTGTAGGACTCTTGCAACAGAGGCATAGTTGCAGGCGTTGCTGATACTCGCTGATTAACGAATTTTGTAGTTTGAGCAGAGCAACGTCTAAGTTCTATCATAGCCAGTTGAATGTGCGCTATGCTTGTTCAGCAAAGTTACACTAATGCATCTAAGACCCAAATCAACAAATTAACAATTAGGGCTAACACATATTTCTTAGAGGAGCTGTTGGAAGAAAATGCAACTTTCAGGCCGCATTTTGTCAACTTGAATCTTGGTGTTCTATCGCTGAACAAAACGTGTATTCAAAATCCGTGGCTGGTGAACTCCAGTCTCCTTTCTTGTTGGTCATCATGAGAGTCTGCAGGGATTAAGAGTTCAAGAATGTTTGTGCTTCTTGTCAATGGTATGCATTTGTCCTTTAATTAAGCTACACCAAAAGTAAAAACGAACGCAATATGTTGCTGTTACTGGTGGCGACGTTGTGCAGCACTCCGTGGCACCAGCTTTTGATGCGGGGTGCCGTGAGTTAATAGTACACATACCAAAGAAAATTGCTGGACAACGCTGGACAAACATTAAAACAAACATACTTTCCTTAGGTGTATGTGTACCATATCTACCTGCCCTGTCCTGATATATTTGGTCTGTGAGTGTACACTTCAGTGCCTGTGACAGTTTGGTACTCTTTGCGGTATCCGCTCTGGGTTGCATGGCTTTAAACGGGCCCGCTGCATTAGGCGCATTGTCTAGAGAGGGACAGAGCGCGGTGTAGTTTATGAATATTGGCGGCTTATTCTGGCTGATGGGCTGTCGGCAGTGGCGACTCGTCGGGCTTGCCCTGAATATGAAGGAGGCTGTCAAGCCCTGCGTCCAGCCCCTGCAGGCCTAGATTCTGATGAGCCTCTTCAAGCCGCATGGATTTTCATGAGCCAACCTTTGCCACGTACAAAAATCTTCAGGGTTCATGAGCCTCGACAGATATCTGCGAGAGGCATAGATTCTCATGAGCCCATGCGGATGCAGGGGCTCATGAGGATCTATGCTTCTCGCGCGACTGGTCGAGATCAGCGCCGTTCACAACTTAGAGGTCACATCTTCGTGGACTCATGAGAATCTTTACCTGATTGAACCGGCGCTATTTAGATCCTCATATTGAGGCGGTCATCCAGGTTTAAGTCCTACTGCGTTAAGATGGACAGTTTTTTGCTGGTGGTGATGATAACGATCAAGTAGTGGCGGTGGTAGAAGGAATGAGGGGAGCGGGGTGGGGGGGGGGGGGAGGCTGTGATGAAGTAGTGGTTGTCATTGCCACTGGATCTTATTTTTCCTAAAAGAGGTTTCTGTCTAGTTTATTAGCAAAGTTGTACGGCTTTCGGCAATAGAACGGCGTCGAGGTCCTAACCCTTTAGCTGTCGATGGCGCTTTTCGTCGCGATGATTCCTGCCGGAATCATCGCCACAAAAAGCGCTGTCTACAGTCAAAGGGTTCAGAATGAAATGAGTACAGGCGCATTTTGTTTGTTTCGTTGTTTGGTTGGGTTTTTTTTTTTTTTTTCTTTGTGACCAGCCAGTTTGATAATTTGATTGAGGCCATACTTGTAATTTGGTATTGGATGTTGAGAAATACAGTGTATTTAACTTAACTCATTCTACCCCATCACCGAAATCCCCAAATTTTGCCGTTGTCCTCTGAAGACTGCATTGCAGTGCAGGACACAGATCGACCATGATAGTTCAAGGGTGATGCCAGAATAGCTTGGCGCCCATAGGCGCCAAGCTATTCTGGCATCACCCTTGAACAAGCATGGTCGATCCTTATCTTGCTGTGGTGTGTCTGGGGTAGAATGAGTTAAATAACTTAATGTTCCTATTTGTGTGATTCTGTAACTTTCCAAACATTTTTTTTTTTTTTTACTATCATTCGTGGTATATGTTGTGATACTGTGTTTGTTTGTTCTTTTTTTACGCTCGTCAGGCGAAAACAAATACCCTTTTTATGGACAATACATTTCTTGAATTAGTTTGGGGTTTTACGTCCACGGCACCGGAGTGAAAATGGACGACTCTGACCGGTGGGTTATACGGAACAAGGACAGCTATTGCCTGAGGACTACGACCTGAACACTGATCAATTCAGTCGCACTGCAACTGTGCCACTTTGATTTACCAGGACCATGTAGTGGACATACTATGTAGAAAATAAACCCTGTCTGGATTGTCATAATTTGAGAAGTCATGCTTACATCCTTTTCTTGTAAACAGAAATAGAGGCGTGTCTGCCTATACGCTGTTTTGTATAACTGTCTGCTTTTGTGTAATTGTCTACTTGGCTTATTTCCGTGCCAAGCAAAGAGGATAACGTCGAATTTTGTCAAATAATTCATGTGTGTTGGTTTGTGATTTTGAACCGTATGGCCTAAAGCCAAAAACCCAGATCACGGACCAGCGACAGATTATACAGCAGTGCAGCTTCCCATCCTGTTTTTTTTTTTAGGGAGATATAAGTCTGGAGCGCGTGCTTTTGTACTGTTCGCTAACGTGATTTGAGACGGTCTGTGAGCAGAGCAAATAGCACGTTCTCGTCTGGCAGCATGTTGAAACCCTTTGGCTGTCGGTAGCGCTTTTTTGTCGCGATGATTCCGGCAGGACAGAAAGCCGCGCTACCGACAGCCAAAGGGTTAAACACTCGAGACGAGCCTCTTGTCGACAAAACGTTTGTATCTTTTTATTTCTTTCACGGCTAGAGCTCGTTTTCATTGAATTAAAAACAAAGATTTCAGCCTGCTTGAACATCGTACAGCATGCTAAAACACAGTACTGGCCGCGCGCTTTTAATGCATATTTCGTAAAACTATGCAATTTTATGCAACTTTTTGGGTCAAATGCACTGAAAATACTATTTCATGATCGCAGGGACTAAGTATCCGGGTTTTTTTTTCTTCAGGTGTGTGCAAACCAGGAAGCGGAAATAAAATCGAATCGATACGCATGCGCATATGAAACTATACAACTCGAAGCGTGATTCTGATATAAGTTCTCCCCCGTGTCCGTTGGATTATTCAAATTGCATTCATCAAGCGTGAGCCACTATTGCCATATGAACTTCTATTGAATAGCAGTAGATCATATGTGTTATCCATCATCATTCAGTGACTGTCAGTAAGTATTTCATTTCCGTTTTCAGCGCAGACGCTCACAGATTAGGTTATCAAAGTACCATTAGACAAGATCTCTCTCTCTCTCTCTCTCTCTCTCTCTCTCTCTCTCTCTCTCTCTCTCTCTCTCTCTCTCTCTCTCTCTCTCTCTCTCTCTCTCTCTCTCTCTCTCTCTCTCTCTCTCAGTTTCCGGCTGACAGATCCATAGATACAGTCATGTCCTGCGATTTTCAAGAGATCGAAGACTAATAGGCTTAGGGTTGAAATGGTGGCAAGGGTCACTCAAAAGGAACTGATGAATCATACCATCTTCACCGGCGCGGGCCAGGCCGGGACCCCTTACATTTTCCAAATCACAGGCTAGGTAGGTCTTCAAGCATACCCTCCCGCGAGTAAGAGCAGGGACTTATGAGAATGTATACCTCTTGTCCGTCCCATTTACTTCATCTCTGCTTCTCAGTCGTTGAGGAGGCTCGATTCTTGTAAAGAAATTTTCATCGAAGTCTAGATCTCATCGCTTCAGTGTGATGTATTACTTCGGCATGACCAAAAGATATGTGAGTAAATTTCGCCGGCGATTCTTACCAGCAATATCAAGGGATCCTCAGGAGCCCCTGCAGATGTTGGGGCTCTTGAGAATCCGTGCCTTCAGCTTTGTCGACGGAGAGACTGGCTGATCGGTTACGAAGATTGTAATCGGTAGGATGATTCATACACGGAATTAAAACGCAAGTCGATCAACAGTTGCCTTCTCGTTTGGCGCCCTTTCCTGTGTCAGAGAACTGACTGAGACCCCAAGTTTGTCTCTGCCTTGGCAGCATAGATGTAAGTAAATATCACCGATCCCTGTTCGCAAGAGGCATTGATTCTCATGAGCCCCTGCGGACGCAGGAGCTCATGAGAATCTATGCCTCTTGCAAACGGACACACAAAAAATATTCCTGAGCGGTTGCTTTTTCTGAATGTTTGAAAAGAAGAGGCGATTACGTTAGACACGGATAAATTGGCTGTAGGCGGACGGGGAGGGACGAGAAGTCAATGAGGGTTACGAGGTGGGTCACGGCACCCGTGAGCCACGGGTAAACCCGCGCCCTTGACGCTGATGCTAATTATCGTGAATATGGACGACGCGTTCTTCAGCGCCGGGTTTGGCCCCTCGCCCGTGGATTGAATAACGAATGTAAATGTAAAGTCCGGGTGTAGGTTTAGAGAGAAAGTGATGGACCTCATACAGCCACGTTTGTCTCCAGGCGGCACAGTCTCGTGAGCTGCGATGAGTTAGTTACAGTAAACTTTAAATATAACAAGCCGCCACCCAATCGGCCGCAAAAAGCTATCGGGCCGATGTCGGCTACCGTTGGGCCGCGCACGGCCGTGCGCGGGCCAACGGTGGCCGACGTCGACCCGATAGCCTTTTGCGAATTGGGCTGGGGACCTACATATTTCTTGCTGTATTATCTGAAGTGTGTTATAAGCTAAATAGTTTACACCGAAAGAGTGCTGCTGTCCTGGATCAACAAATGTGCTGTGTTATTGCACCTGAATGTGTGTGCGAACATGAATCGTTTCATCATTTCTGTCGGCGTGATCATCTCCTCTGCAAAGCAGTGTCCTTCATGAGAGTAAAAATGGGGGGTTCGCTATAGGACTAGCCGCTGGGAAGGAAAAGGATATGGAAGGGAGGGAGACCTCTAGTCCCGGACCGAGATGGGGATCAAGTGTGTTCCCTTCCGTATCGACCGCCCGCCACCGGGGCCTTAGCCTTTTGCTGGGACACCAGTTGCAAGGATGAGCTGAGGTTGTTTTGGTGGGTTTTTTTTCTTGCCCTTAACCCTTCTCTCCCTCCCTCCCACCCACCCACCCCCCCCCACACACACACACACACACCCAACCCCCCAACCCCGCGCCTCCCCCTAAATCCCATAGGACACTGGAGAGCCGCACCATTTGCGCATTGGTCGTCTGGTTTATTAGTTCGATCTTGCAAGAAAACAGGCCAGGACAAACTTAACTTTCAATGGAGTCTGGACCAGTTTCATGAGTGAGATTAAATCCTTCGCAAACCACTAAGCAAGATGCTCCGCTATAGCGGATCACCTTGCTTGGTGGCTTGGGCAGGATTTGAGCTCATTCGTGCAGCTGACCCCAGAATTTTAAGAGTTGTCCAGCCGCCGAAAAGTACAATGATCAACGAACCTTTCTTTTCCAACGGTACAAATTATTGGTCAGTTATAGGTCCAGTTTTTAAACTTGCCGTTGCTATTCTTTCGATATAAATGACAAATATACATGTACACAAACAAACAATCACCACTTCGTGTGGTATTTTCCGGATCAGCAACAGCCTGCCCGAACCACAAAACGCTGTGTGCTCGTCTGTGCTTTAGACCTTTTCCGAAATCAAAGTCAGGCACGCATGCACACACTTGGACCTCAAAAACGGGCGAAGTTTCGAGACGAAACGTTGACGTTCTTTGCCCAGCTATCGATTACAGAATGGCGACTGAAGAACCTTCACGTTTGAAATGTAAGGAGCGTGTGTGCTACAGTGGTCTGTTATTTTGGACCTTGTGGCTACGAACCGCGAGTTCCAAAGTCACGGACACTACACACATACTCCGACACATTAATGGCCGGCGATTTGGACCTTAGAATGGAAAAGTAGTGTCCCAAATCACAGACCAGCACGTACTCACTCTGAAGCAACGCGGAAGTGGCGGAGTATGGAATTTATGGCGGACAATGTCTATGCATTTGCGAAATGACTGCAGGAGAAAAAAAAAACTGGAGAAACAGTTATCCCCGTGCGGCGGAGCAGCGTAACCAGAAGAAATGGTCCTCTGAAACAGCCACCATTTGCCGCGTATATTTAACCCCTTCAGTGCCAAGATAAAATCACAAACACCGCCTAAATGCAAGAGGCACCTGCGGGGGCTCATGAGTTTCTATGCATCTTGCCGGTCCTCTGTTGTATCTGTTTCTTGGATGAGTGGAGTTCCTCCGCGTTTAATTCGCTGTTCGTGGCCACTGGCGGTGAAGGGGTTAAGCAATGAATCACGCCCAAAATGGAAGATAACCATTCATTCCATCGCCTCTCGGTTTAGGGCCCCCGCATCGGTTTTCGTGATGCTAGTGAACCTCTAGAAGTCTATCAGCCTTGGCTGTTGTTGGCTGAGCACAAAATGTATGACCTCTTCCTCTAGGGAGTAAAAGACAGATGTAAAATATCGTGATGTTTGAAGGCAGAAGTCCTAAATCTTCAGACTGTTGGGGCTTAGGAGGATTTTTGCCACTCGCGACTGGATTGTGTTCTCGGATATTCAGTCCGGAGGTCCCTGTTGCCGGTAGCCCACTGTATCAATAATCCCACAGAGCCAAGGTTAATGTTTCAATGATCTCGTCGGTCAGAGACGAGAAAAGTCCTTACAACTGGCAAGAGGCGTAGATTTTCATGAGCCCCTGCTACTGCATGGGCTCATGAGAATCTGTGCCTTTAGCAGATAGAAGGGTCAGGATGAGGAGGGTCAGGCAATTTCCGAGTTGGCCGACGGGATCTTGGCCGTTAGAAAAGTTAGAAGTGAGTAAAATAAACCAAGTCGTGATATAGGCTGTTCGACATCGGAGCGCACACCGTTTTCCGCAAATATCTCCGCAAAGAGCCACTTTTCTATACCAATCTTAGAACAAATGTCATTCAGTGACAGTTGACCTAATACGACTGACTTTTAAGAGACTCGAACAGTGTGTCCGTTTTGCTTTAAAGTAGTACATAAAATGACTGATTTTACATGCCTAAATGTGTCCCAGATATATTAAGCCCAGTATAAGCATGATCCATTTTCACTTGAATTTGGTCAAGTTTTCAAACCTGAAACAGCGCAGACATACATGCAGTCTGCATGCTTGACCTCGATATTGAAATTTTGCCGGGGCTCTATTTACGGTATTGAAAATGGCTTGTTCTTGTCTTTTCACCCAAATGTTACGACTGTACAGCAAAATCGACAAATCATTGGAGTTCAGTACAAATATTCCATGTATTATTAGGTCAGTTGGCACTAACTGATGCTAATTTTGTTCTTAAAGTGGTGCAGAAAAGTGTTTCTTTGCTTAGATAGATGTCAAACGGCCTACACCTTCGTAGCACGATCTAAGCTTTTCAGAGTGAGGAACATAAATGTATAATAAACTTTAGCAAAGTACACAAATGCGAAGGCGGCTGCATGCCGTAGGTGCTCATGACGGTGTGTGCCTTTCACAATTGGGTACGTTCGCGGATAATCAACCTGACTCGTGCTGTGAATGGACGCGGCACAAGGGCTAGGACACACGAGCACAGTATCAATTTTAGCAGTGCTACTTCAGTGCTGATGGGATTACAGAATACTTGTACATGTATTACGGAAGGATAGAGTCTAGGTTCAGGCTGTACACGATGCGTGGGATAAAATGAGAGAAAAAGAGTCATCAGAAATTTTAAACAACCTGAATTTAAATTCAGTACTTCCGATTTACCGAACTAGTTAACTCATTCGAGACGTGCCGCCTCCGGATACGCGGCGTATGCCGCGTATCCGGAGGCGGCACGTCTCGAATGAGTTGACTGTGCACTGTCTTTTGCCCATTGCAGTTTCTTCGCATGGCCAATGTTAATTTCAGTCTTTGTTTTCTCAATAAGAAATAAAAGTTTGTATACTGACGAGCGAAGGTATGCGACACTTTTGGAATCATTAAAAAGAACAGAGGTTCCGATGATTCTCGAAATGTCGGATTTCTTTTGTTCGTCAGTATGTATAACCTAACGTTGTTTTGTGTGCTGGTCTGTTATTGCGGACCTTAAGACGCCAAGCCGCAATGGCCATAGTCACAAACTAGCAAAACAGCGAAGAGTTATGCGTCGGCCTTTTGAAAAAAAAAGAGAGTTTGGTGTTTGTACATTGCGTCTCAGAGTGCTGACAAAAATTGTCCCGGACTTGGTATGGCATCTGAGTGTGTGCACGCGCTTTCTCAGAAGAGCCGTTGCTACAATATTGATGCAAACACTCCAGAGGAGAGCAACAATTTTAAAGCCTGCAGCGGAGTAGACCCATCCACAAGAGGCATAGATCATCATGAGCCCCCACACGATGAGGGGACTCGTGAAGATCTGTGCCTCTTTATGGTCGCATTTATGTTCGTATAGGTAAAGGCAGTGGTCACGATTTCTGTTTCTGAAATCTTCGTGAATTCAAAGCGTCACAGCCGTCCAAGGAACATGGAGACAAGGTAATGTCAACAAGAGACATAGATCCTCATGAGCCCCCGCAACTGCGGGGGCTCATGAGGATCGATGTCTCTTGCTGTTGAAACGTGTAGTTTGGTTTTTTTTCTCGGCAGTGAAGGGGTTTAAATAGATCTGTTACCGACTAGACAGTCTTACGAACTCACAAGCCCCCATATAGACAGCTCTTCTACACGTATTCCGATCTAACTTATTCTACCCCAACACCGAAATCCTTACATTTTGCCGTTGTCGTCTGAGGACTGCATTGCAGTGCACGACACAGATCGACCATGATAGTTCAAGGGTGATGCCAGAATAGCTTGGCGCCCATAGGCGCCAAGCTATTCTGGCATCATCCTTGGAACTATCATGGTCGATCCTTATCTTCCTGTGGTGTGTCTGGGGTAGAAAGAGTTAAAATAGGCTCAGACACTGTAGCCATCGGCCGCTGATGCCTTTGAAGACGTTCTTTGAGTCACCAATAACATTATGGATCGAGTTCGCCTTAAAATATCTTCCTAGTGTGCTAGATCTCAACGTCTACCTTTCTTCACACGCAGCGCAGGCACGTTGTGAGAAAGTTTTTGTTACTGTCGGGACGTTAAGCAATGTGGTAATATGACCGTCTTGTACTTTATCTGTATATTTTTCTGTGGGCTGGCGGTCTGGTTCCTGATAAAAATGGGCAATGGACCAAGCCCTTTGTCGGTCCAGTGATGAGTAATTCCCTTTGATACGCGTACTCTTTCTATCAGCGCCGGGTTTAATTATTTGGTTTGTGAGGATGTATACCCAACCAGCCATTTCAGCATCAGCCAGTTAATAGTCCATCGTCCAGTTACTTCTGTCTGCAATAAATATAGATTCACATGAGCGCCTGCGCTCATGAGAATCTATGCTTCTGGCGAGAAGGAAGAGCCTGGAATAAGGGACTGATCAAGCAGAAAGCTTTTTTTTTCAGAGTTTGTGCGATATTTTGCCCTCCACGTGAAAAGGCAACATGTGTAGTATAAAAAAAAAATTAAAAAAGAAGATGGAACAAAGGCTTTGGGACATTATTGACCTAACGGCTAAACTGGTTCAGGGCTTTACCCGGAGGAACGAGGGAACGCCGGCAAACAGGTAATTTAGCCCATCGGGACCGGGAGGACGTGTAATCAAACTTTGTCTATGTGCCCATCGGCCCTCAGGGGGATTGAGGAAGCAAGCTGAAGTCTGAAACTCCTCATGCCCTCAGTCGATCACTTTCGTCTGTAGTAAGCACAGGTTGCCAATGAGCGATTTTCCATCTGCAAGAGGCATAGATTTTCATGAGCCCCTGCTTCGCAGAGAATCTATGCCTCTTGCATGTTTGGTAGGGGCGCCTGGAACCAGGATACAAGTCATCAGATTTTTTTGCCGAGAATAGATGGAAGTTTTTTCAGAACTTCTCGAGTATGTTAGGACTCATGAGGATCTGTGCTCTTTGCAGTTTTATTTTTAACTATGCGATATCACGAAGAACGTTTCTTACCCTATAATGAACACAGATGTAGATTAACTGATTCTATGCTCTTCATAGTTTTATGTTTAACTACACGATAACACGAAGCACGACCCCTACCATATAATGAACACAGATGTAGATTAACTGATTCTTTTCAGCAAGAGACAGGGACCGTACCCGAGCTGTTCAATGTACCAGGGACCCGTACTCACTGCTTTTAAAAGAGGTTATGGGTTTAACAAAACTACTTCCTCTGAGAAGATCTGATGTACATGAATTTTTTCCTACTAGCAAGAAGTGTAGCACTTCATAAACCTGTATAGTCGCTCATTTGGCTCTGTGTCCACAAGGTTCACAGTTTCACTAGAAAACACGAAAAGAGCATAACATTAGGCAAAGCCATGGATCCTCACTGACCCCGCAGCCTTCACGGGCTCATGAGCATTTATGCCCTGTGCTTCGTTTGTCACGAGGATCTTTTGCCTCCTGCAGCTGGAAGAGAAATGGCGTTTGACTGTTGGAGGAAAAAAAAGAAGGAGCAAGAAACTTGCATTTCTATCGTCCCAGCGCCCGTCCCATTCAATATGTAGAGGTCCGCTTTATGGTTACGTTGAGACGATTCTTGTTGAACTGTGGTAGGAATAGGGATCTCTTTTCTATCGATCTGGTCTGGAGACGTCTTGTGCGTGTGCAGGGCTGTGATTTTGGACCTTACTGCTGAAGCCGTAAGGTTCAAAATCATACCCCATCACATGTATCCGTGTCGTCTTAGTGCAGAATAGTCTGGTTTAGTGTGTAAGTAGTCCGGTATATCCTTCTTCAAATTCCTTATGTTTTTTTCGTAGTCTGTACCAACTTCTAAGCGTGTACGTGTGCAGCGTTTTGTCTTGAATGGGCTCAAACTGGTTGTCTCCCTCGATTGTTGCTGGAACGAAACGAGGGAGACAGCCAGTTTGGAACGGAATTGGGTTCAGGTCTAACCATGTTAAACTTTGCAGTGAAACTACTTGTATTGTGTATACTATTTTCCATTATTAGCCTTTTGACTGTTGGTAGCGGGGGGGGGGGGGGGGGGGGGGTGTTTCTCGATGAATCCTGCGGGAATCATCGCGACAAAAGCCGCCACCGACAGCCAAAGAGTTAAAAGTGATTGCCACCCACCAACACACACGCACGCAAACACGCGCGCTTAAAGTCCGCAATTTTAAATTACCAACCAGCACCAGCTTGCATTTACTGTCATTGCGAGTGACAGCGCTCTCTTTGGCGTCCTTGTCATTCAGGAAAGATGTTGACCTTCGTGTGCGAAAGCTGGACACGACAAAATCCGATTATTTCTTTTGACTGCCGGCGTCAACTGACGGAGATAGATTGACGTTACTAGCTAAAAGGGTAGTGCTTGATTAGAGTTTGAAAGGCACATTGTCGCCAAGCCTAGTGGTTAATTAACCCTTTGGCTGTAGGTAGCGGTTTTTTTTTTTTTTGTCGAGGTAATTCCTGCAGGAATCACCTCGACAAAAAGCGCTACGAAAGGTTGGGAATCTCAGGATGATCAGGCGATACTGCTCTAATGGTCGAAGAGGCTGTTACTTGTATGAAGCTCTTGGGAGACGACTGTAAAAATGTTAGTCATGATTGGCCCTGGAAGTGAAAAGTTGACGGACGTATCTGCATTTGTCCCATCTCTGCAGCATGACGACTGAAGTCGGGCCATTAATTCGTTATCTCGCATACGGACATAGACGTGCCGCAGAAGACGCGGCTTGTCTGCAACGCTAACTTTATTCACTGCATATCCGTATTTGGCCAATTTTAGAGCGAATTGACACATACTAGACAAATCAGCGACAAGTCTCTCAATGGGCGTTCAGCACATTCGTGCGCGGACCCACTGCGGCCGATTTCGGCCCGATGGCCTTTGCGTACTGGGACAGCGTGACGAGACGGGTACAGATTCAAGCAACACTCGTGATAGAGTCTACGTTGAAGTTTAAAAATGCATGTATCACAGTATGAATAATCTGAGTTCAAATGTATTAATATAAAAACAGCTACACTCGGCAGCAGGCTGCTGTCGCATGATAATCAACCTCGTTTAAGTATACCTCTCAGCCACCAAGGAACATGAATATCTCGACTGGTCCTACACATTGGCCTAGGGGTCATACAGGTCCATCTTTTCTTCTCACGCTGAGGAAATCGTCTGGATTTCAGCACGTGACTTTGGATGATCTCCGGATGGTCGGGCGCCGGGTTGTCTGACTTTCAGTGCGTCTTCCCGATGGTGTCCTCGCTTCCTCGCATGCAAGGATGTCAGTGCGTATTTTACTTGTCACGGGAAGAAATCTCAAAAACTTACTTCTCTGATAGAGATGGGGCTCGTCCCTATTCAAGAAGTATAGATTCTCCTGAGTCGCTCTAGCTTTCACTTTGGCTTGTCTCAGGATCGTTTGGGGACGGGATGTCTGATTTCCAGCACGTCTTCTCGATGGTGTCCTAGTATGAAGGACTTTTACTGCCGAGAACAAAAATTAACACAAGCCAACTTCAAGAGACATAGATCATCATGAGCCCCCGCATATGAGGGGCTCATGAGGATCTATGCCCACTGCTGACCCCATGTTTCTTTTACGGTTGGGGCTATTTTGGTGTTAAACTGACAAAGATTTCAGAAACACAGTCTGCATCTATTGGCAGTGAAGGAGGTGGTGGTGGCATCACGTCTTTTGGTTGTCACAGGCATAAACCCCCGAGAACCTCTAAGTCAGCGGAGCACTCTCTGTACCAACAAGAGGCATAGATTCTCATGAGACTCGGTGGCTACAGTTGTGCACAAGAATGTATTCCTCTTGAAGGACTGAGTAAGTGACTCGCCACCTCGTGGGGCAGCTCCCACTCAATGACTCCGCGAGTAGCAAAAGGTCGAAGTCGTAAGTAGGGGGAAGAGTAGGAGGGGTCATCAGAAGGCCATACTGCACACCACCGAAGTGACGGCAGCAGTGTGGAGTTTCCTCCGGAGGGAGTCTGACATGTAGCTGCAGGGGCGGGTGTCTGTCTAGCGCAACTGGCGGGCCTGGGTGTGTACACTGGGGTTGATAATGCGAGCGGCGTGTGAGGATGACCTGTAAAAAGACTATGCACACTTCAAATAGCTGCAGAAGCAAAAACAATAAGAACAAGATGTATTCCTGAGGATGAAAGGGGCCGCATAAATGACTTCCAGACTCTCAGCCAAACAATTCTAAGCCATAGATTTGTGTGTAGGTGGAAAAAATCAAACTATAATTATGTGAAAATAACTCGCACAGCTAATGTCGCGACTCCTACATTCTTGTGCATTTTTTTATTTTATTTTATTTTTTTGTGCATTGTTCATCACAGTTGCTATCAATAGTATCGAATTAATTAATTTGCATTTCTGTACTCAATTTAGTCTGAATTTTCTTTTATCCAACTTGCTTCTCAGCGTCTGCTACAGATATCGACCAAGAAGGAGGAGGATTTCAATCACATTTTTTTGTCTGAGAGAAATTTTTCACAGCCCTCCAACGGATTATTAAGTCGTCAACAAAGTGTTTTGTGGACCAGAGCCCCGTACCCCTCCAGATCCGTCTGCAAGGGGCATAGATTCTCATGAGCTCCTGCATCCGCAGGGTCTCTTGAGAATCTATACCTCCTGTCTGCGTGCAGTTGCCTTATTTTCCCTCCAAGAAGAAAGGATTCTCCAGGGCTGGCGTCCTAATCTGGGGCTGGGGCAGGGATGCTTTGAACACCTCTCTGTCTCTCTCTCTCCCTGTGTGGGGCTTGGAGCGTGAAATTGGTTTGATCCAGAGATTCTCCAGGAAAGGATTATAAAGCCAGGCAAAAACTGAGACAGCTCCCTCACGCTACGTTGCGTGCTTTTGCCAGGAAATTAAAAGCAAAAATAGTTTATCGATGTAGGGTCGCGGGGGCACGTCGGAGGAACATCGTCGGAGTGGAATACCTCTTGCACCTCCTCAGTTTGAGAGAGACAAAATGGTCAGTCTTTGCCAGCAAAAAGTGCAGATTTGTGTATGCTTTTGCGGGCTCCAGAAGCTCTTGAAGATCTACGTTTATTCCAGACTGAAGGAGCTTGTTGACGGACTGATCTTTCTCTGCGAAATGTGTCTGCGAGTGTCACAGATCCCTATGAGCTGAAGGAGCTAATGATGATTATGTTTCAGTTTATTGGGAAAGATAGGTTCCATTACAAATTGGTTTCTCCAACTGAGGACGTGTTTGCAGTTGACGCCTTCAGGAGAAACGAAACAAGAAACGAAGGCCAACGGAACAAGTCAAGACCTTTCGCAAGAGGCGTAGATTTTCATGAGCCGGGGCTCATGCAAATCTATGCCTCTTGCAGATGGATATAGCTCCATTTATACTCATTTTCCTTAGAGGCAACCGTCGGAAGTTGGAGGTGTTGTCTTTCAGAGGAACACGGAGTCGGTATTGGCTATGGTGACCTCGTGACTCTGCCAGGATCTGTTGCGTTTCCGCTTCTGACAGGTTTAGTAAGACCTCATCACCCTGTCTGTAGGTCTCCACAGGCGGATGTTGAGGGGCGGCGGGGCGGTCAAAGGGAGCCTGCATTTTATGCCTTTTGAGCGAGCGCTGTGGCCGATCTCGTGCGTGTCTTGTCCCGCGCGGCTTGTCGCACACGCGGCTGATTGTCATGTGTACAAACTTGCCCAGTGTGCAAAAGGTCACATGCCGAAGTCGGTCTGATGGCCTGTTGCGCGCTGGATGACCGATTTATGGTGTCCTGTGATATCTCAACTTTTGCTTTGACATTTTTGCCAACCCGCCTAAACATAAAATTACGTCAGACTAAATGAGTGACTCCAATCACAAAATAAGAGTCGCCGCGTCACTGTAACCGGTATGTGTGGTGCGTCACTGTTATCCGCATACGGTATGGCCTCGAGTAAAGAAGCCAGCATTGATGGGCGGTGTGAGTGGGAGAGATGGTTTACATTTCCGCAGCAGATGCCAAAGATTTTCAAGTTGCTTCGATCCTTGTTCCACCACCTCTCATTGGGAATTTATTTGGATCCGCCCGCGTGATGTCGTTTAGCATGTCTGACTGGCGAACCTGACAGATTCCCACCACCTTGACGGCGTATAAATCTTTGGCGTCTGGGGCGTTAAGGTTTTCACTTTGTCGCTCAGTTAACTTCTGAAGTTTGCAACTTTTTCTTGTCAGAATTGAAAGTCATGGGTCAGGCGATTTTCCGAGTCAAGCAGCCTATATTCTGTTCAAAGACTTTCTGGGGGTTGTTTTGTGTTCTTTTTTAGCTGAGAGGTTGTTGTTAAAACAGTCTGACAATTAAAAAAGTGATGACAATAAAATAAAAGGTAGTAACATAGACATTGTTCCCTGTTACTGTCATGCGCAATACGTGCGCTGGTTTTTATTTTGGACCTTTAGTTGTCAAGGCCCGGGGCTAGTTGCATGAGTGAGCTGAGTCCTGCGTCAGCCACTAAGCAAGGTGCTCCGCGATCCGCGGAGCACCTTGCTTAGTGGCTGGCGCAGGACTCAGCTCACTCATGCAACTGACTCCTGGATCACAAACCTACTTGCGAAGGCGACATTTCAGCCACCTTTGCACAAACTGTCCGAGTCGGCACATAACTATCCAAAATGTGATCAAGGTAACATTTTGCCTTACAAATACAAAAGTACATGTAATTATTTATTGACGCGCATTCAGTGACGGACTAATACGAATGATATTACGAAATTAGATTACCAGTTTACCAATTCGAGCCTTTCAAAACGGCACGATGAAAGAATCGAACTTGGTCAACTCATTAAGTTGAATTGCGGATGGCCGTTTTCAACACTTCCAGAGTGGAACTGCATCGATTGACACTGACAAGTTTGAAAATAGCAACAAAGGCCCCAGACATAATTTACTTCAAAGCTGAACAGAAAGGAAGATACATGCAGTATACAAAGGAAAGCCATGCAGAATTTATTTTGGAATCTGCTTGCGAAACAGTGTGTTGACACTGACGGCTTAGAATGCGCGTGATTGACAGCCCTGGCTAGCTTCCATTACCGCGCGCATAACGGAACATTGATCAGGAATCTAAAGTTGAATTTTTTAAAAGAAAGAATCGGAAAAAGTGTCGAAATTTCGTCGATAGCTCTTGCCACAGCGTCTGAGTTTGTGTGCTGGTCTTTGATTTTTTACCTTACGGCTTTTGGGCCGTAAGGTCCAAAAGTACAGACCAGCACACATGAAACACTTCTCTCTCTCTCTCTCTCTCTCTCTCTCTCTCTCTCTCTCTCTCTCTCTCTCTCTCTCTCTCTCTCTCTCTCTCTCTCTCTCTCGCATAGAGCGAGAGAGAGAGAGAGAGTGTGTGTATGTGTGTGTGTGTGTGACCATGTCTAGTTCTAGTGTTATATTTAAGTTAATTAAAATGTTAACGAAGACAGACATGAAAAGAGGCCTGCGTGCCTATTGTCTCCATCCTTAAAAAAAGAAAGTTTTAGTTAATCTCTCTCTCTCTCTCTCTCTCTCTCTCTCTCTCTCTCTCTCTCTCTCTCTCTCTCTCTCTCTCTCTCTCTCTCTCTCTCTCTCTCTCTCTCTCTCTCTCCGTCAATAATGTGATAAGAGAAGTAATTTTCAGGGTTTTGCGCCCGTCAGTTTTCTACAAATTGATGCCGCTCTGAACATAATGGTCTTGTCACTTTAGCTACGACGTGAAGTTTCATTCTTTGCACGCGTATGGTTCTGACGATTTTTCATCTCCAATTTGATCAGTGTCACTTTTTCCTCCTTGAATCCTCTCGTCCGGCCACCCCCCCCCCCCCCCTCCAAGATCTGCAAGATCCATAGTCTCATAAGCTCCAGCAGCCGCAGGGGTTCGTGAGAATATTTGCCTCTTGGTGGCGAAGGTCGCGTTTGTGCGGTCCTACCTCTAAAGTGACGAACATTTTGCACGCTCGGCAGTATTCTTTTGATCGAGATCTTTTTAACCGTTTGTCTGTCCGTAGCACTTTTTGTCGAGATGATTCCTGTCGGAATCATCTCGGCAACAAGTGCTACGGACAGCCAGACGGTTCGTTCACATCCCTAAAATAACACGTTTGATGGTCACTCGAGCTCTATATTTCTTCTAGTCGTATAATCCAAGTAACCAATATTTCACACGCTTTGCTGTCAACGTTTGGTACGCAAGTGTGTATAAATTTATATCTCGGCTCTGAGAACGTGAGAAAAGCCATTAAACCTGAGAGCGTCTACTCGAGGACTTAATTACTACTTCCCTGTCTCTTTGCTCACCCGTCCGTTCTAATCATTTTCTCTCCCCAATCCATTATTGCTTCTAAGATGAAACGAAGAGGAAAAAATAGTCGGCATTGTGCAATGGCTTTGACGCCAGCCGATTCATCGATAGGGGTTTGTCTTGTGAAGTCGCGCTTACGTCGGCTGCTGTCGGCCCGATGGGTTTTAGCTTACTGGGTACGAAATAATTTACTACGGCTGAAGATTATTCCATTTGGTCCCTTTTGATTTTGTCCCTTTTGAAATTGTCTTGTGTTCTCTGTGCATGGTGGGACTATCATTACAGTACAGTATTTTGTTTTACCCTGACGTCGTCACTCAGTCTGAGCGTAAATAGATGTAAATAGCGCGAGTTTCAGTCAACAAGAGGCATAGATTCTCATGAGCCCCTGCACTGCAGGAGCTTATGATAATCTGTGCCTCTTGCAGATGGGAAGGCATGGATGAAAGTGGATCTGTTACATCCCCCAGAGAAATAGCATCTACTAACGTCTGCGGAGTCCTTCTTTGTATTTCTCCCCCACCCGGGTCTGCCCTGGGGGACTTGGGTGGGGTAACTACTTTTTAGTTCCCAGGGTCACCCTGGTCAGCCCCACAGGGTGGGTTTTCCTCTCTATTCTGGGGCATGTGTTTCTGTCTACCCTTAGTCCATTCACCTGTATTTGCCTTTTTAAAACTCTCCCTACTGTCTGCACTGCCTGTAGCTCTTGATATTGGATGTGTGTTGCTATATGGTCTTAGCTTTATTTAGGCCCCATGTGTTAGGTTTATTTAACGTATTTGACCGGCTGGCGACATACATTCAATGTTCTGTTTAGTGTTTTTTTTTCACAAGCAGTGCAGGCACGTCCTGAGAAAGCCTTGTTTCTGTCAGGACGTTAAGTAATGTACAATCAATCTTTGTATTTCTGGCCTTGCCACCAGAGTATTCAGATTCAGCCCTCTCTTTTGCCATTTGCATTGTTTGAAGGCACAGTTGTCTGTACATGCACTCCCAACTCCAATCTAATATACGTTGTTTTAAATCAGCGGTTTGTCAGAATTGCTCGTGTTTAGACGAAAACGGTGGATTAAAAGCCCGAACAAACATGCTTTTCGCATGTTTGTCCTGGCTTTTAATCCACCGTTTTCGTCAAAACACGTGCAGTTTTGATCTTCTTCTCATTTCCGAACGTTTAATGGATACGTTATGCTGTTGTGTCATCTCTGTGTGTTATGTTTGCGTATGGCCTTGCATGTCTATATTAAGGTATATGCTGACCCGAGAATTAATAGTGATATGCATTCTCCTTTCCTCTTTATTAAATTTTTAAAGCCGGGGCCAGTAGGCATGAAGGTATCACATTCACTTTAAACTTGAATGAAAACTTTGATTGGGATACACCTGGTTCCATTTGTCGGTGTTTATGGATTTTTATTTTAATGTCTGGACAGTTTTGATTGGCTTGTCTATAAATCTGTCTATTGATTGACATAACTTGTATTAAAGAATTTGTGATTGGCTGTGCGTGGTGTAATTTGATTGGCTTGGTTTGTATGGCGTATTTTTATTGGCTTGTTTGATGCAGTGTATTTTGATAGGCCTGCTATGTGTGTGTTGTAGTTCGATTGGCTTGTTTATTTATGTGGTGTATTTTGATTGGCTGTTTCAGATTCTATCGTGATGCGGCTGTCCGTAGTGATGAACCAACAGGAGTTTGTGTCTACCAATTTCACCTTCTTTGACTGCAACGTGCATTCCTCGTGAGTACATTGTTTATTTGTTTTGGTGGGGAGTGTTGGTTGGTTGGTTGGTTGGTTGGTTGGTTGGTTGGTTGGTTGGTTGGTTGGTTGGTTGGTTGGTTGGTTGGTTGGTTGGTTGGTTGGTTTATTGGTATGTTGGTTGGTTGTTTGGTTCGCATTTGGTGAGTTGGTCGTTTGCTTGTAGTCTCTGCATGTTCTTAGCTGCAAAGTGTACCGTCAGACCTGCCTATTCGTCGACTTAACCCTTCGGCTGTCGGTAGCGTTTTTTGTCGAGGTGATTCCTGCAGGAATCATCTCGACAAAAAACGCAACCGACAACCAAACGGTTAATACGGCAGCCAACCGACACATGTCTATTTTTGACTTCCTCTTTACCTCTTTTTTTGTCTAAGCTTTTCTCACTTTTTTGTCCAAAAGTCTTTCTGCTGTCATATTCCTATTTTCTTATTCGTCGGTATGTTAGGTGTCAGTTTGCATGGCTAGCAGGCTAATATAATCCTATTAAAAAGTATGACTGTCCGTAATGTGTGTGCGTGCAACAGCGCTCGTGCAGTCTGTGGTTTTGGCATCCTGTCTCGGAAGACAATGGAGTATATGCAGTTGCTGGGTCAGTCACTGGAGTGACCTCTTCAGGGCGCAAGCCTGGGCGAAGTGTATGGAGATCCTAGGATGCCCAGTCGTCAAGATCCCCCTCTCGGCCTCGCTGATGTAGTCCAAAGAAATGCAAAGCAGTACGTTTGGCACCAGTTTGGCTGCAAGAGCTGCTAACTAACTAGCAAGCTGTGGTATTGCCTTCTGATAAGCCTGCCTAGGAATACTGCTGCTATCCCGTAAAAGAGGGACATACCTGTCTTCAGGACGAAAGGGACAATCTGTTAACCCTTTCACTGCCGAGAAGTATTGAACACCACCCAACCGGAAGAGGTATAGATCCGCATCAGTTGCGGGGGCTCATGAGGATCTAGATATGCCTCTTGCTGAAATCACTTTGTAGCTTTTTTTTTTTTTTTTTTTTTTTTTTTTGACGACTTGGGGGGGGGGGGGGGGGTCTCACGTTGAGAGCTGTAAAATTTCAATATAAAATAATCTGCGTCCGGTACTGGTGAAGGGGTTAAAAATGCGCCCCGTAAACAATAGGTCCTCGGGCACATGCGGATGTCAGCCCGATTACCTTTTGCGCATATGGCTTACCTGGTGTTTGAGACTTACAATATAATTACAATATAGGGATATTCAGCATAGGTAACGTCGCTGATGTGTTTCCCGATGACCTTCGTTGTCGTGGTGAAGCGACAACCATTGTGCGATTCGATTGTGCTGCTTAAGACCTGTCTGGGCGAGTAAAGCTTGGGCCTCGTGTGTAACAAGAAACAGGCTTACTAACACAAACGTAGCCCATGCAGACCCGTAACTCCACAAGTGCAACAGGAGATTGGTCGACCATGACAGTTCAAGGGTAGTGCCAATATAGCTTAGTGTGTAGCATGAAACAGGCTTAGTGACATCAAATGTAACTCGATAAAAGCCTTACACACTACAGCAGGAGATTGGTCGCCCATGACAGTTCAAGAGTGGTATCAGAATAGCTTGGCGCCTGTAGGCGCCAATCTATTCTGGTACCACTTTTGAACTGTCATGGTCAATCTGCCTCGAGCAATGTAACGCAGTCTTCAAAATACAACGCCCCCATTATTTGAGGAGTTCAAGCTTACGGAACTAAACAAACAGACTCAATCTCAGTTTTAATGTATCGACTAGGCCTAAAGCAGAGAAATGCCTGAAAGCGTTTCCCTTCGGCCAGCATCCGTCAACCGTCGATCCGTTGCCCAACAGGAACAGATCCTCATTACTTGTTCAGTCTGCAGGGGCTGCTGAGGGTTTATGTCTCTTGCTGACTAGGAACAGCCCTCCATATATTCGTCTTTTTTCCTGACTGAAGAGGTCACCAAGTTTTAGTCGACAACGTTTGCTGAACATGCCGGCCCGGATACAAAGGATAACGGGAGTTTGACCATGCGTACTTAGGGACCCCTCGCTTTTGTGAAGCTCTTGACACTGTAATTCTTTTTGTGAGTCTTATTGTATTCGCTGACCCCATGTACGGTCCATTATCTAAGTACAAGGGCACCTTCAAGACCTTTCCATTTGTCGACGTCTGACCTGAACGAGGCACACTCGGTATATAACCAGGCAAGCTGACGGACTCGCAAACGCATGCTTAGCTTTATAGCTTACTGTTTGGCCAGTGTTGACCCTTTAGCTGTCGGTAGCAATGCCTGTGAGAATAGCAGAGAACAGAGAGGAATGGAGGGAGCTGGTTGCCAAGTCATCAGTGGTGCCCCAACGGTCGGCAAGACTACGGGATATAGATAGATAGATAGATAGCGATGTTTGTAGAGGTGATTCTGCGGGAGTCCGAAAAACCTTTAGGGTCCAACAGAATTTACGGCTCATGATTTTTTTCTTTTGCTTCTTTTTCCTTTTTTGTGGAAGGGGGGGGGGGGGGGCCACAATCTCCGTGGGGTCTTTAACCCTTTGACTGTCGGTAGCACATTCTTCAAGGGGATTTTTGCATGTTGAAAATTCTTTAGCTTTCGGTAGCGCCTTTTGTCGAGGTGATTCTAACGTTATCGACGTCTAAATTGTACCGATTTTAAAGCACGTATGACCTCCTCCTCCCCCCCCACCCACCACCCACCACCCCAGGGATGCAAAAGAGGACAGGAGAGCCCGGGACAGGGGAGTCAGGTGACAAATGCAAAACTGTAGCCAAGGTTAGTGATTTATACCAGCAGGACTCTCTCGGGTCGCTGCTAACGTTCAGCTCCGTAACGCCAGCTTTAGTATGGGAATGTCGACTTGTCCAGCTCAGTTTGTCGAAGAACATTTCATAGCGTAGGTCCGTGTCGTTGAACATAGCTTTCTTTACTTTTATCGCTGATTATGGCTGTAGGAAGGGATCGGTGATGCTATTAGACTGTAGAACACGTTTTAGACAGTCTGAGAAATGCTGGTCTGTGATTTTGGACCTTGCGGGCGTAAGGTCCAAAATCACAGACCAGCACACACTGGCGAGCTCGAGCCCATCAGGCTCAAACGGGGTACCGACTTTGATTCAGATGAATGGATCGTATTTTGTAAATCATTATAAAACTTTAGGTCAGTGTAAGCGGGCGCAGGGAGATGGTCGTGTTGGTGAGTGATTTTGGACCTTACGGCTGTGGCTGCAAGATTTAATATTTAAAACGGCGTACGCTATATTGGGGTGTTTGTTTTTATTGTGTGTTGTTGTTGTTTTTTTTTTCTGAATGAGCACCTGTATGTCTTCCGCAAAGAAACAACAGAAGCGAGAAGTCCGCAGAACCACGTGGAAGCCCTAGAAAGGTCTTTTCTTTACAGCGGGGGGAAGATGGGTGGGTGTTTGGGAAAGAAAGAAATTATAGGATGCTAGGCTAGTTGACTGTATGTAACTTCTAAAGTAAAATTATTTCTAGTAGTTTCTTTGATGTTTTGTGCCCTATCAACAGGAGATCAGCTTGCAAGTTTAACCCCTTGACTGCTACTGACGATACCGCTAGGCGGAAAAGACGCGTAGTTACGTAGTTAGATAGTGACGTAGTTACGTAGTTAGACAGTGACGTAGTTACTCGTCTTTCCCGCCCATCGTTTTCGTCAGTAATAGTCAAGGGATAATAAGAGTTTTTGTATCTAGAAAACGTTCGTCATAGTGCTGGGAGTCATTGACTTCAACAAATACTAGTGATATAAAAACAAAAACATTTGTTCCAAGTTGCAACTTTCGGTTAATACAATGCAGTTTTTTTGTGCAGATCTTTCACCTCGAACGCAAACTTTGGGAGATGATATCTATAATTTGAATATGTAATTTGATGACTATAATATGAATATGTAAATTAATTGTGATAGTGCAGTAGTAGTAGTAATACCTAAAGGCGGACACAGATTTATGAAAGATTTATTTCGTTGCTTTCCACAGCTGGAGAAAAATGAATTCTGAATAGGCCATTACCATGAAGGCAACATCAATCAAGAGAGTATGAAAAATTTATCACCTTGTCTCCGTGTCAAATTCCTTTCATCTGCAAAAGGCACAGATTTTCATGAGCCCCTGCAGCCGCGGCTGCAGGGGCTTATGAAAATCTGTGCCTCTTTCTGACAGGACTATCTCCATTGACATCTATGCTGGGAAAATGTTATCTTGGTTTAATTCAGTGGGTATCTTTTATTCGTCTCTTGTCATCAGAGTATTGGCAGTTCACAAGCCCACAGCGGCTGGAAAAAAGAAAGCGTTTCTTTGTTTTGGTCAACTAGTCATTCATTCAGCATTGACAGACTACAGCGGGAGATGGATCGACCATGATAGTTCAAAGGTAGTGCATAATTAACTCGACGTCGTGTTGCCAGTAAAGGAAAGGTTATACTAGTATCAGCATAATTATGTCATAAAGGAAGTCTGTATATTCAAAGTTGGGGAAATTTACAATCAAATCCTTTCTTACATTGAAAGTTAAAAAGAGACATTCCATGTCTAGATTGCAGGAGAGGCCACACAATGCTTGGAAAATGTTTTGTGTGTGTGTGTGTGTGTGTGTGTGTGTGTGTGTGTGTGTGTGTGTGTGTGTGTGTGTGTGTGTGTGTGTGTGTGTGTGTGTTTAAACGGCGTATACATTAGACGGCCCTGTACACTAAAGGCCCACTACCGCCGTAACTGTTCAAAGATACACTTCGGTAACATATGGTTACGAAACGCTACACACAGGTCTAGCTAGGGTTCATTTAGACACAGGACAATCCAGTTCAACACGCGTCGTTTTGATATCAAGTAATTTGACAATGACTCTACCCCGTTCTATCAATGCAACGCTATCAGTACGAGAAACAACTAAAAATAGATTGACACGCTAACGGCTGGGCAGAATAAATAAGTGCGATTACGCGTGTGCTTTTGCTGGGTGTCTGCTTTGCTGCTGAGAAAGTTCATTTGGTGGTTCGACAAGGCATAACAAACACAAATGGTGCTGAAATGTGTCTTCAGATTTACGCGTAATGGTACTCTGTATGCGCACAGTTCCCAGCTTTGACATGTCAATGCCTTTGAGCTTCCCGGGCAGCATTGCGCTATCAATTGGTTTCACTCGCCCCAAGATGGGGCAGTGTTAATCCGTTGGCTCTCCGTAGCGCTTTTTATCGACAAAAAGCGCTACGGACGACCAAAGAGTTAACCCTTTGCGTGTCGGTAGCGGTTTTAGTCGCGATGATTTCTGTAGGAATCATCGCGACTAAAACCGCTACCGACACGCAAAGGGTTGACACATTCGAGACGTGTTGCCTTCGGATACACGCGGCTTCATGTCTTTTATCCGGATGCGGCCCGTGTCGAATGAGTTAACGCTGACAATAGCTTAAATTCATTATTAGCATCGCAACAAGCGCTGCTAGTTAAATACACTGCTCGTGACAATGCGATGAAAAAGGTAACATAAATCATACTGCCAAGGTGTAAAACATCCGGCGAGGCAAAAATGTCGGGCGTTTGCCGGCAGTGATCGATTGCCAAAATCTGGCGACCACCATCGCTCATCGCTTGACAGTGGAACATGGAATTAGCGACAGCGAAAGTGTAATCGAGCTCCGCCAGGAAAACACAGGCTATTCTTGTGTGTGCACTGGTCCACGATGCGCAACCCGTATATGAAACGGATAATCGTCTGTCAGATGCGTTGTGTAGTGCGGCTTGCATGAAATTCCGACGAAAATCTCGCATTTCTCCCAAAATGGACAGACATCAAATAACGGCAAAATATACGTTGTTTGGAAATCAGATTTAGGTCAAAACTGCACTTGCTTTAATGAAAATAGTGGTTTAAAAGCCTGGCCAACGGTGATATCGCGTGTCGCATGCACATCTGACTGCTACCGACACTCGAAATGTGTCGCGTGTCGGATACATCTGACTGCTACCGACGGTTGGCGAAAAAGGCGTGTAATTTATGCGTCTTCTGCTGAACGCTGTTGTCAGCAACAGTCAAAGGTGTAGACATGGACACCACGGTTGCTCAGTGGGAGGTACGGTATTTTGGCCAGTTGAAATCGACACATGATATTGTATCCGGTTATGTACGGTGCACTCTCCGCAGAGAATTACAGTGAGACGTAGTCGCCTTGCCAAACTATTTCAGCTGCAAGATGATTAGATTCTCATAACTGCATCCAGCTGCCAGGGTCTCATGAGAATCTCTTTTTCTTGCTAACGTTTCGGTGCAATCTATATGCGTGCCGTTTAATACGAAAATGTCAACTGGGTTTTGAGTCAGTGACTGTAAGCTATAATGCTCTTAGCGGAGAATGGGGGAAAAAAGAACTTTTGTCTGAGGCTGGTTTTTAGATGTGACTGAGTGCGTCGGGAAATTGGGAAAGAGAACTATTATAGTAACGCAGTGATCAGAAACTACGAGTTCCATGGTCAGTGTACTTGTTGCAGATTGTACTAGAAATGTAGTACAGACTCTTCTTTCAAAGCAGCGTTTGAGGGGTAACATTTTGCTTGTTAATCCATTTAGCACCAACACCCTACAGCACGAGATGGATTGACCATGATAATTCAAGGGTAGTGCCGGATGAGCTTGGCGTCTAGGCGCCAAGCTCATCCGGCACTACCCTTGAATTATCATGGTCAATCCATCTCCTTCAGTTGGCACATAGTGTTTAGGCGACACCTCCAAAATTTTGGAAATGCGCCCGATGGGGGTATAATGGGTTAATGTAGCTCGACAAACATGTATCGGTATGCAGGCCAACATACTGTAAGTGTTCTCGTGTTTAGAAAGGACAATTACAACACAGTTGTGTTGTAATTGGCCTTTCTAAACGTGTTTCTTTCTTTGTGGGGATTTCTTCGTATTTTAACTTGTTTTGATTGCACTTTTTATTTTATATTGAACTGAAAATTTGCAAAAGCGTATTCCGTAGACGAGCTAATTTTTTTTATTAAGACAAAAATGTACAACACCGTAGACAAGAGTTCAAGTTTAAAGTTCCAGTTTAGAGTCCCCCGGCAAATGGGGTGATCGGGGACAGACAGGAGTACAAGGAAGGCCTCATATTAACCAGTTCAGTGCCGAGAGAATTGGCACACCACCCGCCTGCAAGAGGTGCAGATCCTCATGAGCCCCCGCAGTGGCCGGGGTTCATGAGGATCTATCCCTCTTGCTGACGCCACTTTAAATCCATGTTCCTAGAACAGCTAGGGCGATTTTGGTGTGAAGGTTGCAGAAACTCAGTCTGCGTCAGCTAGCACTGAACGGGTTAAGGAAAGTCGTTGCATGTGTTCGAGAGGGAGCAGAGCAAAAATGTCTATCTGGGCATAAGATCAACAGTAAAGAAAGAATACTTGTCCATGTCCAAGGGGCATAGTGTCATTTTGATTTATGTTTCTCTGGTGGTATATAGAGTTTCAGCTACGATTGGAAACCTTATACGATTGATCAATCAGAGGCCTCCACGTGAAACACTGTTGTATATGACCTGGGTGCTAGACAAGAGGCGTAGATCCTCATGAGCCCCAGTATTCATGCAGGCGCTGGTGAGGATCTGTGCCTCTTTCAGTTGGGTCACGTTCGCTTCAGGAATACAAAGGAAAATATTTTTGGTGTGCGCTGTTGAAATCGTCAATTGCGTGTGAATGGCACATCTGGTCACAAGAGTACCCCGCTTTCTGCGGGGATTCATGAAGATCTATGCCTCTTGCTAATGGACCCCCTCGCTCTAGGAATAGAAATGAAATAAAATAATGTTGCTGGCTCACTGGAAATGTGCAAATGCATGTAACGATAGAGTCCCCAGAGAGCCAGAGAGGTAATTCTCGACGGCAGACTCGGACAAAATCAATGTAGCTGATGGAAATAGGTGTTAAACGTACATCTTTCACCGGGGACTCTTTGTTTGCTTTAATTCTCTGCGGGGAGCTCATAGAATTCTGGGCTACACGTCGTAAAAGCCAAGTGGAAACATTTTGGATCATAAAGTCAAAAGCTGACAGGAAAAGATGAGAAAATCAAGTAAATTTAACTGCCAAGTAATGTTTTCCATTTTGCGCATGTCACTTTCATTCTTTGAATCGGTTAGTGCGGTCAGAGTGTATGCATGTCAAGATATGACTATGCTTGCTGTGCTGTGACTTTGAACTAGGGGTCAGTTGCTTGAGTGAGCTTAAATCCTGCACATGCCACGAAGCAAGGTGCTCCGCTATGGCGGAGCACCTTGCTTCGTGGCATGCGCAAGATTTAATCTCACTCACGCTCTATAGCGGAGCGCCTTGCTTAGTGACGTGCGCAGCATTTAAACCCATTCATGCAACTGGTTCCAGATGGCCTAGAGCCTACAGTAAGTGCATTGTTTGAGATTATTATAATCTCTAAGTGCGCATGCACATGCGCTAGGTTTGTTTAAAACACAAGTCGTGTGATAAACAGGTCCTCGAGTGAAATTCTTGAGACTGTGCTACGCAGACGGAAGTGCGTTATATTCTGTTCCCTCGAAACAACAGGAGATCTTCAGGGGCTTCAACCCACGTTTGTCGAGAAGAGTCAAGAGCTTCCCAGTGTGCCAGTCTGTGATTTTAAACCTTGCGGCTTCCAGCGCAAGGTTCAGAATGACAGACCGGCACACACCCTAAAGACCGCCGTCAGTCAAGTGGCCGAAAGTGGTCATCGGATCACATGAGCTGTAGGCTATGTACAACACTCCCAATGGTCAGTACTCACGGTCCAAACGACTGATAAAAATTCGGTCCGGTTATCTGCAAGTGGCATGTATTTTCATGTGCTTCCGTAGCTGCAGGGGCGCATAAGGATCTGTGCCTGTTGCAGATAGATAGGTCTTGCATGTCTGGAGACATTGTGAGCATGAGCTGGCGAACGTTCTCGGAAGAACAATGGCGAGGGAGGCATGGTAGGAATGATAAGTGCTTGGAAAGTGTGCCGGCCTGTCTGACTCACAAACGGAGCGTCCAGATATATTATAATGCAGACTGGTCTGGAAATTCGGACCTTACGACAGGAACTTAACGCCCAAGTGTGTGCCGGTTTGCGATTTTTCAACCCTACGATTCGAAAGCTGTAAAGTCCAAATCACAGATTCGCACACAATTAACCTTTTGACTGCCGAGAAAAATTGAACACCACGCAACTTGCAGAGGTATAGATCCTCATGAGCCCCCGCAGACCTATGCCTCTTGCTAAAACTACTCTATATCCATGTTCCTTTGGCGGCTGAGGATTTCTGGCGTTGAATTTACAGTGATTTGAAAACACAGTCTGCGTCCATTGCCTGTGGAAGGTTTCAGAGTTCCATCCGTAAAAAATGCCTAAATGTAAAAACTACCAAAGCTACTGATGGAACCAACAAGATTACATCGTGGTTAGTTTCGCAGGCTTTGTGGAGATCATGAGAATCTAGGCCTCTGCGCCTCTTGTCAGTAGGTATAATTGTTGCGCTTTGGATCCGGGGCGTCAACGGAAAGTTATCATGCAGTCCTTAGAGATATTTTGTATTATCCATTGTCTTGGTACTCTTACGTCATGTTTATTTTGTCGTTCTCTTCTTGGAGGAAGCGACTGTCGGAAACTGGGACAACAGTCAGTGACCTTTGAAATGTTAACTCATCCTTCCGTATTGGTCAGTTAATTTGCGCTCTATGACTGTGAGCAGTAAGGTTCAAAATCACAGACCAGCACACGCTTATTTTAATTACACGGATTTGTCTTTGGGACATATTCCTGAATGACTTTTGCAGGATGTTGAACGGAGCATGCAATTTGATACGTAGGTACCACTTATGTCTGGCCGTTCAGGAAGTCGACGTAATCGTCAAGTACTCATGTTTGTCTAGACAGCGCGATGAAATAGGACGAAATCTCCAGTCCTGAAAAGGGATCATGTTTTTGAGGGGGGGGGGGGGGGTTGGTTGAGTTTGGATGCGGGGAGGGGGGGGGGAGTAGATGATTACATAGACTTAACCACTTCACTGCCAACAAAAAGTGAACACGATCCATACAACTTCGAGAGATATAGATCCTCATGAGCCCCCGCGAATGCGGGGGCTCATGAGGATCTATGCCTCTTGCTGTCACTACTTTGTGTCTGTGTACCTCAGACAACTGGGGCTTTTCAATCCATTGTTTGCGTCAAGCCACATGCAAATAGACCTACCACTTTTGATTTACGGAATTTATGGAGCTGAAGATGTTGACATGATCCATTGGACTTTGTTGTTGGATTTGCCGCACTAACTGTGAGTTGCGTGATACGAGTACCTAAGTCAATAAGTATCCAACTTCTCGTACCAGGTAGCGTGATGGATCGTTTTTGGGGAGAGCCAGACTTACATTGTGTCTGAAAGGTCACTGTAGCTAAACCCGTGTGAAGTCGTCTCAGCCCCGTGAAGGCAAAAGACGGTTAGTCCATTTTTGGGTGTAAAGCTAGATTTCATTATAATGCAGTGAAAATCTCGTTATTCACACAAATAGACTTACGTCTTTTGGGCTTCCTGTAGCAAGCTCTGTCTCAGGAGCCGATATGTTAATTAACAGGCCAAAGTATAGCAGCATTTCAGCAGGAGGCATAAGCCTGTGCAGCTGGCTGAGGATGGGCAACAGTGTGTTGAATGCTAAGTAACAGGCCTCACTTTCTTATGCCAGCTTAAATCCTGCGCAAGCCACTAAGCACATTGCTTAGTGGCTTGCGCAGGATTTCATTTGACGCATGCAACTGAGCCCCGTTCATAGCTCTACGGTAACTTCCACGCTAGTTTTTGTCTATGCTGCCTGTCTTCACGGTCTAGTCTAACCTGCGAGCCATCGAGAGAACCGGAAACTTGCCGAGCGATGGGAGCACGTCGTCCTTGCGATAGGATTTGTCGATCTATCGCTTGCGCCTTGCACGTACTGCTCAACAGACGACTCAATAATGACGTGATAAGATTTGATCAACTGTTGTCCATTTGGATCTGAGGAGGAAAGGTTTTGGGGCCATTTCCCTTCAATCTAATTTTGCAGACGCGAGTTTCAGAGCACACGATCGAAGGCTCTCATCTTTCTATAGCCGAGACGGCACCACGGGTCATTGAATTAACAGATTTTGGTCGCGCCGCCAATTTATACGGCGCTGAGAGGCGATGAGTTTTGAAAATGGCTGACAAAAGACATAATCTCGCGGAACGAGAAGACGCGCAAGGTTCATCGAGACCTTGTCCTTGGCGCTGCCATCGTTCAATTTTGGGCAGCGAAGTGGCTGTGTGAGGACTCTTCCAATCGAACGTAACCATTTGCAAAAGGCAAAAATCCTCATGAGCCCCCGCATTTTGCGGGGACTCATGAGGATCTATGCCTATTGCTGACCAAATTTACATCTGTGTTCCTCAGACAGGTTACGAATGTCAACACTACCCATACTTACCATAGGGCGACTAAGCGGGGATTTTACTCGCAAGCGGATCAGTCGCCTTTTAAACCCCGTTGTCTTCGTCTAACCAAGAAGCATAGATGTAAAAAAGACAGAATCGTACGAGAAAGAGGAACAGATTTTCATTAGCCCCTGTAGCAGAAAACTGACAGCAGGTGCTCACGAGAATCTATACCTCTTGCAGATGGAAGTAACTAGCTGTGGAACTCTGATGTAAATGAGAAGGCATTCATCAATTTATCAATGGCTTTACAGAACAAACCAGTTGAACACACAGACCCACTGAGATTTCGCGTACAGAAAACAAATGCAGATGAAACCATAGCAGGATTGGAAAGATGGGTTGAACACACAGAGACTCTCGCTCTGTATGAGGAGAATAGACGTAGCTGATACAAGAGAAAGCCTGAGGTTTAAATCAGCCTGCAGAGATTTCTGAGAATCTTTCCTTTTTACAGACTGGTGCGTCCGTTTCAGTGATGATTCTGGTTTTGCATGATTTTGTTTTGTGCTGAGAGTTTTCCAAGTGCAGTTGTCATCCATTCATCTGCAAGCGACATAGATTCTTATGAGCCCCTGCTAGCAGGGACTCATGAGAATCTATGCCTCTTGCTATCAGGTTTGCCCTGTTTACTTACGTCTTTGGTCCTCACACGGAGAAAGTGAGAGCGGTTTTGTCTTGTGGTTGAGAAGTGACGTGGAAGATTTGCAGCTGTTGCGTCCGGGACCGTTACGATGTCATCGCTCGGAGGGCCAAATTTATCTTTCCCGTTTTTCGTGGAATTGACAGTGAGTCTGTTTGTGTTTTGTAATACACAAAAGGGCTCGGGGATTTATGGTACCTGTGTCTTCGGTGTTTGTAGTGATAAGGTTGCAGTTGTAAAGCGTAATAAATCAAGGTGGTTTATTGTTCTTTTCTTGTGTGTGTGTGTGTTTGTTACGACTCTCGCTCGCTCTCTCCAATAGACAAGATGCGATCATCTCTCTCTCTCTCTCTCTCTCTCTCTCTCTCTCTGCTTGATGCCAGTTTTAACCCCATCACTGCCGAGAAAACATGACCACCCTCCAACTTCAAGAGAAATAGATCCTCATGGTCCCCCGCGCTTGCGGGGGCAATGAGACCCTAGGCCTCTTTCTAACACCGCTTCTATTCCTTCTTCTTGGGACGCTTTGTCCCTTTGCCTTTGAATTAAGGAAAATTGCAGAAACACAATCTGCAAAAACTGGCACGAAGGGGTCAAACTGCTGGGCAAGACACTAGGATGATTCAACCTCTTGACTCGCGTTGAAAAGTCGTGCTAACACCCTCAATTTGAGGAACACATGGAACCTATCAGTGCTGCAACAGGCGTACATTCTGGTGAGCCCCTACGACAGTACGAGCTCACGTGAATCTGTGTCACTTGCAGATGGAAGCGTGTGGTTGGAAGTTGAAACTTTAACTACTGTAACTCACGGTATTAAACGCTTCGTTAGACCCAGTGCTCAACGCGCATGGAGGCTTTGTCCCAGAGATAGCGAAAGAAGACAGCATCACCAAGAAACAAAGGAATTTTGCTCTGTGCAGGCAAAAGACAGTACCCCCATTTTTGGTGAAAAGCGAGGTTTTCATTCAGTAACCAAGAAAATCTCGCTTTTCTCAAAAATGAACATTTGGGCTTTTTCCAAATAACTGCAGAATGAGTTTGGAAGTCGCGGACACTGAGAAACGACGGCAACTGTTGGTTTTGTGCCTGTTGACCTTATTGTATTGCGTTTAACCCTTTGGCTGTCGGTAGAGGTTTTGTCGCGAGGATTCCTGCAGGAATCATGACTGTTTGTTTGGGTTTTTTAGATCAAGAGAAATTCGTGGCCTTGATGCAGAATCGCCGAATTCAAGTTGAAGACTGTGAGGAAAATTAAATCTGTCGCAGAACATCAGGAAGCCACCCTCCAACCAGCCCCCATTGTTTCGTAAAAATGATGTCACAAATAATGTGGACTGACAGCTGTGCCGTTGGAAATTGCAGCATGTCTTTTTGTGTCAAAAGCGAGATTTTCTTTGTTATATTACAATGACAATCTCGCTTTTTTCAAATATGGACTTACTGTCTTTTGCCTTCCAAAGACAGATCTAGCTGTTTCTTTCAGAGCCTAGAACCAAGCTAAGTTAGAAGTTACATTGCACGGTTTGATGTAATTTGTCCAGTCTTTTCATAGAACCAACGTAGTTAAAATCAAGCCACGTTATTATAAAAAGCATTACAGAAGACCCGAGCTGACACGATATGTCGTGTCGTTGGAACCAAGCTAGTTAGAAAGCTGCATTGTTCATTAAAAAACCTGTCACAGGTAACTAAGCTTGACACGGTCGTTGTTTTAGAACCAAACTTGAACTAAAAGCCTGATTTTCCATAAAAACCCTGTCATACAAAATTGGGCTTGACACGGTCTGTGTTTTCTTTGAGAACCAGACTCGGAACTAAAAGCATGATTGTCCATAAAAACCCTGTCAGAGGAAACGGGGCTTGACACGGTTCTGTGTTTTAGAACCAAGCTCCGATGTCTCCCCCAGTTAATGACGGTTGTATGGAATTACGGACGGGGCTGCAAATCTCGACCTAAAATCACTTCAACGTCTTGAATGGACTCCTTAATGAGGACAGGGAATCCAATTTCTCCTTCCAGACCAAGTTTTCAACCCCCTGACTGCCACACACTGAGGATGCGATGAGGTTGTTTCTGCAGCAAGAGGCGTGGATTCTCAGGAGCCCCTGCGAATGCAGAGGCTTTTGATAATCTATACCTCTTGCAGATATAAAGGGCATCCCATTTCGTTGGACACAAGGCCTCGCCTAGGGGACTCGGGATCTTTGGCCTGTCCTCATTAGGATTGTTCCTCAAGAAATGGAGACACCCGGGCCATGGCGAAGACAGCCGATTCCTCCCACTCTGAGCGTCACTTTGCAGTGAATACCACCCATCTGCATAACGCGTAGATCCTCATGAGTTTTCACAGATTTGAAGGTCACTTGACAGTCAACGACTTTTACTGGTTTCAGACAAGGGTTCTCTTCGCCTTTGTAGGTTACAATGGTGCATACCAGACGTGACTGCATGAGCAGCGACGAACTCGCATAGATCCTCGTGAGTTCTGCAGGTTGCGTAGGCTCATGAAGATCTATGCCTTAATCGACAGGACCTATTTTAGTTTGTTGCCCCAATTTACATCTGTACCTTCCGGCAGTTTAATTTTCAATGAGGCACACACACGACGTGATGGTGCAGAAATGGACACTTGTAGATGACTAAGCGCCGATGCTTCGTAGTCGCACACTTAAACCTGGATAACTCTCAGCGTCTGAGGATGTAAATGAGACCAGTCTCCGCCAGCCAGCGGCATAGAGTCGCATGAGCCCTGCGGCCGCAGGGCTTTTGCGAATCTATGCCCCTTGCACTTTATTTAGTGAAAAAGGCCGTCTGATGGACTCATCCGACCCATTTTCTTTCCCATCACACAACCGAATGGTCTACTCACAAATGGTCTACTCTTATTCTATACCTGCGTATTTCTCTGTGGGCTGGCGATTGGGTGCCTGATAGCCGGGGGCAGGGGATCTAACTGTTGTCTGTCCAGCGCTGTGATTCCCCTTGGTTTGCATACGAATGGTCTACGAAACGACACTATAGAGCTTCATCAACAGAAAATTTGCATGAGCATCATGAGTTTATTTCGATCTCACTTCATTTTACATCTGCGTTTTCTGTGTTGAGGAAACAAGCAATGGATCGATATACTAGTGCAGAGACGCTGCAGCCGAGGGTAATTTACCTCTTAGTCTCTGCCTCCTTCCTTTAAATTAAACCGTCAGAGCAATCAGCCTCGTTATAGGTCGTCCTTCTATCTCTCTCGCTTCCATGGTCAAATAGTTCGCAATTAAAGTCGTCTGCGAATGCAATGCACATGCATTTAAAAATCGCGGACAATTGAGTTAGAGAAAAAAAATTAAGATTTTTTTTTTTTCACCAGGCATCACGTCCCCTTTATGATTGCCAAGATTAACTGCCGAGATAAAAATGAACACAATCCAACTGCAATAGACATAATAAAATACGTAAATAAGTGTAATTCACCCGCACGCAATGACATGACAAGTCATATGCACTTGAAACCTTACCCAACTTTCTTTGCTTGATTTTTGTTGAATTCGTGCTTCCAGAGTTTCTCTTGTTCTCCTGTCTTGTTTCAAAAGATAGACAATGCGTCTATTTAACACATGCTCACACAAAAGTACTGCTAGCGTCTTGGCGCTAGCAGTATTTTTTGTGTAACCATGTGTACATGCCAAAGATTAATATTCGGTAGTGTGCTAACAATAATGAGATAAACCAACAAGGTGTGTTGAATGCAAGAAAGAAAAAACACGCTGAATAAATTGTGTTGCTCATGTCCTTTTTAAGCGCGTTTCTTTCTTGCTTGAACATTTCTTACAAATAGACCGGATTTTCCTTCGACACCCAAGCTCGACCCGATTCCAGAGATAGGCCGTAGTCCATTCCTAGTTAGCGTCGTCTGCTGGACCCAAATGACATCCACAGTCTGAAGACCTGAAGAATCCCTGGAACCGATTTCGGTCAGCAATAGGCCTACATCTGCATGAGTCTCTGCGAATGCAGAGGCTCACATGAGTCTGTGCCTTCTGCAGTTGGAAGGATATGGGTGTGGCACTTGGGAGAGATGAATCGTCTGCTGGAAGCTTGGTGATCGGGGTGTCAGGCACGGAACAAAAGGAACCCGGGAAACGACGGGATTGTGACAGACGCCTCATCTATCTCCAAAAGGCATAGATCCGCATGAGCCCCTGCCTCGGCAGGGGCTCATGAGAATCTGTGCCTTATGCCAGCCACATTTACGTGTGTTCCTGAGGTCTTTTGCCAGAATCGTTTCGTTGAAGCCATTTTTCAGCAAAAAGCATATAACTCATGTTGGAAGTTATTGAAAGGTAGCCATAAAGAATCTATTCATTGCTGGAACCATTTACATGTGTTCCTGGGCTTTGGGAGGAGCATCAGACGGTCATTCCAGTCTGTTAATATTCAGCCAATGAAGAGGATCCCCGAGTGCGTGCGCAAAGCGCCTCTAAGGTCGGGTCACTCATGCAGACGGTGACAAAGGGACATCACCCACTGTCCTGCCGCTTCTGACGTGCATAAGTCGCAGGCTTTATCCAGAAAATCTCAGTTTGAGAAACAGGTAGAGGTGATACTACTGCGCAAGAGACATAGATTCTCATGAGCCCCTGTTAATGCAGGGGCTCATGAGAATCTGTGTCTCTTGTAGATAGTGCTGTTGGACAAGGTGTTGATAATGCGCCCCTTGGTTCCTGCGAACGCATATCATTATCACAGTCACATCGAGATGGTTTCCGGCGTGCGAGGAGCATAGATGGAATTTTAATAGGACCGTTATTTTCCGCCAGCAAGGGGTTCAGATTCTCGCGAGCCCGTTTGGCTGCAGGGTCACATGAGATTCTGTTCTTTTTTATGTAAGGACCGAGTAATGTTGGTCGTCCCGAGATGATCTCCCGTTTCTAAGGTTTCAACAAGTGTCCTAGCGAGGAGAAAGGAAATCTAGAATTATTAAGGGTTGCATTGGCAAATAACTTTTGTGGGGAAATAAATCTGATTTTTAAAAAAAAAAATTAATCTATCCCGTTATGTTCTTAACGCATTCAGCCTCGACACACTACAGCAAGACATGGGTCGAGCATGATAATTCAAGGGTGATGCCAGAATAGCTTAGCGCCCAATTCTGGCACCACCCTTCAACTATCATGCTCGAGCTGTCTCTAGAATTGGCATACAGTCCTCCAGAGGACAACTTCAGGTCCTCTAACTGGGCGTTGTTGCAGAGGTCAACGTTTCAGGGCAACGTGAGGTCATGGCCAAGATGGCCGAACAATTCTGGACGTTCTCTTCATGGTAGGTGCCGAGTGTGTGTATCAGACAGTCTGTCGGACAGTCGGACATTTCTTTGCCATAATAGTCACGTTCAGCAGTGTGTATCGTCTGAACACATTCATCCAACAGAGCCGGCGCCGCAGCGGGGTGACCACATTTTTCGCTGTTTTTCATTTATCAGCTGAGCCTGTTTAAATGCGCAAAAATCCCACGCCTTCTGATAGCCATGTTTTTATTAGTTATTTTTCCATGCCTGCTTAATTACGAATTACAGCATATCTCTTGCAATTGGATCGTGCTCGCTTTTTTTTTTTTTTTTTTTTCGGCAGCGAAGAGATTAAACCTGAAAACTTAACCCTTTGGATGTCGGTAACGCTTTTTGCTGCGCTGAATCCAACAGGAATCATCGCGACAAGAAGCGCTACCGACAGCCAAAGGGTTAACTGGAACAAAAAAAAAAAACACAAAAAAAAAAAACGTCTGCGAATGATGGCACACCTGTTAGGCAGGCATTTCATGGAGGAGACATATTCATATAACGGAGTGAATTTTAAAACTGATTACAAAAAGCCTGGTGTTTGAAATGTCATTTGGGAATTTGGCGCGGCTGAACGGCGGAGTAAAGTAGACTTTCCGTCACCCATCTGTCCCAAAGAGGATTGAAGGCTTAAAATTGGCGCTGCACTTAAACGATAGAAGTGCCCCTGCGAAGGCCCTCTATCTGCAAGAGAAGTAAATCTTCATGAGCCCCCGCGTCGCGAGGATTTACGTCTCTTGCTAGTTCTCGCAAGTTGGGCAATGAAAATTTTAACCTTTTATGGGTTTGGTTCGTTTGGGGTTTAACGTCCACGGCACATGGGCGCTAACGGACTGCCCTATTTGGCGGTTTATGGTGAACAGGGACAGCTATTGCCTATGAAGTACGACCTGAGCGCTGATCAGTTCAGGCGCACTGCCACTGTGTCGCTTTGATTTTTTAGAACCTTTCATGGCTCCTTGCGGGTACAGGTTTACATGTGTTCCCGCCTTCCCCATGCGGAGGAGGTAGGCAGGCGTTCCCACTGCGCTGAGTATCTCTGTAGGGAAGAAGGGCCCTTGTCCAAGAAGAAAGAAGCTCTTAATTTCAAGAGAAGAAAGCTTTTATTTTCAAGGACATTTTCTTCCCAGATAAAATTTCTTCTGAAAGTGGGTCACCTTGAGAGGCGCTTCGTGTGGGCCTATGATTTTGGACCTTACGGCTGGAAGCAGTAAGGTCCACAATTACAGATCAGCACACTCATATTTCTTTTCTTCATCCTATCGTTACGAAACGGTCAGTCAGTTCAAGGTGGAGTTTGATGATGGGTAAGGAGGTGGATAGTCGTGATGGAATTTGAACAGTAGGATGCAGTATTCGACAAGGCTTTTAGACAGTTGCTGGTTCCATTCAGATCCGCTTTGTCAGAAATATTATTTGTTTGTTCAGTCGTTCACTCGTTCGTTTGTTCTTTCGTCCTTTCGTTCGTTTTTTTATTTTATTTTTATTTTTTTTTTTTTTGGTTGGTTGGTTGGTTTGTTGTTGTTGTTTGTTTGTTTTGTTTTTTGTTTTTGTTTGTTTTTGGGGTTTTTTTTTTTTGGGGGGGAGGCTTTGTTGATGCTTGTTTGTTTTTTATAGGTTTTTTTTGGGGGGAGTATTTCGTTTGTTTGTTTTGGGTGGGGTTTTGGTTTTTTGTTATTGTCTGATTTTTTGTTGTTGTTGTTTTGTTTTTTTAATTTATTTATTTATTTATTTATTTTATTTTTTTATTTTTTTGGGGGGGGATTTTTTTCGGTTGTTTTTTGTTGTTTGTTTGGGGTTTTTTTTGTTTCTTTGTTTGGGTGTGTGTTGTTGTTGGGGTTTTTTTTTTTTTTTTTTTTTTTGGGGGGGGGGGTTGTTTGTTTTTTGTTTTCTTTTCTTTTGTTTTGTTAAGTCCCTTCTAGAAGGGACTTTTTAGGACGGGTCGCGGTGGGGCGAATTTAATAGCATGTCAATGGTGTCAAAGGCGGGCAGGCCTAAACCTCTCACAATTGAAGTAACAAGATCAAAATTACGTCATGTCTTGTTACGCTAACCTCGCTGCTGAACGTACATTTTGGCGCGAAGCGCCGTATGTTTGTATGTATATGTATGTGTGTGTGTGCGTATGTATGTAAACAAGAGAATCTCCGATATTTTTGTAACCCCAAGCTTAAAAATTGGCGAAATACTTTTTTAAAGGGGTGGCTAAGAGAGCCTCCGAGTATATTGTAATGGAATGTCTCATTGAAGACACAAATCAACCGTTTATAGGAAGTCGGTTGACCCAGATTAGAGTCCGTAATTTTTGTCATATTTACTTGAAATTTTGAATATAGCTAGTTTGGATAAAGATGATGATGATGATGATGAAACGTTTTATTGACAGGATAAAGTTTTAGGCGAAACGCCTCTCTTACAAACTGTCCTGTTAGAAAAGAAACATTAATAGCAAACACAATAAATCGAAACATGAAGAAATAAACTGAAATGAAAAAAAAAAAGAAAAAAAAAAGAGAAAACACCAATATAAAAGCAATGCAAATAATGCGCACACATATCAATAACAGTGAATAATATATATATATATATATATATATATATATATATATATATATATATATATATATATATATATATATATATATATATATATATATATAATATAAGTAGTCCGTTCAGGTATTAAGTTACTTTAACAAGATGTTATATAAACGAGTTTTGAAGGTTCTAGAGTTAGAAATGGATTTAATTTGGGGTGCTAGTTCGTTCCAGGCTTTGGCACCTGAGAACGAAAGGCTGGTTTTATATATATATCGAGCCTGGCCCATGGTAGCTGTAGCAAACTGTTCCTCGTGTTTTGTCTTTGACTATCCAAAAATAACATACAAGGTAAGATGGGGTTTTATGGTGAAGAATTTTATGCATAAGTATGCATCGATTAAATGTGAACTGTTTGTTCAGGTTTAGCAGTCGGATAGTTCTAAACTTTTGGTCGGTGGGAGAGGGACCAGGAACAGTTAACTTTACCCCTCGACGATACAATGAGTTAAGTTTTTTTAAATGTACCTCACTGCATCCATCCCAGATAGTGGAGCAGTAATCACAGTGTGTCTTAATGTGGGCATGGAAAAAGAGTCTTCTAGTGTCAGTGTTAACTATTTGACTTAGTTTTGATAGCAGGAATAGATTTTTAGATATTGTTTTGCATATGTTTTCGATATGTGGTTCCCAGCTGAGCTGGTTATCTACTGTGACTCCAAGCAAACGATGTATTTTAACTTGATCAAGGGGTTCAGAGTTCAGGTATAATGTTAAGGGCAGGAGACCACGTTGATGTTTTTGGCGTGAAGTAATTAACATACTCTTTGTCTTTTGGACACTAATTATCATATGATTATGTTGGCACCAGCTTGAAACCTCATCAAGACTTTGCTGGAGAACTTCGTTTATTTTTGGCAATTCGCTGTTTGATGTATGTATGGTAGTGTCATCAGCAAATAAGTCACATGTTGCATCGGGATGTGAGATAGAGAATGGTAAATCATTGATAAATATGTTGAACAACAATGGGCCCAAAATTGACCCCTGGGGAACACCACACGTTACTAAACCTTCATTCGAGTAATTACCATTAAGCAAAACTTTCTGTCTTCTGTCACTTAGATTGGAAAGACATTGGATGAGTTCGTTAGCCAGCTTTGTATCCTTTCAACTTCTTTAGTAAAATTTAATTCTTTTCAGAAAAAAATTAAAACAGTAAAAGAACACTTTACTTCTAACTAGAGAAGTC